>JAODLD010000044.1:13985220-13998001 GCA_026781065.1 Mormyrops boulengeri | reverse complement strand
TTGATAATTTTCATTTCCATCAAACGATGTGACATCCTTTCATTCCTAACACATTACCCAGTCTATATCAGTATAGAAATTCAGCACGATTTTTTTCCCATTGAGATCTGATTTGTTTTCAAAGTGTTCCTTTTATTTTTTTGAGCAGTGTACATCTGGATGCTTCTTTTTCACATATTCCATCTTCTCTCTTTCAGACACACGCACGCATATACAGTACTGTGCAAAATTCTTAGAGAGTAAAAAGAAATATTTTAAGCTATTTATCTGGGTAGTACGCACACAGAAAAAACACAATATAATATTAGAACATACACAAATTATGAGTAACACAATAAAAACGAGTAAAAGTGCCTTCTGTTCTCCAAAAAGTTACTGATATCTAGTTGGATGGCTAGATGAACACTGCTTCAGTTCCCAAACCTCTTCTCAGGGACACCTCAGCCTTTCCATGTATTTATTACATTTCACCACCAGTTCACTTAATTAATTAATGTCATTAGTTAAATAATGCAATGAGATATTGATTAGCCATACAAGGTGTGCTAGTGGTTAAGTCAAAAAGTACATGGGTGTATTGGATGGCTGCTGCAAACACTGGGGTGACACCCAATATTCTCCAGGACTTTGCTTTTAAAAATATGAATAAACTTGTCAAGGGAATTTGGTTCTCATCTAACCTACTGACCGAGGGGAAAAAACCTACAGCTGATTATTTCAGTTGCATACGAATAAGCAAATGTGTACAGTCGATACTGAAATGGACGGGTAGCCAATACATACATACAAAGTCATAGAGGATAATGTGAGAGGAAAGATTTGACTCGGGATCTTATTAGATCCATCCCTGTCCTCTGATATTGAAAACAGAGTGACGCCCTGGGGGCTACGGGCCTTGTTTTGGGGCCCGACAAACACGTGACTATTCTGCCAAGGATGGGATTGGACCCAGCGACCTTCCACAGACAGAGAGGCTAAACCTGCTGAACCACACATTGTCATCTCGCTATAAATTGTCAGTTTAAGACAAGACTAGACTCGACAAAGGAAATATGTTCACAAAAATAACTTGTAAAACATCTGAATTTAAACTAGTTCACTTTCAAAAGCTGCATATAAACTTACTCTAGTTCATCAAGCCTGGGTCCTTGTTGGTGTCCTAAAGAAGTCTTTCAGTTGTTTGCGTGGGGATAGACAATGACAACAATTGAAATCACTAAAAAGTGTTTTGGAAGGTGGCACCGCAGCGACAACATGCTGCCTGTAACACAACCACTTTCTCTGGCTGATGCATTCACAAGGTCTCTATTTCATCCGCTCCAAGTACCGCTCCAAGATGTCGGCGCTGCTGACACCTAGCGGCAATAAGCGGAACAGCTAGGTGAGGCATCTAGGCTTTCATATCTATTATTATGATTTAGAATATGCAAATACTGTTTAAATAATTCGCTAATAGAAATCATGAAGTCCAGTAAAAGGATTCCCTTTTGGTCTAAAAACGTCAAAAACACAGTAATTCTTTTTTGTAACTTGACTTTGACTTACTTGCAGTAACCTGCCAGCTACCTGATATTTGATGGATGAAAATAGGCCAATTAGGTGATATGAGGATTTCTGCAGTACTGTCAGCTTAGAATGTTTAGTACGAGAATATAAAAGTCATAAAATCAATCCCACTCCGTTAGAGGGCGCCAAGTGTCAAGTACTCATTTTTGTGCACAAAATACACAAAATGCATTATTTAATGACAAAATAAAATAATGCCTTGCTGTATTACATCCATAAAAGCAAAAAGACTTCACTTTCTTTCATGCACAGAAATCTAAAGGAATGTTTCATTCTGTGCACAGAATTGATATCAGCACTTTCCATTTCGAGGACAGAAGAAAGTCATTTTGTGGTTGAAATGCATTACGTCAATGAAAGTCATTTTTTGGACAAAATGCATTTTGTGAATGAAAGAAGTCATTTTGTAGACAAAATGAATTTCATGAATTAAAGACAATAATTTTGTGGACAAAATGCATTTTGTGAGTTAAAGAAATTAATTTTTTGTTCAAAATGCATTTCATAAATGATTCACAGCCATTTCGTGGATGAAATTAATTCTGTGGAATCATAAAATGCATTTAGTCTTTTGCTGAGTCATGGAAGGTACTATGGCTTTGGGATCCTGTTTAGTTTTTGCTACTTTGAGCCGTCTCAGTTTCACAACATGTCTTTGAAAACAAAAATGCCAAAAAAATAGGGTACGGCACTCCTCCCTTTCTGCCATCTGGCTTGTAGGCTTTCATAATCAGCTCCCCGGAGATCTGTACCAAACAAGCACTTTAATGAGCTGATTAAGGGCAGTGCTTATACCCATGCAGTCAATGACAGCTAATGGTGACACAGTTGCTTACCCTGAACTCCTGGTTGGTCTCCAGATCCAGGCCCACAGAAAATCCCAGCAGCTGAAAGTGGGGCAAACCACTGAGACTTCCTACACCCTATTTACATTAAGCAAAAACAAACTAAATCCTTCCCAGTGCCAGTTGTGGGTCCCTTCTGTCACACATTATTATTTATGAGTCAAATGCACAGCAGGGGACGTAGTGGTTAATGCACCATGCCCAACCAGGACAACTACTATGGGTCCCTGCTTTATATAATTATATTACAGACAGCTCAGGTACACCCTGGACAGGATGCCAGTCCATTGCAGGGCACAGACACAACAAAAGAGAGTCTAACTGCATGTTTGGACTAAAAAGAGAAACTGGAGTACCCCAAAGAAACCCGCCCAACACAAGAACATGCAAATTCCACACACAGAGCAAAGACAGGATTCAAACCCCCATGTTCTGAGGAAGCAAGTTGTGAGTCTTTGCAACCTCTGGCTTAGCTACTGTGAATCTGCAATTTCCTTTTGGGGTTGATACAGTGTCTATCTGCCTCCTTCCCTGTCTCTTTTTTTGCTTTGTCTGCCTGTCTGTCCGCCTGTTTGTCTGCCTGTCTGTCCGCCTGTTTGTCTGCCTGTCTGTCCCTCTGTCTGCCTGTCTGTCCGCCTGTTTGTCTGCCTGTCTGTCCCTCTGTCTGCCTGCCAATGTCTCTGTCTCTGTATCTGTCTGTCTGCCCATCTGTCTGCTTGTCTACCTGCCTGGCTGTCTGTCTGTTTTCTCTACAAGGCAACCTATGAAGGGAGTATTCAGAAAGGGTGTGGAAACCCAGGGTCACGTCACTATGAAAAACACAAAGCTCCAGACTAACATTTCTCAGTTCGTTGCCCCAGTATGATTTGGTCGCCCCCTTCTTTTTGGTGTTAATCAATGACCTTGCATGGTGATGAATAGTTGTCCTAATTTGAATACCTTGGTTTTTATATTGATGAAAGGTGGCAGTGACTTAGGACTCGATACAGTATCCCCTTCACATCCGTAGGGGTCAGAGGCAGCAGATCCCCCAAACATCTACCCATAACAGTTTGCTAACCTGAACAATAACATAAAAATCTACTTATTACCACTTTCTAAACGGACAATACTGTACTGTACACTTTGCATGTTAAATTACTTTGTCATTTCCTATCAAGACCTTTTTATATTATATACAAATCATCTAAATTATGCCCCTGTATGTAGAAAGTTACTACTGTACGCACTGGAAGCACTGCGTTTTGGACTCATTATTAAAATGCAAAATTAACACCACTGAAAAGTTACTGTCACAAAGACACCGACATGAGCGAGGCTGGTTGCCGAGATAAAGATGCATGTTGTACTATCCTCTTATAAACGTATTCATATATTATATGATTTTATGTGATCCAAATAATTTTCAGTATTGTTTTTGGCTTATGCCTCGTCTGCAAGTTTACGTGATCTTTCGGCAAGCTGCAAGAATATCGTGGGGATAAAGCAGATTTTTAGCCTTGTTGTGTCAGAACAGTTGGACCTGCATCATTAATCTAAAAGTAAGAGTCTATATAAGGAATAACTGGGGTGGGATGTGTCTTTGGTGATGTGGAGGGCCTTCATGTGGCAGCGGCTGGCGGTGATTTCCTCCAGGTTCTGGAACTTTGAACCAGTGATGTGATGGTACAGTAGGTGCATAGATGGAATTTAGCTTCTGCGTGAAGCTGCCATTATATAAATAGATAAATTAATAAGTGTGATAATGTGCTTCAGGACTGCTGGGTGTGCAGGGGCTGTGGGAACTGACCACGGGGTTTAAACCAGTGAACATGTTACAGAAGGACACGGTGAATTACAGAAAGCTGTTAACCTAAAGATTTCAATAATTTAGAGGCGCCCCCTACTGATCACAGATGGGTGAATGTGTTATAATTATCATTTTGAATGTCAGAAGTTTGGACATCCATGAGAATGTAACTTTCCATGTTTCTGTGACTTTATTATTATTTGAAATAGGCTGTTTCTGATTCGATTGTTTAATTGCTCTTTAAGAAGCAGCAGAAATGTTTCACTAGCAGTCAGCTATGCTAGTTTTATATTATATGTATTTGCGTGTCCTCAGATTAATACTATGTCTGACCTGGCTATGATAATCATAAATGTGTATTAATCTGAGGACACGCAATCTGATTAAAAAATTTAATCGTTTGACGGCACTACCATGTTGATATTCTGTACTGCTTCCCTTTTCTACAGAAACCATACACCCACACAGACCAGTGAACCAGGGCTGGACTGCTCGTCTGCAGTACTGGCTGTTTTTCTGCTGGCTGATGGGTATGAGGGGTAGCAATTTTTCATTTATTTGTTTTTTTTTCTTCATGGGAAACCCCCAAAGTCCAGAGCTGCCCAGTGCAACCTGGTACCAAAACCCCCATTTACTGGACACCTTCAGTCTGCATGTTCTCCCAAAAATGTCCAGGTGGTGTCACTACACTCCACAGAGCTGTAGTCTTCTGAAGCCACTGAGAAAACTAAACACAAAAAGCCAAACATTTTCATTATAAAATATGGACCGTTTTGCAGCAACCAAAAGTTACTTATACAAAGTATTTACCACACTGGATACATATGAACAAATAAATGAGTTATGAGTTACTCTACTGCCCAAATACCTAAATGCCTTCCCCACACAGAACATTCTGCAAAATGCATACTATTAAAATAATACAAGACTATTTTAACATGTAAAGCACTATATTCAACTGAGCAAATGGCTTTCAAAACTTATAAAGAGACATAAAGCCAACCCAAAACAATGTACAGCAATTAAAATCACATTTCAGATAAAGGGCCCATAATTAGTATCTCAGGTTTCTAGGTGGTGTAGACCGTTTTCATCACATATTTCTTTGGTAACCAGTTTGACTGTTAGATCTGGATATCTTCATCCATCCATCCATCCATCCATCGACTAACCGCTTATCCTGGTCAGGGTCCTAGTGGGCCTGGAGCCCATCCCAGGCAGAAGGGGGCACAAGGCTGGGGTACACCCTGGGTACAATGTCAGTCCACTGCAGGGCTCACTCACAATGGTCAGTGTTATATGTCAATTACCATTAGTGTATGTCTTTCGACTACGAGAAGTAACCCACCCAACACAGGGAGACCTGCACACTCAGAGAGCAGAGGTGGGACTGGCACCCAGACAGCAGCTAGAAAAGATCTCTAGCAGCTTGAGAATTGTCTTAATGGGAAGGAGGCTTGTAAGGAGAGGCCAGCAACAAGTCTGAAAGATCTACAAGCTTCAGTGGCTCAGTCTGGAGTAAAGATACATCAGTAAATAACCTCTATGAAATGGAATGGAAAGGTAGAAATGAAGAAGTCATCATTTAGAATGAATAAACTCAAACACCCACCGCTAATGGCCCAGAAACACTACAGGGAATCAGGGTGGCAGTGGTGTCATGCTGTGGGATGACAGCAGAGACTGGGAATATGGTGAGAAATTAAAGAATAATGGATGGATGAATTAATCTGTTAAAGACAAAACAAGAAGATTCATTGTTGATCACAAGCGTGGGAACAAAATAACTTTAGCGGAACTCAGAAACCCTTCTAAAAGACTCCAGGAGAACATTGTGTGGCTGATGCATGACAGGTCAACCCACAGGCCAGAGGCTACGCTGTGTTCGTTTTAAAGATACCAAAACCACTGAATCACTCAGCGACAGTGCAGGCGACACTGAGCCACGCTCATAAAAATATATTTACATTTACACACATTTATTTAGCAGACGCTTCTGTCCAAAGCGACATACCACTGACTTCTTTGATGTTTCCATTTTCAGCCACAAACATTCAACAGAAATTCAGCTGAAAACCAAGTGAACAGAGCAAGAGCTAAAAAGATCAGGTTAAGAACTGCTCACATTTTCCATCAATGCAGATGTTAATAAAATGTAAACATAATATGCAAATACTCTACCAGGTCTGTAACTGAGATATAAAATAAATGATTGTTTAGAAAATAACATAAAACTCCATAAGCACCACATTTTATGCCAAAAGCTCAGTGTTAAAGAAAACATATTAAATTACATAATTAGACTGAGCTGGTATTACGTAATTAATGCCAGCTCAATCTGAAGACTCTGACTGAACAACACAATAAAACACATGTTCTTCAGCTCCTGGAACAAAAGATAAGTGTAATTCATATGGGAATTCAGGAAACACACTTTAGCTCCAGAGTACTGTAGCTGATTATGCTCCAGTGTGTTTTAGGGCATGAGAGACGCTTGGATTAGTACCAGGTCCGTAAGCGAACACGGTCACCAGAACTCACCTGCTGTTTCTGTGGCATGATTGATCTCTTCATAAATGGCGGGAGGCTGGTCTGCGTCTCCTGGGAAAAAGACAAACGTGTCAATAGGCACAGAGGCACACGGTCAGAGGATGGAGACCATCGTCACTTACCTGCACACACGTCTTCTTAGCCTTAGACTTAGACTTAGACTTGACTGATCACTTTGGGGGTCAATTTGTTTGGTCCAGCAGCAAGTTTACAGATATAAATGGGATAAAAACAATTATAGTAAGGAAAGAAGTACAATTATATAGATAAAATTGTTTTCTATATCTTGCAATGTTATTTGCAGTGCAAAAAAGTGAGGCAATACTGTATGACATAAATGTCATATTGTACATCCATTCTATACAGTGGGCATTATGAATATTATGCAATTGATCATATTTATATGAATATATTATAGGAGTGCAACAGAATCTGCGCAAAGTGCACAGTGCTACAAAAAACACACCACACACACATATCTATATATATGACTTCATAGTAAAACAGTCAACACAGATGCAGACTAGTGTGTCAAATGACACACAGTTTAGTCTAACTGGTTTTTCCTTTATGCAGTTTTTCTTATTAATATGTGCTGTAATCATCTTGATTATAGAGAAAAACGGTAAGAACAAACTAGAACTTACATTATAAACGGCCTGTAACAGTATTGCAATGTCTGTCACACTCTTTCACATTAGTTCTGCCACTCGGTCCTGCAGTTGACTGTACTGCTATCAAGCTGATCAGCAAGAATACTTTCACAGGAGAGTAATACTTTCTAAGTGCATAAGGTCAGCTGTCATTCTGCACGTGTCTTTAATTCGATATACATGCTTTTAGATAGTCATTTTTATTTTATTTTTAAACCTGTACTTTGTGGTCAAAATTCATTTCATGAATGAAAGAAAGTCATTTCATGGATGAAAAGCATTTTGTGAATGATACACAATCACTTTGTGGACAAAACTGATTCTGTGGAATCACAAAATGCATTTCGTCTTTTGCCGAGTCACGAAAGGCACCACAAAATGACTTTCGTCTTTGGCTAAGTTAGGAGAGGTACATACAGTAGCTGTAACTGTAGTAGGCATACGCCCCGGTGGGGAGGGGGTAGTACCTTTCAATGACCAGAAGGTGGAGGTTATCATTTTGCAAACTCATTTTTATTACATTTAAATGTAATAAAAAATACAAATTACTCCCGGGCCCATAGTTTTATTCATTAGTGTCACAATTTTTTCATTACATTTTTTATATTTTCAAGCCAAGTCAATGAAAGATCTCTGTGTTGAGATCTTACTTCACCAAGACATCTTGGTGTACGATGAGAACGGGGTGCGCAGTAAAATAAAGATTAAGTCGGACTACGCCTTATACCATTTTCCGGTGATAAAAAGACACATTAGCAAACAAGAAAAGGAATTTGGGATGATAAGCTGCAGTAGCAAATTACACATACCTTTTATTCTAGTTCAGTAGTTTTCTTGGTAAAGCCGCGACTAAGGTTTGGTTTCACTGGTTCTCATTCTGATATGGAAGCCAGTGGTCAGCAGTATCACTTAAGGTATTTATACCTTATGGATTTTCTTTATAAGGGGAATGGTGGCTGGCTGGGTCTCACACCACTGAGGGGTGCATCAAACATCTCCGCTCTGTGGGTGGGGGGTGCATGTTCTCCCCATGTACTGTAGAGTGGGTTTCCTACAGGACCTTCAGCTTCCTCCCACAGTCCAAAGTCATGCATTTAGCCTAATCGGTATCTCCAAACAACCCTTATTCTGTGAACTTGGGTGTCAGTGTGCTGTGCTGGATGGGAATCCCACCCTGGAATAGACCCCAAGCTCCCCGTGTGATGCTGACCAGGGTAACGACAGATAGATCATTTTCATTATGAGTTTAAAAGGTTTAATCTCATTCAATGTTAAAGTGAATGCACAATTTAAAAGATGACAAAATGTAATTAAAACCATGCAAAATAAAATCTGTTGCACATCATATTTTATTGGAATCTTATAAAACATCAAAAGACAGATCTAACATTGTAAAATAAACTAGGATTATCATCAGAATGTACACAATGCGGTAAATTCATAAAGCCGTATGATGGGTCACACATGCTGTACTTCTCTTTTTCAGCTACGGAATCTGTCACTTATCTCAGTGCTGGTGGCTGATTAGTCGTTAGATATTTGCACAGTATTTAGTGATCTCTTGGTTTGTCATGTACAATAGGCCTTGTTCCTTGGGGTTGTATCACACTTTGGTCTTCCACAGAATTCTAGCATCAGAATAATTGAGAGGACAATCATAAAAGCCAATCCGGCACCGATCCGAGACACATTCTCTACAGCCTGTGAAACTGAGGGAGAGACCAAAATCAGACATAAGGTCTGTAACAAACCACAGCTGATCACACAGAGGTAACGCTGCAGCTCCGCATGATCTAAGTAAAATAGGTCAATGCTTTTAAAATCTTAATTGCAAGATTAATTGCTCACATATCTTTGCTGGTGTAATTCCTGTAGTGAGGGTGGAGTAAACTGGCTTGCAGGGTTGCCAACTTTGGCCAGCTGGCTGGCATGAGATTTTCAATTTGAGACAAGTCTGCACACGCATTTACATGTACAGTATGTGACAGTTTTATTACCTTGAAAATAGTTGATAGGGTTTGCAATTTACCCCAATTCTTTAGATGCAGCTAATTTTAGCTTCATAATGGAATAAAATTGATTTGCCGTAAGATTTCTTGCATAAACATCAGAATCTGAAAGGATGAGTGTCATGTCAGATGCCTGAGAGTTGACAACCCTGGTTGTCTCAGTTCTGTTCCCTCTACATTAGACCAATAATATTGATGCTAAGGGGAAAATCGCTTGCATATAGCAGGAAAGACTATTAACCTCAGATATGTCACTTTTGACAAAAGCTTCTGCTCAGTAAAGTAAAATGCAGACATACAATCAAACCCACAACCCTAGAGGAGACACTGAGTCACCACTGAAGGTAACATGACAAATACATTATTAAAACCAGTGTGCGAAATACCCATCAATATTCGGGGGGGTCCTCATCTCCCTATTGTGGTGCAATACCGATCTTGAGACCCCCTTAAAATTTTGCTTTTGAGGCTTTCGGGGGTCTCATGGGTTAACTGGGGATGTTTATAATGTATGTTCACACCTGCACTTTGTTAATCCTCATTATCAGTGTATTTAATTGCCTGGCTTTTGCTCATTTTTCCCCAGTCGGTGACTGTGATTTGTTGTGTGAAGTTTCTATGTTAAGTTTCTACGTTATGTTGCTCTGTGTTGTCCCTGCTTGCTGTCCACTTGCCTGTTGTTTCTTTACTTCTTGTCTAGCGCTATTCCCATTATCTCTTAGTTCCTTTGTGTGATTAGTTAATGGTCTTAAGTTTAGTCAGTTTTCCAGTTTGTTTTTGACCCCACGTGGTCCTGTCTTGGTGCTTTTCTCCATGTGTTGCATTTATTTAATAAACCCCTGTTGTCTTGGAGACACTTAGTGGGTCATCAACCTTTTTTCCCCACCTGCTTCACGCCCCCCCCCCCCTTTACTGGTCCTTTAAAGTAGCTCAATAAAAACGTAAGGTTGATTAGTTTATAAATAAAAACAAAGCCTTACCATGAATGTCCACCTGCAGAGGGTCACTGTACTGAGAGTAAAAGCTCCCTCTCTGAGCCCGACACCAGTACTGTCCACTGTGGGACAGAGCAGCAGAGAAGATGGTGTAACTGGACCCATCCGTCCTGCTCTTGTCAGGGTTGGACAGTTCTGTTCCCTGTCTGTCTTTGTACCAGAGATACTTCCAGCCAGAAGAGGCTCCCCTGACCCTACAGCTCAGACTGATCCTCTCTCCTGTGTAGGTCTCTCCCTCATGGGATGTCCAGGTTATGACAGCTTCTGGTTTCTCTCCTTGTAATCAGCATTAGTACATTTATTAGCTGATTGTGCATGAAACACAAAGTATATGGGATCTGAGACGTTATAATTGTTATTTGCTCTTTACTCACCAGATACACTGAGATATAAAGATCCAGGTTGAGACTGAATTACTGTTTCACTTCCTCTTTCTGCCTGACATATATATTCTCCACTGTCGGATACTTTAACAGACTGGACAGTGTAGTTCTTCTGCGCTTCTGTACTTTGGAGAGTCAGATTCTGCAGTCCCGTTTGTGTGGTTCTTTTGGCCCATGAATATCTCCATCCAAATCCTCCTCTTATATCACATTCAAGGGTCACAGTTTCTCCACTGAAACACACAGGTCCTGGAGGATTCTGACGTATGTCAGGCTGTGCTACATCTTAAAAAAAAGTACACAATAAACAAAAAGAAAATAACATTTTAGACATTTATAATATATTTTTTCTATGGTATTAACTGCCCTTTGAACAATGTGACTTTCTCTTTTAATAACTTACCATGCACTCGCAGGCTGTGAGAGTTGCTGTCAGAAAGTTCACTTCCTCTCTGTGCCCTACACTGATAAAGTCCTTGGTCCGTCTTTCTCACAGGATGCAGGATGTACGTTTCACCATCTTGTCCACTGTTGTTCAAAAGCTGAGAGGTGATTCCTTTTGTCCGTCTAGTCCAGGTATATTTCCATCCCTCAGACCCAGTGACCCGACAGGTGAGAGTAAATTTCTCTCCTAGGAACACGTTTGACCCTGGAGGATCTGTTGTCAGCCAAGCCTGAGGCCAGGACTCTGGGGCAGGAGGAGAAGCAAAAATCAGCATGTATCACACATATCCTCCATATCTATCAGCAAGTTATTTCATTTCAAGTATTAATTTATTGTAGAGGGGTTTAATATCCTCTTTGAAGCTGCAGTCTTACCTGCCGATTGGCTAAAATAAACCAAAGCTGTGAAATCTAAGATGGAAAAGTACAGAGAAAGTTAATTCACTGTCATTTACTTTCTGTTTATCTGCATAATGCTGTGTCATTTTTGGGAGGTAATAACTGTTTATTAAAACCTTCTGGGTTTGAAATTCACTTCATTTAAAATGTCAAAACACAAAATAATTGATATACCAGATAACAACTTGAAGTATGAGCAAGACACAACAGACCACTGTACTTTTCAAAAGGTTCTTACATTTCATATATTTCCTATTTATACTCATCATATTACAGCTGCACATTAATAAAGTATTAACATTTTACTTACAGGTCCATGGAAACGTCTCACACAGCCTCATCTTGCTCTCAAACCAGCAGTTTAATGAGAGACCTCAGCTGAAGTAGCAGCAGAGAGGAAATGGTGGCAAATGGCAACCAGAAAAAATCTAACATCTGCTTTGAGATCAACAATGATGCACAGTGCAAGTGTGTCAAATGTTAGTTCAAGTCTGCTTTTCTTTTATGCAGTTTTTCTTATTATTATATGCTATGTTCATCTGAATTTTGGAGAAAATGTAGAGTCGCAAACTGTGTTTTACTTTACTAATAGCCCATAACAGTATTAACAGTAAAAATAGTGTTATTGTCTTTCATATTAGCTCTGCCAATCAGTCCTACACTTGTCTGTGTATTGCTATCAAGCTTATCAGCAAGAGAACTTTCACCAGGAGAGTCATTCTATACATCTTTAACTAAACATACATGCTTTCATATAAAAATTTCCTTTCATGTCTATTAGGTGCCTATCTGGTTCTGGCTTGGTTGGTGGAGTTAAGATCACAGCATTCTCTATTTAAGTCACCCTCAAACTACGGTGCACGCACCACCAGCGGAACTCGGAGTGGCAAGAGGTGGTATGTGAGAAGAGTGGTAATTTCTTGTGCACCATGAAAAAAAATTGAGATCAGTGGAAAATCACTCCATATAAAAACACAATTTTCTTAGTTGTTTTCAGTTTTTTACATTCTGTGTTATGGGGCATTTGGGGAGGATTAATGTAGCCTGTTCAATAAGTGGTGCAGTATGACATAAACATGCATTTTCTAATGTTCACTTAGGTATATAACAGCAGGGAAACTGACAGGTGCGTCACCTGACATAAACAT
>JAODLD010000044.1:13955720-13973174 GCA_026781065.1 Mormyrops boulengeri | reverse complement strand
CTCTCGATAAGCCTGCCTGTCTATCTACCTGCCCGTCTCTCGATAAGCCTGCCTGTCTATCTACCTGCCTGTCTCTCAAAAAGCCAGCCTGTCTATCTGCCGGACTGTGTGCCTGCAAGCCTGCCTACCTGCATGTCTGTCCATCTGTCTTCCCTACAAAGCAGCCTATCTGGAGAGGGTAAGGAAACTCTGGGTCGTCTCCCTATGAACAACAGGAATCTTTACCTAATCCACATCCTAACCTTGTGACAATGGTAAGGAAATACCCCAGACTGAGGGTCCCTCCACGAAGGAGGATTTATTCTGCATTCCAGCAGGTCATACAAATGTGCCAAGACCCCCGAACCCGAGCCTTTGATTCCAGATTTTGCATGTGACCACTTTTCCCCAGAGCAGGCCTGACGTTTAACATCAGCCTTTGGGGGTCATATTGTGAGTCTTCACTAACGTTACGGGGTTTGACTGGGCGGTGATCCATCTTGATCCATTCTGTATATTTACATGAGAGGGACTCACCAGTCATCCATATGCCAGCAGTGGTGCAGTCTCATTATATGCGCGGCACAGCTCAGACAAACCAATTAAAGCCTAATTCGTGTGCTCAAATTTCCATGTGGGTATAGAATGTTAAACCATGTACATACAAATATTACAACACAAAGATCTGGGTATTATTTCACGCTTCTTTAATCTCAGTACTTGTCACCTGTCAAGCTGACACTACTGGTGGGCGGTCCCTGTAACCCTGCCTTACCTTCCTTCACTCCCTCACATCCTGTTTCCTGTCTTCCTCTGCCTCTTTCCGGTCACAGAATACGTAGCAAGAGGAGTCAAAGAGGTTCTGTCAATTTTTGCCATGTTTTAATTTTGTCAGAATGTGGACTATTTCATTGATCCATCGGGTCGTTGTTTATTGCGTCAATGCAATCAGAGGCAAATCGACACCGCGTGCACTGGGGTATCCCAAAAAGTTCAAGAATTTGGCACTACAGGAGAAAAACAGGATGATTTTTCTTCTTCTACACTCTTGTTATCTGCTGGGGGCCTTGTCCACAAATCCATTTGCTTCCTCCATGATATAATCGGCGGGCGTGTTTAGCACCACTCAAAACACACATTTGTGTGACATCTCCAAGGTCTGGGGCTCCCAGTCGGCCATGACAGTCACTGAATTGGGCTGGGAACTAAGTGACTTTTTCATTCGAACCCCAAAAATAACAAACCTGTCCTTGGATATAAAGAGCAGATTTTTTCACAAAAAGATAACCTGAGACTGTCCTCTATATTAGAAAAATACAGTGACTCAGTGACTTTGCAGAATGACTTTGGCATAAATAGTTCCGATTACCAACAAACTGCATGGATAAAGCTACGGAATTTGTTGGATTAAATACAGAGAAACCACCCATCCAGGAAACAAGTAACAGTCTTTTTTTATTTTATTTTTTTTTTCTTTGCTGATGGATGATGGGAAGCCTTTGAATTTCCTTCTTTGGGTCTGGTGGAATCACTCAGGACTAAGTGTTACTGGAAGAGCTCAGGGAAGAGATGACTGAAGATTAAAAAAAAAAAAACGTCCAGCATTTAATCATTGCCAGGAGTTACCAAATCTTTCATGTTGTTTGTTCTGATTTGTTAAACAGGGATATGCTGTAATCCATGGATACTTAAATAAAATGGGCACTAGAAAAACCCAGATAATCAGGTGTGCCCCATTTTGTAAAATGATTCCATATGTATGTAATTTAATGATGTGTCCAAACCAAAAGGAAAAGATTGGATGGTTTTTTGCAGATGTTTTATGTAGCATAAGGCAAACTATCATTTTGTTAAATATACCACAGAAGTCGGCAGTTGTGGGAAGTGCAGCATGATGCACAATCTTGGCATTATGGTCTACAGTTTTGCTACAAGGTTTCCCTTGGAGGGTTGAGTTTTTCTCTGTTTCCACAGGTCCAACCTCAGTGAAGCCATTTAGCCTGCGCCACTTATTTGAAAATAGCACAAGCGATTGGACCTTACCGTAATTAAACACTTAAAACGCCCAAACAACTTGCCCAAACATGTTCTAGTTTAAATCCCGACAGTCACGAGATGTTAACCAAACACAAATCGATTTCGAAAAGGTTTAGATAAACAAACTCAAATTGGGAATCCCTTAGCATTACGAGATATAAGCATTTTGGAGATGTCTGCCTCTGGTCAAACACATTATTTTGAAAGCTCTGACCATTAAGAAGCAATATAAATCTTGTCTGGATTAGTTCAGCAACCGTGGCCTTTGGTCAGATTCTGCCACCGTACGTCCAGTTTACCCAGATTTCCCCAGAAAACTGCAAATAAAAGTTTAAAAGAGTGTCATATCTGTGTTTAATTGTAGTTTCTTTGGCTTAATTCTATTCCTGCTTGTATTTTAAGTTTTAAAAGTAATTTCTGGCACCTTTCCCGACTGTGACTGCGACTGGCGCCATGAAACTGTATATATATGCTGTATAGCTTTAAAATAAAGTGGGGCTTGTGATACGTCATTGGACTCATCTTTTTAGTTTCTTCCTGTATCGAGGAGCTGCAGGTGATTGGGTGGCCGCGAGCTCTGTCAAAGGGAGGGTCAGTATTCCTCATGTTTTGAGGTGGCTGGCTGGAAACCCCTTGTCATTCAGTGAAAACCGAACATACAGACCCATATGTTGGCTCATTTTGTTAAGAAGGCCAAGAGTTACAGTACGAATGGGGAGTTTTCAGACTCCCTCAAGTTGTCCGCATTTTGTTATGCCTAAGACTCATCTTAAAATGGATTAAATTCATATTTTGTATAATCAGCCGACACAAGCAGGTGTTTCCAGTGTAAAGAAAACACTGAAATCCCAAAGTATTCAGACCCTTCACATAGTACTTAGTTAAATCACTTATCTAAATGGGATATTTCAGTTTCTTATTTTTAATAAATTAACAAAACACTCGAAACACCTGTTTTTTGCTTTGTCATTGTGGAGTTGAAAACTAATTTTTTTTATGTTACGATGTTTTTTTCTTTTAATTTTTGAAGTCTGGAAATTAGCAAAAATCAGGGGGTGGGGGCAGTTAACCCAAGTCTGAACAGGCCAACTCAAAGTTGTTCGCATTTATTCTTCAGATAGTTACTTCTAACACTGTTCCTTCACTACAAGGCAGATAGACATTTGGGTTAATTGGTCTAACATCTGAAATGTGGAGCGCAGTTAATGTTTGCAGCAGAAAGCAGCCTTGACTGACACACCAGGACCTGCTAAATGGCTGGATTCCGATTTAATGAGGCAGATTCACAATAAGCCAATTAAATAGGTAAATTGTTTGTACCTGTCAGAATTGCTGCTGAATGGGTTGTGGGAGGCAACTGTGAATTTTCAAGGAACTTCAGTTCTGGTGATTTGCTGTTTATTCTGGCCTACCTGGAATTTCAATGAAGGGCCCCTGGGAGTGATATCAGTCTGTCACAGGGCACATGGCGAGGGGCCCCAGGGAGATATATCAGTCTGTCACAGGGCACATGGCAAGGGGCCCCCGGGAGTGATATCAGTCCATCACAGGGCACATGGTGAGGGGCCCCAGAGAGTGATATCAGTCTGTCACAGGGCACATGACGAGGGGCCCCAGGGAGTGATATCACTCTGTCACAGGGCACATAATGAGGGGCCCAGGGAGTGACATCAGTCTGTCACAGGGCACATGACGAGGGACCCAGGGAGTGATATCAGTCCATCACAGGGCACATAATGAGGGGCTCAGGGAGTGATATCAGTTCATTGCAGGACACATGACGAGGAACTCAGGGAGTGATATCAGTCCATCACAGGACACATGACGAGGGGCTCAGGGAGTGATATCAGTCCATCACAGGGTACAGAGATACACATAGACAATATGGACAGTGTAGAAAAACTGCATGTTTTCCGGTTCAATGAAAGAAACTGAATATGCCAAGAGTACAATGGGAGCAGTGTATGGCTCAGCAGGTTAAACCTCTCTTCCCGTGACTAGATGGTTGTCAGTTCACGTCCCAGCCTCAGCAGAATTGCCACATGTCTGTGGCCCCTTGAGCAAGGCCCCTAATCCACAGCTCCAGGGGCGCTGCGTACTGGCTGACCCTACACTGTGACGTCCAAACTTGCTCTCCCTTTCATGCAGAGTAAGATGGGCTAAGCCAAAAGAGAATTTCCCACTAGGATTAGTAAAGTATCACTATTCAAAGCCAATGCAAAACGTGTAAACTCCACATACACACTCATTCAGGGCTGGGATTCAAATACATAACCCTAGGAGTGTGCACACCAACCACTGAGCAACCCCGTAAACTAATTAGTATAATTATTGCGTAATAATTATTTTTTAAAGTATCGATATAAATATATAGGAACCAAAATACAGTGGTGCTTTCATAAATATCAATGTACTTACCAAATATGGGCGAATAAATCTATGGAGTTCAAAGGAGTTAAACTCAGCTTGCAGTGTACATTGCACATCCACCTTAAGATGAAAATATGCATGTTTTAAACAGGCCCCGTGGCAAGGCTCTCTCCTGTTATCAAGGCCGGTTGTACTTATGGAAGAGACCAGTGACTTCCATATAAACAGCATGTAAACGGGTCCACTATTTACATGGAAACATGGGGAAGCAGCCGGTCAAAGCCCCCAGGGCACCCTGGGGTTTATAAGCACTGTAAGATGAACGGTAACGCTTTACATTACCTGGACCTTCATAATGCATTTATCATACATTCATAATGCATTCAGTGCACATTCATAATGCCCTCATAGAACATTCATAAGCAGCATGTAACTATTAACCCTATTAACCTTATTGACCTAATATATTAACCTTAACATTCTAACATACCTTAACAGCTTTAATATACATTAAAAACAAACATTATATGGCAATAACAAACATTATAATTGTATAATCATAATCTGTCATTAACGTATAATAAAACTGTTAAGGGATGTTAGGATGTTAAGGTGTACTTACATGCTGCTTATAAATGTTCTATGAATGCATTATGAAGGTGCACTGAATGTTCTACGGGTGTATTATAAAGGCATTATGAACGTGCAGTTAATGTAAAGCATTACCAAATTAACTTTTTGAAGAGACACTACTCCTAACTTAATTGAACAGTAATGGGAGGTAATGAATAAATGTGTTGTTTCATTTATGTTTTTTTTTTGGTTTCGTTTCACAAACATTTCAGATGATTTATTCTCATCTGTAACATCTCCATGCCGCCACCCCAAGGTGCTCACACCAGCTATACACCATTTTCATAGCTGCTGTATATATTTCATTTGCAGTTGTTAAACACATCTGTTGTGCTGTGTTTATATTTTCTCTCAGCCTATATATAAAACACAATAATTGTTAAGTGTCTCTTACTTTTTCCAATCCCGCATTCAAAATGGGAAGCTGTTTATTTGTTCATTGAAAATATGAAACGTAATTTGTTCGTAGTTTGTCTGTAGGGTCTCTTCTCCGCTTCTTGGTTCAGTGGTTGACCTGAGTGGCACATTTACAGGCCCTTGGGCTTCCTCCCGGGTAAACCCGTGCATTAAACATCTCCGCATCAGATCCACTATAGGATCTTCAACTCATTTGTCCAGCTAATGGGAAACAAAATGCAGATTGGGATTTTGTCCCCCATAAAACATTACCTCGGTCATTCTTTTTATTATTATTATTATTTTGTCAGAGTTAGTTGTTAGGAGTGGCATGGTTGTGCTGTCACCACACACCTCAGGGGCCAGGGTTCTCTGCAGGGGTTCAACGTTTGTGGATTTTGCATGTCCTCCCCGTGTCATCGTGGGGTTTCTCCGGGTCCTCCAGTTTCCCCCCACAGTTCAAAAACAGATGAGCCTGATTGGAGTTACCAAACTGGCCAGAGGTGTGAGTGAGTGAATGGTGTGTGAGCGTGCCCTGTGACGAGTTGGCGTCCCATCCTTGGTTGTTCCCTGCCTTGCGCAAATAGGCTCCTTATCGCCCATGACTCTGAACAGGATAGGCGGGTTCAGTAGATGGATGGAAGTTATTGTTATTTTGACAGTGACTTTTTAAGTATATTTGCCCGTAAATCCATTCCTCACACATACCACGTTCATTAACCAGGATAGATAAATTAGTATATGCTGTGGGTGATGAAGACTCCAGCACAGTAATGAAGACTGTAGGGTCCGCCTGAGACACAAGCTTGAGACAGTGAGACACAACAACCATTTCTAGGCGTGGACTGAAGTGTTTAATAAATAACAATGTCAAAAACAACACAACAACAAAAGCTTGGTTTTCTTTTCGGTATTTATACATATACATTATATATATATTTATATATATTTGACTGTATAAACTATAAATATGACATGCAGTCCTCATAACTTAAAACCACCAATAATTTACAGAGTGAGGTAGGGGTAGGTGGGGCATGTGGGAAGGGGTTGGGTTGGGCAGGGCACGGCAGCTGGTTGGCATTAAGGCTGTTGTGGCTGTTTGGAGGGGGTGGGGTTGGGGCAGGGTTGTGGGTGGGTTGGGGTTTAATGGGCTGCGGCAGCATCCGCTCGGCCTCACTGCTTCCAGGACTTGCGGCTGAGGACGCACACGCAGGCGGTGTTGATGCGAATGTAGCGCCAGGCCACCTGGCTCTGGAAGGAGGTGAGCGCCCGCACGAAGGTGTGCGTGTTCGAGCAATGCGAGTTCCAGCGGCGCCCATCAATACCGCGGCAGCCGGTGGTGCCAGACGGGCCCGTCAGACATGTGGTCTCGAAGAAGTACTGCTTGATGACCACGTTGTCGATGTTGAAGTTGGGGAGGACCATCACCTCGTTGCCTGCCATGTCCGTGGCCCTCGTCTTGTTGATAACCCAGCGGTTGACACTGTCGCACACAGAGTACTCGCCGCGATGCATCGGCTTACTGGCTTTCCTTCGCACCCGGGGGCCCGGTCCCTCTCCCTCGGGGCCCGGGGCCACGGCACTGAACAGAACCCGGGGCGAGCGGTAGCGTCGCTTGTTGAAGAGTTTGGGGTCCACTACGGGAATGGGGTGCGAGTCCTGGTACTGTTGCTGGCTGGCCATCGGGGCACTGGGGCCAGCGGACGTCCTGAGGGGCCCTCCCATGCCCTGCCCGGTGGTCCCCTGGGCGTCCCCTCCTATGTGTGCTACAGCCTGGACGCTGATCAGGAAGAGTAGGGCCAGCGTTGACGACCTCATGGGCACACGTCCTGCCAAGAGAATCGGTAGCCAATCAGATGTCTTCACAGTTCAAGCATTAACCACGCATTCTGATATGATAGCCAATAGCTAACCACATGTCCTGACAAAATCCAATAGCCAGTCACAACTTCTGTAAATATCCTTACCTTTGTCTCATAATACTACACTTTAAAATTTAAACTGTCCAAATCTATATTAAAAGTTGGTACAAGAGCTCTACTGATTTCACACACACATTGAGGAGCATCTCACTTGGACCACCAAAACCACCACTATGGTCAAGAAGGCCCAGCAACGACTCCACTTCCTGAGAATCCTCAGGAAAAAACACCTGGAAGAGAAGCTGCTGGTGTCCATCTACCGCTGCTCCATTGAGAGTGTGCTGACCTACTGCATATCCGCTTGGTGCACCAGCTGCTCAGCGGCGAACAGAAAGGCCCTCCAGAGGGTCATCAACACTGCTCAAAAGATCACTGACTGCACTGCCTTCACTGGAGGACATTTTTAGGTCCCGCTCCAGCACCAGAGCTGCTAATATTCTGAGAGATTCCTCCCACCCTGGACATTACCTGTTCACGGTGTTGCCCTCTGGAAAACATTACAGGTCAATCAAATCTCATACAAACAGATTTAAAAATAGCTTTTACCGTACTGCAATATGCATCTTCATCTCTGTCTAGTCATTTAATACAGTGCTGAATGAAAGGTAGGACTATGCTGCACTTTAGTCTATGTGCAATATAAATTATAGTGTAATTTTATTGTTATAGTATTGAATAATTTATAATTTATTTTTACATTTTAACACAGTTATTATAAAGATTTGAATTATTTTTTATGTATTTAATCATTCCATTTATATATATGTTTAAATGCTTAATTTACACTGAAGGGACTGCATCCAATTTCATTGTACTTTGTATAATGACAATAAAGACAAAAAAGGCACCGCCTTTCAGGTGGAAACCGAATTCTGGGACTGTTGCCGCAACTACTTGAAGAACATGGGGAATGTCAGACTTTATTAAACTCCTCTGGGTAACATCCCAGACTTTTCAAGCCCCTCATAATTCTCAATGCTTTACAAGGTATTACAGTGCTGCACATCTAAAGTTGCCAAGTCAAAGTCCTGATCTAAATCCCATAGAGAACCTGTAGCTTTATTTGGAAATTGCAGTGAACAAGACACATCCAACCAATGTGAAGGACCTGAAGCATGCCTCCAGTGAAGAATGGGCCAGAATCACTCCAGGAGTGTAAAAGGGGCCAAAGTCACTCCTGGAGTGTAGAAGGGGTCAAAGTCACCCCTGGAGTGTAAAAGAGGCCAGAATCACTCCTGGAGTGTAAAAGAGGCCAGAATCACTCCTGGAGTGTAAAAGGGGCCAAAGTCACTCCTGGAGTGTAGAAGGGGTCAAAGTCACCCCTGGAGTGTAAAAGAGGCCAGAATCACTCCTGGAGTGTAAAAGAGGCCAGAATCACTCCTGGAGTGTAAAAGGGGCCAAAGTCACCCCTGGAGTGTAAAAGGGGTCAAAGTCACCCCTGGAGTGTAAAAGAGGCCAGAATCACTCCTGGAGTGTAAAAGGGGTCAAAGTCACTCCTGGAGTGTAAAAGGGACCAGAATCACCCCTGGAGTGTAAAAGAGGCCAGAATCACTCCTGGAGTGTAAAAGGGGCCAAAGTCACTCCTGGAGTGTAAAAGGGGCCAGAATCACTCCTGGAGTGTAAAAGAGGCCAGAATCACTTCTGGAGTGTGAAAAGCTGCTAACTACTTACTCCAAAATACTTAGAGCTGTTGTTCAGCTAAAGGTGGCCCTACCAAATGCTAATATGCAGGGATTGAAATCTGATGCTTTTAAAAAGATTTAGATTTTGTGTATCTTTAGAAGATTTTGTCTTTGAAATTTCACTCTGACAGGCTATGGCTTTCAAATAAAGATACTGAAATTTGCAAATCTGATGATTTTAAGGGGGCTTTAATACTTTTGCACCGCAGAGTAAGCGCTCCACAAGCTACCTGGTGATTCCTTCTGATTGTCAGGTGCTCCATCACAGTTCCCCCTCGCGTTACTGTTCTGAAGTATGTAGCCATGCTGTCTATCGCTCTTTGATGGTTGTGGCAAACCTCACATTGCCAAGGCTGACTGACACAGTTCATCAGGTCATAAGTCGCCACAAAAATGCGCAACTGAAATAAAATCAAGGCAGATCCAGCATTCTTTCACAGCTGTGTTTCAGTAATGCCAGATTTTAACCATATATTCCTAGAAAAATGGATTTCGATGGGTGTTGACTACATTGCTTGCATGCCTGTTACATCACCCATGTTCTAGTGTCTGTTTTTTACACAGTTAATATACATTTAGCTAATCTTGGCAGAGAGTCATCAACTCTACCTTTCATAATGGCAGAGTATTTAATTGCTAATGAATGTATTTTCTAGGATGTTTCCTTAAGCTGCATTCTTTAATATGCTTTTTTGACACTCTTTAATATAGTAATATAATAATGTATTTTTAAGTAGTAGTATTTCGTATTTGGAGTAATAGGTCAATCAATAAATCAAGTTTTATGTAACATGACAAATTTTTACAAGTTGTCACAAAGGGCTTTATGGTGATTTATTGGTATTTTTTACAGAGGGAATCAAAAAGCAGAAAAACCTGAAAGCTAACAGTGGTGAAAAAGCTAAGGAGCTACCCAGCGTGGGAAATCAGAGGCAGGAGATATGTTTGGGGTCTGCTAATGCGACAAAGGAGACAGGGATGGTGGATTTTATGTAATATTTAGGGAGACCAGGAATGTGGGACTGGAGGAAGGATTCGCTTTGAAAAGAGACTGCAGTAGAAATTTCACAAACTCTTTGCGATGTCGTCGGGTAACTGCTGCCTACAGAATCACAAATAACAGCTATACAAACCATTAGATTGTATCACAGATCAGATTCAACTGTACTGTAATCAGACAAAGCACTCAGACACTGAAATGCAGTTTCGCATCTAATCCGAAAATGAAAATAGTGAAAAGTGCTACAACAGCCATGGGCGTCGCTAGACCCCTTTTAGAGCCCAGTGGTGGCATCGGTCTGTTAACCCCGGGATTCGAACTGGTGACCACAGGCGTCCTAAAACACTGAGCCACACTAAGAAAAAATAATAAATTATCGTGAAGTACACATTGCACAGCTTATCAAGTACCTCTGTTTCAAAGTGGAAATTCATTAAATGAATTAATTGAAATTGAAGAAGAAGCCATGTTCAGAGAACATTTTTGTTTTTTTTGTTGTTTTTTTCAATTTTTTTAAAAAGGGGGGGGCTGTGTTCTCTCCTCAGAAATGAAGAGTACATAAAGGGCACTAGACAAGTCAGGCTAATTATGCTGATGGGAAAAAGCGGAACAGCCAATAGGAAGTCTGCTGCCCCCGTTGCCATGTGACACGACCCTCAGGGCAGGGAATCGCAAAGGTCGTGATGTGTCGGGACATGCTGCAGGTCGTTCCCATGCTGACAGGCAGATACACACAATAGCCTCTTCGCCTTTATTCCTGTGCACATGTCACATGTCTCTGACATTTGTCTACTTTTATGGTTTTCAACACGCAATGTTTGTATTTTATTTGCATGACAAACCCCCCGCATAAATCTTACAATTAATGTCATACATAGATTTTTCTTCATCAGATATTTTATTGATTCCATGAGAAAAGGTAGGGGGGCAGGGTGTGACAAAGCAGGTTAGGCCTCTGTGCTCGAATCCTGTGTGCGGTAGAGTAGCCACACCTCTGTGAGGCCCTTGATCAGGGCCCTTAACCCCCTGAAAAATGCCCCAGGGGGGCTGGATGGATGGCTGACCCTGTGCTCCGACCCCAAAAGACATGACTTGATAATGGAATACAGCTCGTTGCTGGGATTCATAATTCGGCTACCTGTAGAAACAAGCTAGAATCTTAGAATTGCTTCAAGGTTATGCAGCCTGTGCTGTGGGCACAGGGAGAGCCAGTTACACTGTGTGAGTGGTTAGGTTTTTATATCATAACAGCGCCCCCTGCAGTCTGTGTTGTGGATGCAGGGAGAGCCACTGACACTCTGAGAGATGTATTTTTGCTGGTTTGATTTATACATTGTAAAATTTCAGACCCAGGCTCTTGCCTACCTGTCAGTTTCTCCAGGTGAAGTGTTGCCCCTCCAGTAGGCTCCTAGAGCAACCGTCCCACGCAGGCTGGCCCCCAAGCATCTGCCATTCGGGCTCTCTCCCCCCTCACTGCTGCCCCCTGGGACACAGCGGAAAGAGCGACTTGCCATGAGTAAACCAAAGCACAATTACTATCCATGCAACACACATACCACGTATGTCCCTGCATAACGTCTCATAATAAAGCCAAGAGTAGCCAAAGCTATGCTGAACATAAGCAGCTGTACTGATGTAGTAGGAGCAGTGGCTTAGTTCACATTGCACTCATAATGTAAAGTCGGAGAACCCGAGAACACAGGTACAGCCCAGCATTAAAGCAGAATGCAGACACACCCAGATGGCCAACAAGCGTCTACCTAAGAAAGGAGATGATGACATTCAGGACAACAAACACATCAACCTGACACATGTGGACGGTCCGGCCTCTGGCCTCATTAAATATGAAGTCCTTCTAGCCTTTCTGCCCTGTATGTTTAAACAATGTCTGTCAGGCCACAGCCTGCATCATCAATGGCTGTTCATTTGTGAGGCCAGGTGTAAACCATCCATCCATCCATCCATTTTATAATGACTTATCCTGGTCAGGTTCACCTCTCAGGCAGCACAAGGCTCGGGTACACCATGGATAGGATGCCAATACAAAGCAAACATCAAATGCTGTAATAATAAGTATCAAACTAAATGAGTATGAGAATCTGATTAAATGAATAATGAGTATTAAGACCAAACATTATTATGTCAACATCTTGATCTTCATTGGGTGTTAATGAATGTATATTATGTCAGGTATATGTCAGGTATTTAAAACCAGGAATCAAATTTAATCAGATAACTGGGTACTCCAGTGTCCTCCCACAGTCCAAAGACAGTTAGCTAAACTGGCATACACTTAAAACTGAAATGGACAGAGTATAGTGTTTACACTGAAATAACCAGAGTAAAGTTTTAAAACTGAAACCCAGTATAGTTTCTACACTGAAATGATCAGAGTATCATTTTAGACAGATATGACCAGAGGGGTTTCCGGAAAGATTTCAGCTATCTGCTTCATTTCCTAAATAAATAAGGGTAAATGACTAGGATATTTCTTAAAATACGCAACTATAGTATTATTGTTATTAGTTCTGTGGTTCAGATCAACAGTCATCCGTATGGGTTGTGAATTTTAATGGGTGCAATTTCAGAAATGAACTGCCAAAAGTCAGCATACATGTGTCAAACAGCGACCACTGAAGCTAGGCACATACAGATTTATTTTTACCCACGATTCCTTGTGTATCAGGATGTATATTTGTTAGCATGTAGGGATTTCTCAGGGGAACTGGATCACTGAGACCTGTTCACTTCAGAATGAACATGACAGCTCCACCAGCATGAATCCTACTCCTACACCACTGGGTGGGGGGGGGGGGTGAGATCACATCCATGGGGGCAGGAGGGAGGAACGTTGGTGAAAGGAGAGGAGACAAGATCAACAGAAGTGACTGGGAGAATCATAAACACAGGCAGCGGGAGGAAAGCACACAAGGAAGGAACAAGTGTCATGGTGGGTGTATGGAGGGGGTGCATTTAGCATCAGGGGCAAGAATACAGACGTTAACAAACTGGAGAACCACACAGGCCAAGCGAGTGGCTGCATACTTCACCTTGCTTTGCTCATTGCTGGTGTTTACCAGCACTCAAATCATGCATTTTCATGGGGCTCCTGAGGCTTGGGACCCTCCTGTTGGTCACGAACAGTCATTACGCTACATATGAAATAAGCCCTTTCCATATTTAGGAGATGCTGAAGCGCATGTTCTGCTAACCAGCTAGCTAGCTAGGACCTCCTGACTCTACTCGCTAGCTATTTATTTAGTTTGTGATTAATTTAGTTTCTGGGTGGATGACTTTTGAGTGGGATCCCAGAAACAACAAGTACACCCCCGACTAGGCCATACACACCTCACTCACATGTTACCGTCAGCTTCAGGAAGGGCAGTCGGGTCTTAAAATGGGGGTTATTCTCATACCTGACCTTCCAGCAGACATTGTTTTGTAAGTTTTTCAAAATCCCTCAAGACTGTTAGCTCGAGACGATCTCCTGTTCCATCCCCCCCCGCCCCCCGTCACTGGTTACACTATGTGAGCCAAATTATTCCCCCAACGAAAGATTCCCAGGGTTTAGCACCAAAACGGCACCTTTATGTACAAAGAGAAGCCACCCCCCAGGAGAGCAGACATTACTCAGCAGGAACCGAGGAGAATCAAGGAAAAGGACCACAAAGAGTCACCCCCCATGGAAATGTGGCTCATTTCTCCACTGACATCGCACGAGAAACCCTGTTAATCTCACAGGCTTAATGTTCTTCCTGCTTCAAAGGCAACCGGATTAAGCTGCATGTGTCGACAGGAAGCACAGACAGTAGAGCAGGCAGTGTGGCGACAATAACCATGAACTTTCACAAAAACATCGGTGCATCTCCTGAAGAGATCATGTCCCTGAGAACCTAACCTGAACTGCTCCAATAAATAGTCAGCTCCATAAATGGGTGTAAACTGTACAATGTATGTGTGCTGGATAAAAATTTTAACCGAGCAGCAATATCCATTCATTTGTTAAATCATTAACAATAGGAGCAATTTCCTCTATAAATAAAGGGGCCATCAGCACAGACCTCAAGTCATGTTTATACTAACTACACTACTAAGACACATACTCCTGTTTTAAAAGTCTCACTCCATACCTGCTGCGTCTTACACCCAAAACTCTCCAGACCTTCTCCAGAGTCTGGAAGTCAGTCCCAATGGTAAAAGAAGTGAATGGATCTCAACGTTAAGAATTATTACAGACAGGGGGTGAATCTCAATACCAAGAATGCGAAGACCATATTTGTGGTCTTGGCAAGACTGGTCTTGCTAACTTGCCTTCCAAGAACAAACTTGGGCTGCAATGAATCATGGGATTGGCCTCGTATGGTGAGGATGCACCAGAGTTATCCTTGATATTTGAGGTGGAAAAAGACCAACATCCGGGGATTTTTACCGTCCTCTGTACTTGTGTCCTTAGTATTGGAATTGGTCTTTGGCAATGGAAGATGACGGAAAACGGGGACACAGGAACACAAGTACGGTCAAGTGTGCATATTGAGATTCACCCAGGATCACAAAAACAGCAGGACCAGCCAAAGGAAAAATATTTACCGCCTACTGCTGCTTTTCAAATGTGAGATTGCAGCGGGGAGAATGAATTAAATCTAATACTCAATGATTAGTAACAGAAGGCTGAGACAAGTCGGTTGAGTTCCCATGGTAAACCTGGATGGCTCGGGGCGGGGGGTGGTATAAAGAGGAAAGGAAAGCGCACCCCTGTATTAAGTAGCTCTCCTGTCACTCAGTTGGAAGCCGTGGGAGTTTTCTCTGGGTTTTTGTGACACTGATGTGGGACATTACGTACTAAAGGGTTGGTAGAAGCCTGAAGGGGCGAGAGGAAGGATCTGTCTGCTGCGTGCTGGAGTTTTACACCCCTAACAAGAACCAGAGATGGTAGAGTGATGTGCTGAACTTTAGAGTCACAACCAAAACATTAATATCACACAAACTCAATCCAGACCCGTCACAGTGTAGTAATACTCCCAGGGGGAGAGAAGTACCAATGTTGGAAAACAAATTTATATACAGAATATATATACAGAGACGCTATAAAATGAGGCGGAAGGCCAATGTCCTCCGCTGAACCCTGTCTGCTGAATGTGTGACCCCCTGTTTTTGTGAGCAGTACCTTCTTCCCCCGTAGCGGGTGACCTCTGCTCAGAACCTTGAAGTGCCACCCTCTGCATTTATCAGAGACGGACCTGACGTCTCCATAAAACACGTTTGCAGGTTGTGTATGAAACCTTCGGTAAGGCCACTGCTCTATAACACAGTCCCAGATTCTCTTGGTTTGTTGCTGACATAAATTCCCACCGTCGATCTCAGCACGCTTGGTGAATCTTCACACTGCAGGACATTCCTTTCGTCTGTGCTTCCTTCCATGTGTTTATAGGAGTCCCATCAGAGTCAAATTCCACCCAAGAGTGATGCAATGACTTGGAGAGTACATGTTATGCACTCTGCATGAATTGTATATAATTATTTACAACAATATAAACACACGCCCCAACCCCCTCATGATTTTCCGTCAGTCAACATTCCTTTCGTGTGATACATACATTAATAGAGAAGATCACCATTATCTCCAAGTTCGTCCTCAGTTTTGCTCCAAGGCAGAGTGTGTTCCCTAGATCTTTGTTCCCTCTTTTAGCATCCAGAGATAATCCTTAAATTTATTCTGTTCCACTTCCAGATAATCTGAGTGGTATAATCAATCAATCAAGCAAGCAAGCAAGCAATCAGTCTGGGGTTCTTCTGGGAGAGGAATGGAAACAGCGTCTCTAGATGAATAGAGATTAAATGGGATTTATATAAGTCTGTGCGCTCTGATTCAGGATCTCTATATCAGTTAAAGATAAAATATGATAAAGTATGTGAGAATGGTTCAGTGAGAGGCAGCTCTTTAAGTATTTTGATAAGAGTATTATGCTCAGAGCTTTAGCAGCACTGTTATATAGCTGTACCACCCCCCTACAGGAATATTTCAGTGTGGAGGAAGTGTGTCCTTGGTTGATGTGTGAGGTGTTCCTCTGGGGGGGGGGTGTTACTGATTTCCAGCAGCTGACACGCCTCGTCCCTGCCTCACGGCTGCCTGAAAACAGCCCCGTTCCCAACTCATTCGTCATCATATGATGATGAAGTCTCACCCGCCGAGGTTGGGTTCTGTTTACCTTTCCGGAGGCGCTATAATCCAGCTCAAGCTGGTTAAAATCTCACACAGGTGGATATGTTAAGGAACTGGCAAATCTTTAGGCACATAAAGCGCACGAGCGACATCGGAACCCTGCTACCAGCACTTGGTGGCACCTTAAGCACAATAATAAGTACAGGTACATTTGCATGTGTTAGCTTTCACATATCCCATCATGCTCTGCTTTTTAAAGTAATACATGCACATATAGAGGTGAAAGTGAAGGTAGGGGTCTGAATGCAGACTCAGCTGTCCACCCAGAACCCCTAGAGCATTTCTCATGGGTTAAGAGCTTTTCTCAAGGGCCCAACAGCGATATGGTTACTCTAACAAGCACAGGATTTGACCCAAAGACCTTTCTATCACAGGTCACACCTGCTGAGCCACACATACCTCCCGGAGAGGCATTTCTATCTATTTTTTATTGCACGAATCATTGTAAGCATGCTGCAGGAATGATGATATCAACGGGTATACAAAACCATGCTCCCCTCACCCCAGTGACGATGCCCAAGAGCATGTCCGACTGTGCCGTTAAGGCAGTTTATACATCTCACAGTGCTAATGTTTCAAAGGTAGCTTTAAGATCATGAGTATATGACTATCAAAGGAAATGGCAAAACAGCACAGGCCTTGTGCGGGGCCCCCTAGTGGATGGCCGGTGTTTTGCGTCTCTCCCCATGTGCGCGACAGCGTGACCACCCACCGCCGCGACCTTGACCTCATTAGGCCTAATGGAGGTGGTCTTTTGAAGACGGAGCGCGCCGAGCGACAGCCCCAGGGCGACAGTGCAGACAAAGGAGCCCAGTCTGAGGCCCCCACGGCCGCTGAAGCCAAACTGACATTCATATGGTAAAACTCGCACCCCCACCCCCCAGAAACTTGAACCCCAGCAGCCGAACCCCGGGCTTTTTATCAGAGGGGCCGCTCTTTATCAGGGGCCACCGCTGGGTTTTGAATGTCACTCCGAGGCGAGGCCCCGGGCCCATTCATTGGCATCGGGCCCCCAGGGATGAACGGAGTGCTTTGTCTGACTCCATCGGGCCCCCGGGGGACTCGTGTTGCTGGGAGAGACTTACCATGCACACTGGAGCTGCCTGAAGGCTGGTCCGTGTTACGGAGCTCAATCAGCGAGCACCCGCCGCCCGCCCCCCCCGGCCGGCGGCGGGGGGGGGGGGGGCGGGGGGGGGGGGGGGGGGGGGGGGG
>JAODLD010000044.1:13942637-13953765 GCA_026781065.1 Mormyrops boulengeri | reverse complement strand
GTGGACAAACACACCCCCCATACCCGTCCCTGTCAGCACATGCTACTTGATCATGACCAGGAGCTAATGGGAGGGGAGGGGTGGCAGTTTACCATGGAGATCCCTGAGCGAAAATCAAAGCATTTACTTTAATTTAGCTATAAATAATGTGTGATGACTACAACACACCCACTCAGCACACTTATCTTGGAGGCAGTTTAAAAACATCCATGGCTACACGGTCTATTTACTATAATGAATGACTGTAAATTTTACTACATAGATCTCGCACCTGCCATTATCAAATATTTCCCACAGTACACACAAAACCTGTTAAAAGTCAGGCCTGTCTTGATGTACAGATTGATTATGGGAAACCTGGGATTGCCTGGAATGTCTCTAGCTAACAGTCAGAGCTTTGATATTTTACCAGGAGAAGCTAACTGTCCCTTAAGTGATTTAGTAGGAGAACAATCATTAGAGTTCTGCTGTTTTATACCTCAGGGCAGGAATTCATGGAGGACTTAGCAGAAAAGCTTCACACATACGCACACAAACAACAATGATTAGCAATGATTTTTGTCTGGAAGACAACAGCAATATGGATAGTAAAAATGAAAAATCTCTTTGTTGGATGTGTGTGAATGAATGAAATGTGTAAATGTGAGGTAATGCTGACAGGCAGACGGGAGGTCATTTACCAGTGATGGAGACAATAAAGTCACTGTCTTCTGGACAGTGAGATAAAAGTTTTTTTGAATGTGATTGAATGTATACCCCTTTGTGCTTTGAACTGAACCCAGCAGAGTTCCAGATTTCTCAATCATAATGACGTCGCAGGAATTTTTATTCATGCTTAGCATTTTGGGATAAACTCGAATGGGGAAAGAATTTTCTGAAAGTCTTGTCCCGATTCCAGAATCTTCTTTTGGGCGCCTTTTCGTTTTGCTCAGGCACTGTGATTGAGAATGTTCAGCGAAGGGCAGTGACGTAGACTGACACAGGCTTCCTGCTGGTGTGTGTCTTTGGATGCTGTGCTTTTGATCAGAAGGTTGTTGGTTCAAGAGCCAGGGTCAGCCAAGTGATGTCATCATTGGCCCCGTCATAAGGCCCTTAACACCCAGTTGCTCCAGGGCCAGGCTGACACCTTCTTAAATGCATGCCGCTTTGGATAAAACTGTCCGCTACGTGAATAAGATGGGAATTGGAGGCCCCAGTGCCTGGCTGCTCCGCATCTACGCTTCCGAAAGCCAAAACAACCCCCCTCCCTCCCCCATCAGGTGCTGCTGACAGACCCGGGGCGATTAGGGAGCCACGCATGGGAGATGTGACCCCACCTACCGTCAATGTGCTTAAAGGTCTGACACGCGGGGATGTTGGAAAGTTCCGGAACCCCTCCACCACCAACTCAGCACAGAGGGCAGTCTGGGTCTTAGTGATGCTTAAAATGCTCCAGCTGTGCACAGTTGCCAGGCAGAGGGCTGGGCAGTCCTCTCATAGTCATAGAAACTAACAGCCCATTCCTTAGACGCACATTTCCATTATTTAGCAGACGCTTTTACCAAAAGAGACATATACTTTTGAGAAAGCAGGACCAGCCAGTCCCCGAAGCAACTGGGGATTATGGGTCTTGCTCAAGGGCTCAGTGATGACATCACTCTGCCGAGCCTGGGATTGAAACCAGCAACCTTCTGCTCACAGGCACAACATCCATACAGCTCTGGATAAATTTTTCTCTAAATGTTGCCTTCTGGGCTGCTTCCGTGCTACATGCATGTGCTTGTCTCGATAATTCCACACCTTTTTATATCTCTCATACTCTTTGAGGATGCTACCCCCCAGCCCCCCAGTGCTCCCATTTTCTGCACCTGCGGTCTATTCTCATCCATCTTCCCTGTCTATGCATAACAGTTCCTGAATGACATGATAAATTTGGCCCAAGCCTAATCTCAGGGGGTTGTGCTGCAGCCACCACTCAAACCACACATTTCAATGGGGCCCGTTGTTGTTCACAAACAGTCACTACACTAAATATTAAATAAATGTATTCCTTATTTAGGACATTCTGAAGCAGCAAGTACTGCTAACTAGTGGGGGGTGGGCGATTCATTTTCAGACCAACAGTCGTAAGCATGGCATGCTTGTTTTGATGTCTGCAGCTTCCTCCTGCATGAATTGCGGTGAACTCCAAGTTAGTTTTTGATTGGCCAAATACCAAGCATGTGAAGGAGAGCTCTATAAGTATGTTTGGTACCTGGACAACCAAACACTAGTTCTGCACTGACATCTGGATTTTGACTTTTTGTAGCACGCAATTTAATTCAAGCATCAACATGAGAAATATATTCAAGGATCGCTATTTAATAATGACATTTCATTGATCCCTGTGGAGAATTATTTCATGCCTACCCCATCTTGCTCTCCATGATACATGTGTAGGTGAGAGCAAGCTGGGCTAGAAAAGGGCAGCTACCTATGGAGCTGGGGGTTAAGGGCCCAGAGGAGTGACTGCTCTCCGGAAGCCTGGTTCAAACTGGCAACTTTCAGTTCATGCTGCCCCCACAAAAATAAGATTCAACAAACACATTTTACTTGCACATGCATTATTTTGAACAATATCTTCCAGAAATGACTACTGCTTAAAGACATGATCAAAACAAATCTCTCCTTCTGATAATTAATGCAGAATAGATCATGTTAGCGTTGCACCTGTAGCTTTCAGGATCGGCTGTGGCCCCCCTGGTGAACCTGCATAGGACTGGTGGCTACAGAAAGTTGTCTGTTAACCAACTTTTCAAAAATGAATGAAGTACCACGTAGTGCTCAGTTTAGATTACAGACAAAATAGCGTTCAGATCTGCAGGATGAAGGAAACAGGATCAGTCATATATACAGTATATCAGCGTCACTGAATTAAATTAAATTGTCAACAAAACTGTAAGCAGGAAAAGCTGAGGCAGATGAAGAATATTTCCAGGATATTCTTGTGCAGTTCCATTTTATGAATTAGTATTTTGATCACTTGTGAGGTCATGTGATCATTCATTTGCCAGTTTAGCTCCTTGGGGAGCATTTTACTTCTCTGTTTCTGCTTGTTCAGTTTGCATAACATCCATAGGGCACTGCCCCTCATTTACTGATTAATGTCCTGGTCAGTGCGTGTGTGTGGGGATCTGGAATTTATCCCAGACAGCATAAGGCAGGGAACACCAGATAATCACAGGGCACATACACTAAGGAGAAAACCCACACAACACCTAGCAAACTTCCCCCAAGTTGTGGAGGCGGGATTCGAACCCACAACACAGGAGGGGTGAAATCATCGTGCTACCAAAATCACCCTATACCTGCTCCCTGTAATACTGCATTAGCATGATAGTAATAGAGGCTTTTAGTATTTAGTATTTTTAATTATTAATTTTTAAAAATAAGTATAATTAGTGGCTCAGTGGGTAGCACAACCCAGTAACATACAGTACAGCATCTTCAAATGAAACAAGTCTCCTGTTACAGAAATTATTGGCAGAAAAATCGGGCAGCACAGCATACAAAGTTGGGGTACACCCAAGGTGAGATGCCAGACTATCACAGAGCACATATACACACATGCGAGAAATAACATGTCTGTTTTTGTAATCTAAATTAACATTAAAGACAGAGTTAGTCATTTAGTTACCTCAATGGGCTGATCAGTTCACCCAGAGTCTTCTGTCATGGCTAACCCTCAGCACTGCCTCGGGGGGGGGGGGGGGTGTACCCCCGTTTGGCAGGTGGGGGGAAACCCACACACTGGAGTGATGTCACCAACTCTTGGCTGCCCCCAACAGCCAATCCCAACAGCCGACCAAACAGTAGCAGGGGCTGCCGGTACCATGCTGTGTCATTGGATGATCCGCCTGCTGTGTAGGACCGGGAGACCATGTGAGCCAATCCTCGCATGTGGCTCCGCAGAGGCTCGCAGACAAACCCTCCATCTCCGTCATGAAGCCCTCATCAGCAGTCCGGATCTCATTGCCGGACGTTTAACCAGGACCCTCCCACCGTGATCCCCTACTGTCTCCGGATTAACTGCTGTGTTGATTTCTGTCTGGGTTTTTATCTCAGAAATCTGCACGTTTGCTGAAATACATCCAACTTAATATGGCATTTGATTAAAAAGCCCAGTCTTTTTCTGCATCACATGCCTCAGAAACAGAGATACTTCCTTCATCCCTGTGTGGATGCTGCGTTTTCACCTACCCCATTTTGCTCTCCATGAGACACACATACAGTACAGGTGAGAGTAAGCTTGGGGGGTCACAGCACAGGGTCAGTCAGCACGCAGCACCCCTGGTGCAATTTGGGGTTTACAGCTTCGTTCAGCGGCCCAACAGTGACATCACTGTGCTGGCCCAGGGATTTGAACTGCAGCTATGTCAAATATGGAACATTCAAACTGCAACCAAACTCTGAGTTTTGGAGACAAATGACGAGCAGAAATGGCAGGAAAGCGATGCTGGGTTGGGCGGGGGGTGGGATGGAGTAGCAGGGATGCTGCTGTGTTACGCGTCCTCCTCGGAAGGAATTTCCCCAACAGCATTCAATTACATTACGCCATTTCCATATTTGACATTCCACAAAACGTGCCACCATTTACATCTGCCTGTCAGAACATGGGCCCTGGCTTTACGGCTCTCGTTTAAGCTACTGTACGGCCTTTCAAAGCCAGACTGAAAGTATTCCTCTCCTACAGCACAGGAACCAACCATTACCAAGTTAAATAATAGTGACCTAATGTTGCAGGATCATACGTACTACAAGAACAGTTAAATATTTCTCTTGTATGCTATTTTAAAGCCGACTGAAAGTACTCTACTCTTACAGCATAGGAACCAACCATTAACAAATTAAATAACTGTCAGCTAATATTGCAGGACCCTATCTACAAGAAGTTAAATATGTTTATATGTGTAATTTTAAAGCTAGACTGAAAGTACTCTACTCTTACAGCACGGGAACCAACCACTGGCAAGTTAAATAACCCTGAGCTAATGTTGCAGGACCCTATATGCACAAAGTTAAATATTTCTACTGTATGCTATTTCAAAGCTGCAGTGAAACTGTACAACATGAGAACCAACCATTAACAAATTAAATAACCATTAGCTAATGTTGCAGGACCCTATGTACTACAAGAATAGTTAAATATTTACGAAGAGGTTTGTTCAGTGATGTTTTACTGCTACGACAGAGCAGCTTCCTAGTATAACCACATTAGAAAGAGCCGTAAGGGTTAATGAACCAGCTTTCAGCACTGGGGACCTACAGCACACACACATCCACGTGCACAGTAAAAATCACCCTGATCGTGGATGTTTAAAGTGGGCCATTATACGCATACAGACACACATGTGCATGTTAATAACCAACCAGACCACAGGCATTTAATTCAGGCTGCTGCATGGGTACAGACACACGTCTGCATATTAAAAACCGGCCTGATCATGGGCGTTTAATGTGGGCCGTCACATACATACAGACACAACGTGTGCATGTTAATAACCAACCAGATCACGGGCACTTAATGCAGACTGTTACATGTGTACGGACACACGTGTGCATGTTAATAACGGGCCTGATCATGGACGTTTAATGCAGGCCGGTACACGTGTATGGACTCATGCATGCATGTTAAAAACCAGTCCAATCAGCGGCATTTAAATGCAGGCTGTTACAGACACACGCATGTATGTTAAAGACCGGCCCAATCAGGGGCATTTAAATGCAGGCTGTTACACTCACACAGACACACGCATGCATGTTAAAGACCAGCCCAATCAGGGACATTTAAATGCAGGCTGTTACATGCATACAGACACATGCTTGCATGTTAAACACCAGCCCAATCAGGGGCATTTAAATGCAGGCTGTTACACGCATACAGACACACACTTGCATGTTAAACACCAGCCCAATCAGGGGCATGTAAATGCAGGCTATTACACGCATACAGACACACGCGTGCATGTTAAAGACCAGCCTGATCACAGGTGTTTAATGTGAGCTGTTATACGGGCAGTTTGCAGCCATGTTTGGTTAGCCGGCTGTAAAGATCTCCCACTGTTGTAAACCATGTCACTTACCGCCCAGGGCCGCTGGCTGAGAGGATGTCTGCCTGTTTATAAACACCCCCGACCACCCTAGAAACCTCAGCAGTTCAGATACAGAAAGGCTGCTCTCTCCATGCACCACATATGCAATACTGCTAGCTTATTTTATTGCCATTGTATTTTACACATAATAATTTAGCAGACACTCTTTTCTAAAGCAATGCACAATGGAGGAAGCATGGTTAGCCAGTCCATGGAGCAACTGGAGTTTAAGGGTCTAGCTATGGAACCCAAGGGTGAAATCACAGTGGAAACTCTGGGATTTGAACCAGCAACCTTCTGATCATGGGTACAGCATTCTAACACACTGAGCAGACCTATATGATGAAATATTATTATATGCTCTGTGATAGACAGGCATTCCATTCAGTGTGTACCCCATCCTTTTGCCCTATTTTGTGCCCAACCCCCTATGGCCCTGACCAACATGAATACTTAGAAGATGGATCGATTATTATTGTATATCCATCTTCCACACCCTCAGGTCAGGCACATGCACACGCACCAGGGAATTTAGAGATACCAATTAGCTTAGCTGTATGCCTTTGGACTGCAGAAGAAAACCAGAGTATGGCAAGGGGAGATAACAAGCACAGTATAAGTGAGATTTTAACCTACAACCCTGAAGACATGAAGCATCAGTAATACCCACTTAGCCTGTATTATTATCATATCCTTCTTATTTTAATTTGTGGAAAACCGACGTGACGTCTAAAATTACTCATTAACCTTGCAACTCATTTGAACGCTTCCTGATTTTGCCACACAAGTGCTTTCAGAGTATAAGCGCTTTTTACTGTGTTTGATATTTTTGGCAGGACTGACAAATGATTTTTCTTTTGTCACAAAGTGCGACGACTCGTGCACGATCACCGGTCCGTATCCCAACGCTCTATAGCGACGAAGAAGAAGTTAACCTCGGATTCTATCGTTGCCATGACCTGTTGCATCCAGGCAGCGAAGCGAAACGTAAGGACCGCGCTGGAATGAGACGCTCTGCACGGACATATCCGCTCTGCTTCTACCGAGCGGAGCTGGGAGAGTCTTCAGAAAGTTTTTATTTTCATCCTGCGCAAACTTTATTTGAAACCGACTGAGAATGCTGGCAGGCTTTCAAAGACAGCAGCGCATCGTATGAACAATGAGGTTGATTAGCCCGATAAGGAACGCGCAACTGTCAGTCACGTATGCGGAGCAGTGCGGAAAGATTGTAGCTACGAGCCGCTTTGACAAACAAACACTGACTTGGCATGGATACCGAGCCAGCAGATAAATAATAGAAACGAATCTGCTGCCTTTTCAGCCTGGCTGCATGCGCATTGCTCTTTGGCTGCTGCATTAAAATATGCACACGTGTGGAGTGCCAATGAGAACAAAGCGGCGATCCGCTGTCTGTGTCGCTCTGTCCCGCTGTGTCCCTCTCTGCTTGGCAACTTTGTTTATGGCTGCCTGACTAGCGAACATCTACGTGGCTCTGTTCAGCTTTAAGGAGAAGCTGTGACAGGCAGTATAAGCAAGGCAGTGAAAATGCACGTATATTTCTGACGCTGTGGTCGGTGTCAGTGGGAACGGGGTGCGTCATGCGCTGTGTGAAAGATGCTGAGTTTGGACTTGGAAATAATTCAACACAAACCGATAAAACTGAACAAATACCTGATTTATATTGTGTGCTTTTTTAACAAAACGTTGTATCTGTGTTTTCCAAAATGAAACAGACACATTTACGCCCCCCCCAGATCTGTCCCACGTGTGTTCTGCAGGTGTTTTTTGTGCTATTTGAATTGTGTTGTGTTCGGTATCAAAAAGTTTTTTTTCTCAGAATAAGGAGTGTGCTGTATGCAGTATAGTGTACATTGTGTGTAGAGTATGGAGTGTACAGCTCGGAGTATGCCGAGTGCAGGGTACAGAGTATGTTATCTGTAGAGTATGGGGTGTGCAGTATGTGCAGTTTGGAGTATGTTGAGTGCAGCGTACAGAGTATGTTATATGTAGAGTATTGAGTGTGCAGTATGTACAGTTTGGAGCATGTTGAGTGCAGCGTACAGAGTATGTTTTCTGTAGAGTATGGAGTGTGCAGTATGTGCAGTTTGGAGTATGTTGAGTGCAGCGTATAGAGTATGTTATCTGTAGAGTATGGAGTGTGCAGTATGTGCAGTTTGGAGTATGTTGAGTGCAGCGTATAGAGTATGTTATCTGTTGAGTATGGGGTGTGCAGTATGGATTGTGCTCTGTGCTGCCCAGGGTACATTACACACCGCGTGCTCAGATCTATGCGCAAAGCACTCTGGAACTCATGTTAGCACCATGAATTTATGGCAGATTAAAATCTCAGCAGCTGTTTGGATACGTTTTCTGTCCTTTGGCATTATAAACAAGTGTTTAAAGCTGCAGCACGTTCTGAAATCGGAACAGAGGATTTAGGTGATACATGTAATCATTGTTTAAAATACATTAGGCAGAGCAGTTCCCACGTCACACATAAGAGCCGCCTGTGAGTGGAAAGGAGATTTCGGGGCAGATTTCCCAGCAACTCATTAAGATACATTACTGAGTAGCCATGGGCATTTTATATTGTAGAATTATAAATTTTAAAATATTAATTTACTGAACCCAGAATGGTAAAAATGTAAGCATTTTAAAAACAGCAAGTTTCTACGCTGATCCACGATCACATTTCCCAGCTGCAATCCCAGAACTAAGCTATATACAAGGGTCTTGGGTCTGCAAATGCTTAGCACAAAACTAATGAACACTCAACCAATCCAACCCAAACCACTGATGCCTAAATTAAAATCCAATCAGATTTGTGCGATAGGCATTCATTGGCGCAAATTGTAGAGTGCACTGCGCGCTTGATCATAGGGTTAATTTAAACCTATATTTAATATAGGGTCACAAGTGAGCCGGCATGGTAAGAATTGGCTCGCAGTGCAGGGAAGGTTGAGAACTACTGCCCTAAAGCACTGGAGCGTGGGGCCAAGTCTGCCTTTGGTGTTGTGCTTTCAGAATGCCATTAAAGTATTACCCATCACTACGCTAGGGGACCAGAACTGCTGTTTTTCTGTCTACCCCACTAACAATTTTTCAGTCTGGGGACGTTTACCGAATGCTGCAATTAAGGATTGGAAACATTAAAAGTGTCCAATTTTCCTGATGTTCTCAGAATGAAATTTTACTACTACATGTCAGAAGTCATGCGTTCTGCACATTTCCAGTATGTAGATATGACACTTTTATCGTGTAATAACCAATAAACAATATTTTTCAACATTATTTGCGTTAAACCTTTGTTAAAATGTAAAATGTGGAAATAACGTTACATTAATGCTACACTAAGAACATTCTCTGCCAACTTTGAGAATACCTTCATAGAATGTTGACTGAAGTTCTGGGAATGTTCCCCGTTTCCTGGGTAATACAGTCGTTGCATAATCACATTGCACAGGCATCAGAAACACCAGTGAAACTGCAGGCAACTAAGAGTGGAAATGAAGGTAATTTCCTTTTGAAAGTTTCCCAAGAACAGGGCCATAGACCTGTGTGATTAATTAATCTTCTGTCTCCTTTTGGACTGGTTATTATTCAGTAACATTTCAGCTGCATAAGTAAAACTCTTTGTCTCTTCGAAACCCTTGTCTCTTCGAGACTCCATGGCATCTCCTTCCCGGGGTCCCTCCCTTAAATCGGAAAAACGCCCTTTAAGTGGCACGGAATGAGGTACAGGCCTGAGATTTCAGTGGAGCAAAGGAATCTTTAGGCTCAACCCAAACATCTTGTCCTTTTCCATTGTGTTTATAAGACTGTAATAAACAGCATTCTTATGATGAGCCTTTGCTTCTTGGAAAAATGGCCTTTCAGTATCTTTTTGTGCCAGACGTTTGTCTTGCGGCCGCAGAACTATCAAGTGGAGCACAGGAAAGAAGGTCTTTATGGCCGGCCCATTTTGAAGTTACCATACCTGCCTTTTTCCTCTGTGATCAGTGCAGGTGTTTATTACTGCTTCACATCTTTGTGGGGCCCCCTTTTGGCCAAAAACAGTCACTACACTAAATATGAAATAAACACATTCCTTATTTAGGAGATGCTGAAGCAGCATGTTCTGCTAACCAGCTAGCTAGCTACCATCTTCTGACTCTATATGCTAGATATTTATTTAGCTTTTGAAATATTTGAGGTGTGTGTGTGTGTGTGGGGGGGGGGTGACTTTTTAAGTGGGGCTCAGAGCGCAGTCCGCCCTCCCTGATCATACTGTTGGACTTTCAGAGTCTTACAGGAGCTTTTAGCTTGATGATTGCCGGCTGAGTCAGCTTCTGTGTTGAGAGCCACTAAGCTTTACAAATCTGACTTAATGCTGTAGCTAGTAGTTTGGAGAATAAGCAGCGAGGGAATCAGAGGCCTGCTGATGACGCATTCAAATCTTCTACTACTTCTTGATTACTGTTCATATATATGAAAATTTTAACATATGCAAATTAACAGAGACACAATAAAAACACAAGAATGTCCTCTGTTCTCTAAAAAGTCACTGATATCTTGTTGGGCTGCTATGTGAACACGGTTCCCAAAACTCTCCTCAGGGGCACCCAGCTACTCCATGTATTTGTGAAAATTGACCACCAGCTCACATAATTACTTAACTGGTTAACTCAAAGAGGCATTGATTAGCCATACAAGGTGTGCTAGTGGTCAGGTCAAGAAATATATTGGTGTATTGGATGGGTGCTGCAAACACTGGGGTGACTTTAGGAGAGGTTTTGAAATGGCTAAGCTGACACACGTTGACAGACATAATATCAGAGTTTTACACCAGCATGAAGATCATTTAAATGACATTTTCTTTGCCTAAGGCTTTTTGCAGAATGCTGTGTATAGACATTTTCAACACATTTGGCCAAATGTTCTTGGCAGTGAAAAGAAGAGCACCATATTGGGGCATAACTATCAATGTGATACAGCAATGAAAAACAGAGGAGAAAGAAAATCTAGAAGATAACCAGAGG
>JAODLD010000044.1:13903133-13918770 GCA_026781065.1 Mormyrops boulengeri | reverse complement strand
TGTCTGATTTGCACTCTCTGCCACGTGCCCTTACTTGTATATTGTATTTATTCATATTTTCTTACTTGTATTTTAAATTTTTTGTATTAATGTTTTCTGTTTAACAAGGGTTTGGGAGGATAATTTCAATCCTCTGTGTGTTCTGTACATGTGGCAGAATTGACAATAAAGTTTTGACTTTGACTTTGATGGGTGTATGGATGGACCTGACGGACGGATGATGATTTATGGATGACAGAGGCAAGGGACTAGTCAGCCAAATTATCTTTACAGAGTCACATCACTCCTCTACAGAGTCACATCACTCCTCTACAGAGTCACATCACTACTGTAGTTGTTGTACAGCTGTTTATCACCGACCTGGTTATAATAAACATTACTAAGAAAATCCATCCATCCATCCACTTTCCACATCCACTTATCCAACAAGATGCATGGTGAGCCTGTAACCTCTCCCAGGAAGCACAGGGCGTGGCAGGAGACTCAAGCATGGGGCATCGGACAGTGTGAAAATCTTGATTACAAATAGCTAGAGTATCACTGACTATCACGGTGCTGAGCCAAAAGTCTCCAAGTTGAGAGTGAACTTGCGGCTTTGACTGGGGGGGGAGGCCACGTTTCATTGGTTTGTGAAATTCCACAACTGGGTTTACTATTGATATCAGACGTGATCGTGCCTGAAGGGAATCCTCCGTGGTGAGAAGGGAAGTGGGATGAACAGAGCCATCCATGTGCATGCTGAGTGCTTACAGCTGCTGGGCAGGGCCCTGTCATCCCGAGGGGTATATCAACACCGACGGGTAAGAGGATTCCAGCGAAAGCCGGAGCTCTGCTCTACAAGCAGCACGCTGGAGTTTGGGTAGCATGAAGTATGTAGTATTTGTGTAGTCTGAAGAATGTGGGCAGGAACCTGAAACTCAGCAGACGAGACACTGTGAAATTTTCTGTTAGTATTATACAACAGTAATGTTTTCAGTGTGAGCTTAGGTTTTACTGGAGTTTTGTGTAGCATATAGTTTCAAGTCAAAAACAGAAACAATGAAATGCTTTCACCATCTGCTTCCTTGATTGTGCGTAAAATGAAATATATGGTAACGCTCTAACTTATACTAATCAGCTAAGTGTTAGTTACATACTGATCTCATGTTTGTTTATCCTTAATCAGTCATAATGGCCCATGTTTTCCATGCAGTTACTATATTTGCTCGTGCTGTGTTACTGAGTAGTTACTGAGTTACTAAGCTACTTGTTCCCTCTCAGGTAAAGTGTGACTGAAATATGTAATCAGGTCAGGTCAGGTTGAGGAGCATGCACTGGTGCAGTGCGTTGCAGCACCCACCACATGACGAAACACCTCGGGATCCCGGCCGGCGGCCTTCCAGCCCAACATTCAGTCAGCCTCAAGAACTGTGGAGCCAGAGATGTCCAACGACATAGCCAAAGGATCAGCCTTAAACAGCTGCTAAAAGTAGCCGGCCCGGCAGGTCACAACTACAGTGTCACCCGTAAGGACCGTTCCATCATCCACCCTGACTGCGACTCTCCAAGGGTCAGAATCAGATGTGTGTCATGCTTTGATTCCTCTGTAAGCAGGACGCGGGTCACTAGACCATAGATGGTGTGTCTGTGAGCACACGTGCTGTCACCTGCTCACAGATTCGTCTATCTGCCCTCAGAGCTATCCTTCTTAGTTCCTGGTACAGACCGGAGTTTCCATCAAGCCATGCACTGTGACTCGTCTCTATAATATCCAGGGTGCCTTGCGAGATGAAACATCTCCTTCAAGGAACACCAGCAACACCACCGCAATCCTCAGCAACCTTCAGGGTCTTGTCACAGAAGGTCTCCCACGTCACATTAGAATCAGCTGTCACACCCAAGTCTGCAAGTTCCTCAAACAAACTGCATGCACATTCATTGATTTTGATCTTGGAGTCTGGACAGGTCCAGCCTCATTCTCCTAGTAGGTGGTAGCCTACTGGACCTAAGCTGAATTTCAGAGTAGCAACAACAAATCTTTGGTCAAAATTCACAACTGGGCACTTCTGTAGACCCTGCAGTTCTGCAGGAGCCACCAGTGTCTGCTCACAAGTTTGTGATTGATCTCCTTTGCTACACCACCAGCACTGGAGTACCCTGCCGTTTCACTCCTCCGCGGTTGGCAGATCACATCCTGCCCCTCCCCCCTGGGTGTGTGCAGTCAGCATGCTCTCCTTGGGTTGTTGGGTTGTGCTGGTTTCCTACAGGTATTCCAGTTTCCTCCCATAGTTCGAATACCCACCGAGTATGACTGCATGGATGCATGTCCTGTGGTAGGTTGACATTCTATCCAGCGTGTACCCCAGTCTTCCCAATTAACACAGAACATTCCCAGAAGTTTAGCCACTGTTATGTGAAGGTCTTCTCAAAGTTGGCAGAGAACGATCTCACTAGAACTCCAGGTTTTACATTTTAACAAAGGTTCTGTCATTGTCAGCACAATAACATTATTACCTAAACATCTTTTTAAGCAATTAATTTTGATAAATTAATCGATTTATGATAAAATGTTATTTTATAATAGTGCTATATGTGTATACAGCAAACAGCCCACCCAGCCTTGAACCCATGACCTCTGGTGTTAAAAGGGTTACCCACTGCCCCCCATTGCGTTCATTGGCTTTGTTATTATTACTCTTAGTTGTAGTGGTGGGATAACGTTCTAGGAACATCAGGAAAACTGGACACTTTGAACGTTTCTATTCCTTAATTGTAACGTTCACAAACATTCCTAGAATAATTGTTACCAGGGTTGTGCTCTGTGTTACTTGGGATAGATTCCAGGCTCCCTGTGACTCCAATCAGGATAAGTACTTACGGATAGATGGATGGACACCATTGGTCAAAGATCACGTGACGCTTGTCGTTCCAATACAGGGCAGAGATTCTGGCCTCAGGTATACTCACTGTGACTATAGTACACACTTGCGTAAACCCATAACCGCTGATTATAACTGAAATGCTAAAATGTGGAATAAATTATGTATTGCGTAACGTTAGGAATACCGTGAGAGGCGATTACTCAGCTCATGTTGATGGTATAGATGTTTAATACTTAAATATCTAGTCTGTGAAATAATACAACAGGTTGATGCCTTAACTATCCTGCTAGCTAAAGCAGTGCCCTGTTTCTAAATGTACCACCAGCTGGCTGCAAGGATCATCTCCTCCTATCTATTTTAGCTCTAGAGTTTTGCCTTTAAGGCTTCTGCCTGATGCTTATACAGTAACCCCTTAAGATTAACCTATTTCATTCCACAGTTATACACATTCGTAAGCAGGGCCATCAAACTTACAGCCTTACCAAGACATTCCTGAATTTAATCTCAAAGCCCTAGCAGACATATTCAAGCATCTTTTGTTGGTGTAACTATGAACATCCATAATGTTTCCTGAAACAGAAAAGCAAAACCATTGAAATGTACCTAGTTTAAGATCAGCCTCAATATGCTGCTTTTCCACATAGTAATATAACAGACAAAGGAGTAGAAACTACCAGAAATATCTTGCATTTTCCCCATATCTTCTTTAGTAAAAGTGTATGTAAAGACCTCATTTAACCTGCTTACAATCCCCAAGCCTAAACATTTGCATGATTTTTTTACATTTAAACTATCAAACAAAACTCAATTTTAGTTTTTGCAGATTTTTTTCCATCTTCATTTTTACTTTTAAAATATGTTTGGCTTCTCACCCGCCGAAATGCGGTTTCATGCGGACCATTTAAAAGGAAATTCTCGAATGCACCTTCGTCAGACGCTACTTCACAATTGACCTTCAAATTTATCCAACAGTCTGCAAAAACCCAAAAGGCGAGACATCTACTGCCGTCTTCTTTATGAATACCCAACTCTGCTCCTCTGTGTGTGTCATATGCAGTACATCCTGAAAACAGGATCGGTAAATATAACATCACATATTTACCAGAGCACTTCCTCTGAATGATCTAACCGCTGACCGTAGGTTTGATATCATGAACCGTGGATGAGCTGGACTCTCCTCTCCATGCCGGCGTGGGCTGTGTGTCTTCTTTGATGCCGGTTTCTGTTCCACTTCAAAATTCGGATAGTTTGACTGTTTTGAAGTGCTTGCCTTTTACACGATCCAGGCCTCAGCTATGATCATTCTTTTGCTGTCTTTCGGCGCTTTATTTCTGCTACTGTTTACGGGTTTCCAGGTACTCCTGTATTCTGCATCTGACTTTTTACTTTCCGCCTATGACCATGGACAAGACTAATTGCAGGAGATGTTAATATTCCGATGAAACATTGTTCATGTGGACTTTAGTCTCCTTCCTGTACTCCAATAATGTTTCTGAGTGATACTGATAGAGGCTCAGAATATTCCAGAATATGGATTGAAAGAAGGCTTGACGAATTAACCTTATTTTCTCACACTGTAGTAGCGCCTCCGTTCTTGTACTCCTGAAGCTTTGGGTTCGCCGATGGCTTTACATCAAAGATGTCATCTACCACTCAGGGCCAAACCTCTGCTTTGGTGTCTCTGAAGAAGCAGCAGGCACCGTCCTGCTTCAATTCCTTCTGCATTTTTGAGATGTACTGCATCTGGAATTGTTATCAGTTATTCCTGAGCAGGTGAAACATCTTCCAAATGCTCCATATTTCATCCCCTTTGAGCAGTTCATGAGCATAAATGACACACATGTCTGTAATTTGTAATTTAATATTTCCACTTGAAATATGTATGAAATGCCCTTGGGTCTGGACTATATAATTCTAAGATAAAACACAAATGATTTTAGCAGCCCCTGTGTTACTTAGAGTCTTTTCCAGACATTAAGATAGATCACAATGGCTTCAGCATTATTATTAATACAATGGTCACAAGCCAAAATGATGCACCCTTTGACACTGCCACCCTGGGTCACCTGACCACATGACAATGGCATCTAAAATTACACTAACATTTAGCATCAAAGCATAGATTTTCGCTCTGCCATAATTATTACTCATTTACCTTCTATTTTTTCCGTTTTGCCAGCATTCGTTTTCAGTACCATTTTGCATGGACGCGATTGTTCAGCACTTTAGCAGCAGCTTGCTTGTAAAAATCTGCCACGTTAACAAATTGCAGCTTGACGGCCGCGTGACACGCAGCTACATTCTCCGTCTGAACAGTGGCAGCATGTATCAGACTTTCTCCTCCAACTGCACCCATATGGCATCGCCACAGACCTCCTGCATGAATTCCCAAGCTGGAAATCATTATATACAGATCTACCCCACCCTCTCTTCTCTTTAACTTACATTTATTTTATGTAGCAGACGCTTCTGCTAGGCTGAGCTTCCAGCGAGCGTCTGGATATGTGTGTAAGCAGTATTGGAGCAGGAGCTACACAACATCTACCAAACTAAGCAAGAACCTAATAAGACTAAGCTATTCAGATCAGCGTAAAGTACGACATTCAGGGAGCTTGGAGTCGTCTCAGGGTACTAGAGCTGTTCCTGGAACTGATGGGTATTGAGGTTTTTCTTGAAGGTGGAGAAGGAATCTGCCCACCTCATTCCGCCATCATCTTTCTGAATAAACCAAACCCCTTTCACCAAAGCAATGCCCATCCTGGCTTGCCGGCCCTCAGTCGCTGGTTCCTCCAACACCATGGTTGCCAGGGAACCTCAAGTCCTCATTTTGCAGTATTTGATTTCTTAAGCCGAACATGCTTAAGCGATTTTGACTTTTACTCGCAAATTTGTAAATTGGCCCTGGCCTTAATAGCCGTTGATGTTTTTAGCTCCATCCGCTAAAAAAAATACGCTTTAAAAACCAGTCAGGACGGCCAGCATGCACTGAGTCCATAGAACCAAGTTCGTTATCATAATACAGAAGCATCATTTTAAAATTTCCTGATGTTTCAGTAAAACATATTTCTGTAATTGAAGGGAAATCACCGCTGTTACCATCAGTGGGCAATGTACCAGCTTCTCACCTGCTCCATTGCAGTCTGGATGATACAGTACATTTCAGTGGGGCAGTATGCCGGGGTTTTTCCAGTGGGGCAGGATGCTGGGGGTAATCCAGTGGGACAGGGTGTCGGGGGTATCCCAGGGGGCAGGATGCCAGGGGTATTCCAGTGGGGCATGATGCCGGGGGTATTCCAGTGGGGCAGGGTGCCGGGGATATTCCAGCGGGGCAGGATGCCGGATTATTCCAGCGGGGCAGGATGCCGGATTATTCCAGCGGGGCAGGATGCCGGATTATTCCAGTGGGGCAGGGTGCCAGGGATATTCCAGCGGGGCAGGTTGCTGGATTATTCCAGTGGGGCAGGATGCCGGATTATTCCAGTAGGGCAGGATGCTGGATTATTCCAGTGGGGCAGGATGCCAGATTATTCCAGTGGGGCAGGGTGCCGGATTATTCCAGCAGGGCAGGATGCTGGATTATTCCAGCGAGGCAGAATATGGGTCAGTGGAAAGACCAGCAGCTACTGCAGCTTCCCAAATGCAATCATTCCTGATAAAACAATGCACATGTAATGCTGGGAGCCTGTCTGAGGAGCAGCTGTGCAAAAACGGCAGAAATGTACAGGAAGCGTGGTAATCAAAAGATTATTGTCGTATGCACTTACTGTACCCTATACAATAAAAACCTTATTCTGCATGTTCTTCCGGCCCCCCAGTAAACACTAATTAAATACAAAACACAAATTAAAGTTTTTCAGTAAGACAATAAATACGAGTACAATTATAACAAGAAATAAGGAAACACAATATAATGTAAATGTCATCAAAGATAACGCAGTGCGATGTAAACATACAGAAGAATGCAGCTATGCTTGCGTCTTAAATTAAGCATTAAATTAGTGTTAGACCTGCCGTATCTGATCTGAAAATCCCACAGGATTTTGACTGACTGACTTGTTTTGTTGGGACATGTTTCATGTAAATACACTAATACTCCATGAGTGTAAACCGGATCGGTAAGAGTTATGCTGGCAATAAAAGGGGCAGGGCTGTTTCTGAGGGCTTATCGCTATGGCGATGACAAAATAATCTCCTTGGAGAAGAAGTTTAGAAAGGAAGAAAATAAGAATTACACAGCGCAGGCGACAGCAGAAGAGAAACATTTTCGGGAGTTCTCTGAGTGGAGGAGTTGATATGTCCTTGATTTGTTTGGAAAAGCAGATTATGTGCGCAGAGATGACTTTCCATGGATTGGTCCTTATTCCCCATATGAGTCCTCTCAGTCAGGGGAACATTCCCATTCAGACTCAATCTGACAGCTCCTCACTGTTTACAGCTTGGAAGTTAAAGCTTTCTGGAGGATTTTTTTCTTTTGTTTTTTCTTGTTCTTTTTTTTTCAGTCATGCATGAGGACATATTAGGTTCCAAAAACACACAAGTGAATGTTGAAAATAGTTTGAAAATAGATGGGTAGGTGGCCATTTCTATTGATGTTCTGTAGAATAACAGGGCTTTATTTAATGTGGTGAGTACACCAGTAAATACTATTTTAACTGAAAGTCATCACACTTCAGCGTCAAGGGAAGAGTCAGGGAAAGAGTCAAGAGAAGAGTCAGAGAAAGAGTCAAGGGAAACTCAGGGAAAGACTCAGGGAAAGAGTCTTGGCAGAAAAACACATTCTTACACACACAGACATAGACACATGTCTATATCCACCACATATTCATAGAGTTGTACGCACGCACACACATGTCCACACACTCAGGTGATGCTCACTGTCCCTGCTACTGTATGTATGACTGTCAAGGATGTATCCCATATCTCCTCCTGGGAGATGAATCGGTCCAGTGCTGTACTGTGGAATAAACACTGGGAACAGTGGGGGATCACTCTGGCTGGACTCTTCTGTCATTCTCACATTTCACCAAAGGTTCTTAAGGTTCAGTTCCTCCTATGTGGTGAGTTAAAGCCTCTGCCTGGTTGCTTTGACAATGTGGGAAAGCACTGACACACCACAAGCAGCTCCACACTGATTACCACCTGTTTAGGGCAGTTTTCTATCCACGTGTAAATGGGACACTTTTAGAATCTCCTGATGTTTCAGTGAAACACTGCTAGTGAGTCGGTGGAGGGCTTTAAGGCTGAATTTCCCTCCGAGTGGGTATTTTTTTCTTACAGTAATTATGTAAATGTTTAAAAAGGATCAAGACAATTTTTCTGTCACAGAAATATACACAAGTTGCTGTTAACATCACAGTCTTGGTACGATATATATATATATATATACTGTATATATATATATGTGTGTATGTGTGTGTTTGTGTGGGTCCTTCCATTGTTCTCCTAACAGCACAACTATGTACCTGCTCTGAATCTCGCATAAAATGCTGCACCATTCCTGCAAGCATACGTAGCACTTTCCTATACACCAAAGTTTTAATCAGCATCCAATGCATTTCCCAAGGGTAAACATTTATTTCAGAGCTGTTTATTCCTAATGGTTGTAAACATAAGGAACCCAAGCAAAGTGACAGGGTGCGGCAGAGTATCACGAAAGGACTTGGTATGTATTTCCAGTGATACGGCTGGAGACCTTCACCCAAATCCCTCCATCCATCCATCCGTCCGTCCATCCATCCGTCCATCCGTCCATGCATCTCAACTCACACTGTAATCAAACTCACAACCCCTGAGAATCAAACTCCATGAGGGATATTGACACACATATCCAAAGAATTATTTCACCTAAATAATTCTCTCACCTTTATAAATTGGGTGACTTCTAAAATACATTTAGGTTGCTTCATTAATAAGTGACACTGAATAAGTAACACTGAAGAGAAGCTGTGAGGTGAATATTGCCGTGAGGTGAATATATCTCAGCGTTTAATTATTATACCTCAATAATTTCCAACAAAGGCATTACTGCGCTTGTCCTATTATGGATTGGGGTGGCTGCAGAGCCTATTCCGAAGGTTACGGGCACAAAGTAGGAAACAATCCGGGATGGGGCCCCAACCCACCGCAGTTGGGTAACTCCAATCAGCCTCAGCAAGTTATTGGACTCCACACACATAGAACCCTAGTGGAGACTTGAAGCCTGGTCCCAGAGGTGTGAGCAGACAGTACTAACCCCTGCTTGTGTGTGTGTGTGTGTCTGTGTGTGTGTTCTTGGATATGTCATTTGCTGAATTTAAATTTTGATTAATAGTAACAGGAATGTCTGGGTAAATGCTCCAGAAGTCGATTAGCTGTTATCTTTTATTAAAGGTTTCAAAACAAAGAATTTAATTGATCAACTTAATTGCTGGGATTCATGGGAATGCTTCAGACTCCACAGGGCAAATGAAGTATGCCCCCCCCCACACACACAAGCAAGGTGCAGAAGACTGGGATGAGTCATGTTCCCTGGATCAGCAGTGGGTTTAGGAAAGGCTTTGGAGAAGGAGGGGCCAACCAAAACAATTTACTGAGTTAATCCAAAGGGAAACTGTGCTCTGTCTGTAGTTCTGAGGGACAAAGAGTGTAAATACTTCTGAAATCTGAGATTTTAAATGAAGATACCAGTGAGTTATTAGAAGAAACTGGGAAAGATATCCTAAAATGTAACTTGTGTGGGGCTTTGGAACACGACTTCTCAGAGAAAAGGTGCATGTCCTTTGTACAGATGTTTCCTTATTTCTTGTAGAAAATAAAGCATAATTTTGAGGTCCCACTTCAAACATCTTTTCTCTGGGTTTTCTGATCTCACTCTGTCATGTACATTAACATTACGAATATTCTTCATAAACTTAATTTTGACTTGAGGCATTTCACCGGCACGTTGTTTAATCTGCATACAAATCCATCCTTTGTGCTTAATCCCAAAACATCCACAGAATCAACATGATTTCCAGACCTTCACGCCTCATTTAAACTGGCAACTTTAGGCAAAACAACTTCCAACGTTGCCTAATCAAACAATCTGTTACAAGACATGTTTCTGCTATATTAACAGAAAGACCTTTAGTAGATTTGAAAAGATAATCTTTTAAAATATATGTAAACTGTCCTGGCAATATCAGTACAAGTCGGCATGTTAAGAGATTTTTTTGTGCATCAGAAATCATAAACAAAATGTGCTCTATATTTTATAAACAAATGAAACTCCATCCACCCGTCTGTTTGTCCGTACACCCACCCTTCATCCACCTATCATCCATCCATCCATTCGTTTTCCATAACTGATTGTCCTATGCAGGATTACAAGGATCTGGAGCCCAGAAGCTATGGGTTCAATGCACAGAATGACCCTTTAATTTGATTACAAATAAACAAAATGAATTTACATGCATTTTTTATCTTCACAATGCATTAATTTTGTAAGGCTAAAAATACATTAAAATACGTTCATGCACTGTGGCATTATATTCAAGAAGCACTGTGTTAAACTTTAATCTGCACTCACAGATACGCACATCTACAGTATTATTGTCATTTAACACTCCACCTATTCCTTTACAATAAAAGCACCTGTTCACTGAATAACGATCCGTCCATCTCCAAATACCCACTTACAGAATCATGATGTAAATACATACCAATGAAATTAAGGTGCCACAGTATAGGTCCACATGACATGCAAAACTGTGGAAATGTCATTTTTATGTTCAGATTTTGAGTGCTGGAACATGATGAAACCTATTTTGTACCGTTTATACAGCGAGCGGAGGAAACCATACACATGGCAAACACTGCCCTGGTTACTCTCCATTCCCTGGGAAAAACACAACAATTCAGCTGTCCATATGGATGTTATTTACAATGGGCACCAATAAAACAGCACGCTTTGTTATGCTTCCACAAAAAATACATTTAAATGGCTGAAAAACAATCAGGTTAAACATCTAAAAGATGAAATAATTATTAAAATAAAACAAATTTTCCGTCGATGTAGAAGAGTGTAATTAAGTGCTTTGACTGTAATGTGGACCTTGGCTACCTCGATACAGTAATTAACGCATGTAAACACATATGAAAGCCATCACTTTTTAATAATAAATAAGCCTAAATGAACATATACCTGAGTACTAACAGGAGTCCTTTGTGACTCTATACACAGTGTTATCCCAGTCATCACAGCTTGAGAAATGTCACCTGATAATTTTGTTGTTGATACCTTTAAATCCCCCTTTCAACACAGATTTGGGCACCATCTACAAAAAAAAAGGTAAATAAAAATGCAGTTGGTTTCCAAAATGAACACTAATGACTAAGTTATGCATTTTTTTTCCCTTGAAAGAAGACAGGTTTTCAAAAATTCTGCTGGTCCAACTGCTTGGCTTGCAGAAACAAAATATTTTGTCAGACACTGCCAGTCTCGCGATTCTACTTTTTAGAACATTTGCTGTTGATTTGCAGGGCTAGCTGACGTTTGAAGGCTGCAGAAGGGTTTGGACGTAACGACAAAGTACATTCCAAAGTCTGTTATATGTTGTATATGAATTGCATTGAATGCTTGTAATGAGCAGAGACAGGAAGCCATAACCAGTGTCCTGAAACGCTCAGAAAAGGCTGGGAATGGGAATGTAGCGCCGCATCTGGTTTAGCTATTCTGGCTACCTTTGGAGCAAACTTCAAATGAGGTGTGATAGGAGTGGAAGGGTAGAGAGTCAGGCAAGTTCAGGGGATGTAGATGGATCTGGGGGACCTGGTCCACCCAAAACACCCTTGAAGAACTGTACAGAATACCTTTAGTCTTCACAAAAGTCATAAAATTGCCTCAGACTTCAAAGAAGATAACTTCAGGCCATAGCCGGGGCAGATGTCTTTTGTTTGGTTCTGTGTGGCGTCATGGAAACATCTCGTTTTGTTTTTTTTTTGCCAGTCTAGAAGGTTCTGAGTGCAATTCTTCACACCCTGGCTGGAAAATCCGTCGTGGCATTTTTACATCCTGTGGGAGAAAGTGCTTTCAGGTGGGGCCTGGAGTCCCCAGCTTAACGTGGGATCAGCCTGGGAGTCAGCAGGTGAAAAATGCCACTGGTGGTTCCCGGTGAGATTCTCGCTCCCAGGTATAAGCAGCTAGCTGTTGAAAGTCAAGTCAAGTTAAACCTTGCTGGCATATCAAAATAGGCAGGCAAACGGTGAAATGAAATTGCGTTTATCCAAGACTTTAAAAAACAATTTAAATCATAACATGACAAGTTTTACCCACACAGCAATAATAAATATATTTTTCAGTTAGGGTTGTGGGTTGGTTTGATTGTACAGATAGAGCTGGGATCTGAAAGATTTTGTAATTGCTGTCTAATTACCAATTTCAAGTCAATAAAATTGTCATACTAAAAGCAAAAACTTAATCCAGCCCTTGATAAGACAGCATGTTAAGGAGTCGGCTAATGAAACAGCTGAGGAGTTACTAAAACATTACTGCGACGTTACCTGCCGGTTCTCATTAGGGTCCAGAGTGCCTCTATCGTCTAAGCTATGGCTATACTCTCACCATGCTGCAGTACGACTCAATATCTCTGTTTTCTGCTTCCAGATAAATCCCCTGGGTCAGCTCGCTGATTTCAGACCAACATAAACACGCTCCAGGATTCCCATTGGCACCATCTGCAGCCAAAACAGATTCAGCCGTAATCCAAGTACAATCCTGGCGTGTCCTATGATCCCAGTCTCACTTCGAACATTGTCACAACTTCGTTAGCGTAATTGGATTGTGGTGCATTGTTCAGATTTGTCTCTCAGGCTTGATCTAATGCCTTACTGAGTGTAAAAAAACCCTGATATTTACTCATTTGTCTTCAAATTGGCGTCTCCTCCATGATCTGAGCCTCATTTTTTCCACTGAGCTTTCTTCAGAAACAGACTTGTGCTTCTCATTTTCCCCTCTGGAGGCCTTTTTGTTGGACAGAAATGTCATGGTTTAAAATGGCCACGGATGACACCGATGGTATAACCCAAATCATGCTTGTATACCTAGCTGATAAAAGGTAACAAACATAATTCTAGTATTATTTCCTAAACATGCAAGTTACCCTCCGTTTTTCATGTGTTACTATCTATTTATATTCAGAGATTATGTGAATAGATGTCTTTATTACCATCAAATTATTTTATATTAGCCATACCATTTGTCATGTCGAAAATAATTTTTAGGCCTTTGGTCTAACTTACTCATACTGAACTTACTATTAAACTGCAGGCAGTATTATTACTAATGTTCAGTCCAAGAACAGATTTATGAAGAGGAAAGGTCACTTCACAATATTCATCAAGAAATCCTGAATCCATTACTGGCTTTATAAAGCATTGCATGAATCGTCCTTCAAATGCATCCCAGCGTATGGGTGACTCTGATTCCACAAGGAAGTAGTTGGACAAAAAACAAAACAGGCATGTGTGAGAAAGTCAAAATGTAGACACTGCCTTATGTTTCTGTGGGGGTCACTGCAGCGTGGGGGCATTTTGATGACGTCCAATGACAGACCTCCTGTGTACAGCTGCTGCCATCGGAGCCCACATGAGGGACATATCTGGGAACTTACCTTCACAGGCGCTGTAATGAAGGGGAAACTTAGCATGATTCCAAGGGCCCCTGACTGATGGGGGCCCTAAAAAACTTGGAACATAATTTGATTAGTCTGTGTTGGGGGTTCAATATAATATGCTTTCATGGGGCCAGAAATCTCTAGCGGTACCCCCTGACTGTCTCACCGTTTCTGTTTTCCATCGCACACCTCCATCCAGAGTATTATCTGAGTGCTATGAGAGTATTACTGGAGTATCTTTGTGAAGAGGAAGACCTCACATTATGTGTGACCGCCCTCTTTTGTGTCCAGTACTTATCACTAGCCCACAACCGCATCAGCCTTCTCAGCCACACCATGGTCATCCCAGGCCTGTAACTGATGCAATATGCGTCTATGAGATCTTCCCAGTCTTGACAACGGAGATATAGCACACACGTGTACTCACTGCTCCAGTGTGCACCCAGTATCTACCGTACAAGGCCCCCATCCGTGGAACTGGAAGCAATTTTGCTTACTGTTTTACACCAAATGATTCTGTAAGCATTTTCCAACAAAATACTCTTGCTGAACTGAATGGTTTTGGCCAAAATAAGAGCTGCTTAAGATGCCAAATTGTTTGGTATTTCTATATGGTCTGTGGCTCTGTGAATTAGGAAGGACACTGTACCTGTAATCAGTAGGTTGTTGGTTCAGAGTCCTGGGTTGGCAGAGTGATGTCACTGTTGGACCATTGAGCAAGGCTAATTGTTCCAAGGACTGACTGACCCTTCTGTCATAAAAAAATGCATGTTACTTTGGATTAAGCATCTGCTGAATAAATAAAATGTAGCTGTTTTTCTAACCGTTTATGGACAATTTCTTCCCAGTTATGAAACCAGGAGAGAATAATGAGTTCATAGACTAGATAAGGAACTCTCTGCGAATGTGAAACTCAGGTCGAAAGCTTCCTGGGGGTGTTGGAGCTTGGGGGGTGGGGCAGAGCTGTCTCTCTTTACCGCCTCTGCATCCAAGGTCAGCGCCGCTGGAAATGAGAAGCAGCTGAAAGCTGGTTCTCTTAGCTGGTCAGACCTTCCCAGCCAGCCGCTCTGCGGACCGGCGCTGTCAACACCCCCCACTTGCTCACACATGCTACAGGTCCCCCACCCTGACTATTGTAAGCTGCACTTAACCTGTCTGCCATCCTACCTTTCCTGCAGCCTGCGGAGCCCAGGAATCACCAACACATCTGTGATGTTAACCTGCAAACTTTCTCTGCAAAGCCATTTGAGGAGATAGTTAAGAATCTTTGGAACATAAATAATTCTTAATACTATAAATACTATAGTAGCTAGCTATATGTCAGGAACGGTGCCCTTGTCCCATGTGTCTTGTCCCCATTTGGCCAGCAGGTGTCACTGGCCATCCTGTTTCCCCCCTCTATCTTGTAGCCCCTCAGTCCCTAGTGTGTTTCCCTACTCCCCAGGCTGCTGTGTGGCTTAACAGGCTGAGCCCTCATGGTCCCTTTATTTTCTGGTTTCCCCATTTTGTGTTGTTTTGTTAATAAACTCCTCTGTTGATAGCTGCTCCATAGATTGTTCCTCTTTTTCCTCCTTTGTCTTGCACCACCATAACAGCTCCAGGGCTGCTGGATGGACGGCTGACCCTGCACTCAGACTCCAAGCTTCACTCTCACCTCTATATGTGTGTGTCTTTAAAAAGGAGAACATGATGGGATATGTAAAAACTAACACATTCCAATGTATCCATTCTCATACTTGTACAAATAGCAAAAATAGCAAATAAGGCTTCATTTTATTTTATTAAATCCCTCAGATATGAAAGTCATTTACATCATTTAAAGAGAAATATATAATATAGAATATAATAATATATAATATCTTCCTGCAAAATTGCTTAAAAATGACCCCATTCCCCAGCAGTGCATGTTCCTCCGGCTGTCATCGGCCCGATGTTGATTTATTAAGAACGTCGTCTATGGAGAAAGACGTGATTCATATCACATGGGTCACCGGCACGCAAAGCCCCAATTACGGTGCAGTTTTCCCAGGCCGTTCTGCAAACAGTGAGGAAGCTTATCGTTAGCACATGTACCCTGTGTAACGCGTATGGGTCGGCAAGTTGGGGGGGGGGGGATCGGGCTATAACTCATGAACATGCCATCGG
>JAODLD010000044.1:13874617-13903123 GCA_026781065.1 Mormyrops boulengeri | reverse complement strand
TCCCCCCCCCCCCCCCCGCCCCCCCCGCCCCCCCGCCGCGCGCCCCCCGCGCCGGGGGCGGCGCGCGCCGGGGGCCCGCCGCCCCCCCCCCCACCGGGCGATAACTCATGAACATGCCATCGGAAGGCTTTTTGATCATGGCGCTTGTTTAAATGTGGCCCTGTGCATCTGCTGCAGTCCATTAAGAGCCACGGGACCCGTTTCAGTGCAGAACATCAAACATTAAAGCTACTATACAAATACGTAATATGCTACACAAGCTTAGGAATGTGAGAAAGTTAGCATTTTTTATGTTATAATTTTTAACATTTGAAACATTATTAACATAATAAGATGTCTTCTAAAAATTTAATATACACCCGAGGAAACAGTTGTAAGAATGTTTTTCCCCTTTTATAATCATCCATCCAAGTAAACAAAGAAAAGCTTAATTGTGGATAAACATAATTCTATTCATCACTGTATTATTCAATGCACATAAAACATTTCAGATGTTTAACACTGTATGTCCTTCAGCCAACAGTAGTGCAGATCCAAAAATGTCCACAATAATAGGAAAAAATACCATATAAAATCCTGTGACGCATTAAAGGCATGCAGTTATTATCTGGGAACGGGCTTTAAAAAAGTGGGTGGCTGTGTTTCGTAAAAATGGGCAGGATGATTAAACTGAAATTAATTTAACGGCGCAGCTAATCACAGCTGTATAACAGCTGTAACCACCTCGATATTTCAAGAAGAAAATGCTTTTCATTAGAATGATCACACACTGTTTCACACGAATGGATCAACGTGTACAGCTCAGGGTCGTGGTAACGACAGTATCAACCACACAGAATAAGTAAGATCAGCTGGTCCATGGATTGTACCTGCTCAGTGCAGGACATGCTTTTGATGGAAGAGGTAAAAGTCCAAAAGTCAAAGTTGTAAAAAGCTTTGTAATAAGCAGGTATAGAAAAATATGAACATCACTGTCATTTCAGGCTTATTATAAATGCATAAATACGAAAGTTAATTACCAAGCAGTTAAAGAATAAATTACAAACTGGAGCATAATTAGCTTAAAATGAATTTAATTAAGTTTTTTCTTTTTCTCACTCTCTTGCTAATTCCAGATAAATTGAATGTCACATGGTTTTAATCTGTAATTAAAAGGCCCGTAAATGTATTGAAGTGTCACTAAATCTAAAGCCTGTCGGAGACGATGCTGTTTTCATTTACAGCTACATGTGTTCAATTACTTGTTGTGCATATTGCAGATCCTGTGCACCAAAAATAGCAGTTGTTCATTTGCAATTAATTACAGCCAGAAATGGACTCCAGATCATTTCCTGGGGGAACAATAGAAGACAAATGAATATTGGAATATTGGATATTGGATTGACAATAAACATTTTTTTTCAATAGTTTAACCAGATTATTTCAGCTAAACTGGAAAGCAGTTGATACCAACTAAACTGGAAACTATTTCATGTTAGAACCTTAATCCACATTGACATCCTCAACTATTTCATCAGTCCTTCAGGCAACATAGCTGTTGGGAGGAACTTGTCTAACCTTGCAAAGCCCCCCCCCACCCCACACTCTGCACAACCAGCTGCAAAAGCCTTTATATGTATAGTAAAGTTCCTATTGTTTTTCTCTTGAAGACATCTATGCATTTTTCTTTGAACGCACAAAGTGTCAAAAACCCTTTTTACATGCTCCATTCAGCCTGAATAATCCCAATAGAGACTCACATAGCGCTCCATTTCATGATAGTCACGTTATATAAAGTAATATGGTTTTCATACTCATACTTGTTTGATGTTCCCTAGGCGCGATCCACAAAAGTATGCATTCAGTCTTTTAAACGCTGTTTGTCCTGCTTTATACTTTATAAATCTGAAATGTCTTGGAGGAACATCATAAACCAAAGGTCTTAAAATGTTTTCATGTGACACAGAGTTTTGGCCTTGATTTTCATTATGTACTGAGATACTACATCAAAACATCTAGTGTTCAGTTGTCCTAATTCTGACCCAAACAGGCTAATCCTATTAAACACATGGCGAGTTGCGTAAAAACTAGTAATAGGATACAAGAAGGGAAGGAACAAGACTGAAGCATAGACTTAAATAATCAAGCAAAGGAAATTCGGTCTGATGATGCAGATCATTTGTGACTCTTCTTTGCTTTGTTGCAAACACAGGAATGGGCCAAGTGAGCGAACTTCCAGAATCATAAACTTTGGGGAAGTTGGCATGAATCTCGTAGATGATGGGGAGATACATGGGGAACCACTGCTGAATGAGAGAGCTGTATCTTCAGGCTTTGTGTCCTGAACTTCATCTGCTGATACACAGAATACTGCCCTCATTAAATGCATTCAGGCTCCAGAACTCCTATAGAGGAAGCTGCATTTTTCTCTTCCCTGTTATCATGCATTTGACAGCGCATGTGATTGACAGGTGAAAAAACTCTACAGATAAACACGTCCCGCGGCATGTTCTGGATGGAATAGATAGGGCATAATTCAATTGTTCAAGTTCCGGTCTTCCACCTGAGCAAATACATGGTGTTTGGGACAATATAAGTAAGATCAGTCGATTAGAGTTAAAATTAAAATGAGCATTAAGGGATCCCTAAGTTCATATTTCAGCTAGAGAAATCTGAGAGTATGTCTTGATTTTAGTGGTTGTTCTGAAATCTATTAGCAAAGACAACACAGGATAAAATGTGTGAATTGAATTTAGTTTAGGTTTCCAAGAAAGAAACCTAAAACAGAAAAATGAACTGAATATATTATAGTCAGATGCTATTAGTGTTTTATCCAAAATGATACAATTTATAAAGAGAAAAGTTCTGGCGTGAAATATAGTAAGCAATGAGGCACAATTCACTTTTTTTTTTTTTTTTTTTTAAAAAAAAAGAATTATGTTGTTTCCTCGATCAATGCTATTTTCTGAATGATGTAACTCTTATCAGGGTATTTTTCACAGTCAGATTTGTTAGGATCTTATTAATGATAATTATTAACAATTCCATAATGAGGTAATCTCACTATGCTGAGAAGCTTCTAGACTGGTGAGATCTAATTACATCCAGATGCGGAAAGGATGAGCTCGCCTGTCAAGTAGTCTAACAAATGTCCGGATTCACGGTATCATTCCAGGAGTGACTGCCTGAAGACATTAGCTGCTTATTTAATATATATTTTTCCTTTCACTAGGGACACCTTTTGTCATTTTAAATCCTTCCTTGAAGATCTGTGTCAGAACCTCTAACTGATTTTCATGGGCTGTGACTGATGTGGACTTTTTTAATACTCTGTTTTACTGTAGTGTCTACCTTTGACAACTGGCTATGGAAAAGAAGTATTATACCATTAAATCTGCACCACTGAAATTCACATCGTAGACTTTACTTAATCCCACTGAAATACTATGTCTGATTGGAAAATATTTTTATGTACAGACTGATTTAGTGATCACTGAGGTGTTTGAACAGACAGTCTTTGTACTGAAGTGTCCGATTGGATGATGTCTGCTGTGTCGCCCCTGATTGGACACATTCTGCTATGATATTTCTAACAGGGCACTTCCTGTCTTCCAGTTGCATGATTAAATGCTTCTACCATGTCATGTCTGACGTGATACTGCTTTTAGCTGCAGTGTTGAAATTCTCCCTTCTGGAGAATTTGATTGGATGACCTCTATCTGTAGCTGCCTGCTAGGGGACTCTCTAACACACACTACATGGTCGGCATCCTTTCTTGACCAGTAGGCAACCCCCTTCCCAGCGGCGGGTGACAAGTCACTCTATATTCTGCTGTTTCTGTCCTAAGATGCAATCTCCTGTGCACAGTGCTGACTAAACGTTAGGGTTATTACCGGCTGCAGCAGACATCGCAGGCAGCAGGTCGCTGCCATAATCATTTCCGGTGTTGTCAGAGTGCGTGCGTTCCCAGACTGCTGCCTCGGTGACCTCCCACCTTCCTCACTGCTTGCCAAGTCGTGCTTGACCCCAGCGGGAGCGACCTTCAAGGTCACACCATGTTAACAGCCCCCGTCCTCAGGTGTGGTTGGGCAGGAAATGGGGAGTTTATTTTCTCTGTTATTCCTCACCAGGGTTCGGATGCTAGCAAGGAAATATTGAAAAAAGTTTGTGTCTAAGTTCATGGGGGTGTGGACTGGAGGTAATATTTCATGAGCTTCCTGTGAGAGAATAACGACTCTCCTGTCTGCAAACATGTCCCTCTGGGGGGAAATCTGTTAGATTTTCTGCTCTTCTTTCATCCAAGATGAGACCAGGAGGTTCACAGGAGGGGAGAAAGACCCAGAAACTCAGACTAAAGACACCAACTGATCTAGATATGACCGACATATCTGGTGAGGTTGCAAGTCCTTCGTATTCATTTATTTTTCTTGTAACAAATTTAATTATAAACTAAACTAAAATCTGATTTCCTGATTGAGACTCCTTGTTTTCAACGCAAAAACAGATACATTTATCAGCACATACATTTTCATAAGCTATGGAGCAACATCATGTACAGCTCAAATGTTCATGATTGTTACAAGAGCGTTTCACAATTAGTTTGGATCGTGGCTGATTTTATATGCAGGTTTAAAGAGTTTGCCTTCAACAACGGTGCCCTTGAAAATTTTACGGTACAGATGAGTCATAGGCAAGTCAGACTTGGAAATCACTCAAGGGTAGGGTGGCCCCTGCCTGTTAAAGTTGTTGTCAGAAATTGAACACAGCCATTTGACAGAAAACATGATGGGGACCTTGATACCAAGGCAATATTAAAACAGTGATTAAAGTGATTAAAAGTCTAAGAGGATAATTGAATTTCTGATATATATCACACCAGAAATGTTTGTCATCACATACAGCTACTTTCTGGCAAATCAAAAACAGCAATAAAACTTCAGGCTCATAAATGCACAGTATACTTTACTGGACAGAGCGATAATACTCCAACCTCATAAATTCACAGTATACTTTACTTGATAGTCGCTGAGGCAAAAACTCGGGTGTGGGAGGAGTTTGGCGAGGCCATGGGGAACGACTTCCGGACAGCTTCGAGGAGATTCTGGTCCACCATCCAGCGGCTCAGGGCGGGAAAGCGGTGCCACATCAACACTGTTTATGGTGGGGATGGGGCACTGCTGACCTCAGCTCAAGACGTTTTGGGTCGGTGGAAGGAAACTTCGAAGACCTGCTCAATCCCACCGACACGCCTTCCAATGAGGAAGCAGAGTCTGGGGACTTGGGGGTGGACTCCCCTATCTCTGAGGTGGATGTCGCTGAGATGGTTAAAAAGCTCCTCGCTGGCCAGGCCCCAGGGGTGGACGCCATCTGCCCGGAGTTCCAAGGCTCTGGATGTTGCAGGACTGTCCTGGTTGACTCAAATCTATAGCATCGCGTGGACATCGGGGGCAGTGCCTCTGGATTGGGAGACCGGGGTGGTGGTCCCCCTCTTCAAGAAGGGGGACTGGAGGGTGTGTTTCAACTATAGGGGGATCACCCTCCTCAGCCTCCTTGGTAAGGTCTATTCAGGGGTCCTTGAGAGGAGGGTCCACCGGATTGTCGAACCTTGGATTCAGGATTCACCGTGGAACAGTGGATCAGCTCTATACTCTTGGCAGGGTCCTGGAGGGTGCATGGGAGTTTGCCCAACCAGTCTACATGTGCTTTGTGGACTTGGAGAAGGCATTCAACCGCGTCCCTCGGGGAGTCCTGTGGGGAGAGCTCCGGGAATATGGGGAGTATGGGCTTCTTTATAAGGGCTGTTCGGTCCCTGTATGACCGAGATTGGCCTGCATTGTCGGCAGTAAGTCGGACTCGTTTCCGGTGAGGGTTGGACTCCGCCAGGGATGCCCTTTGTCACCGATTCTGTTCATTACTTTTATGGACAGAATTTCTAGGTGCAGCCAGGGCATTGACGATGTCCGGTTTGGTGACCTCAGGATTAGGTCTCTGCTTTTTGCTTCAACGGACCATGACCTTCGGCTCTCACTGGAGCAATTCACAGCTAAGTGTGAAGCAGCTGGGATGAAAATCAACACCTCCAAATCCGAGACCATGGTCCTCAGCCGGAAAAGGGTGGAGTGCTCTCTCCGGGTCGGGGAGGGAGTCCTTCCCCAAGTGGAGGAGTTTAAGTATCTTGGGGTCTTGTTCACGAGTGAGGGAAGGATGGAACGGGAGATCATGGTTTGTCATGGTGATGAAGGAGCTGAGCCAAAAGGCAAAGCTCTCAGTTTACCAGTCGATCTACGTTCCTACTCTCATGAGCTGTGGATAGTGACCGAAAGTACGAGGTTGTGAATACAAGCGGCCAAAATGGGTTTCCTCCGCAGGGTAGCTGGGCTCTCCCTTAGAGATAGGGTGAGGAGCTCGGTCATTCGGGAGGGAGTAGAACCGCTGCTCCTTCGTATTGAGAGGAGCCAGATGAGGTGGATCGGGCATCTGGTCAGGATGCCTCCTGGATGCAATTTTTCAATTACAAGTGCACTTCCCTAACCATCAAGTCACCAATGCCCACAGTACAAATCCAGACCACAGTACAAATCCAGATTTTGTTTCAACCGACTAGTAGAGTGCTCTGTGACTGTGAATCTTTATGCTCAACTGGTTGGTTAAAACAAAATCTTGGTCTGGATTTGTACTTTGTGGACCTGAACTTGCCACTCTGCCTGAAACTGAGAAAATGGTTTTGAAAAGACAACCCTTGACTCCGTGCAAAGCAACACCACTTAAGTTAATTTAAATGTTGCCTGTGGTACAAAACATTTATATGGAATTTTCATGGAATACAGCCTTTAAGGTATCCATCATTATTACTTGAGCAAGTGCAACAAGTATTGGGATCTCCTTGGGCTGATGCATGTGGTTTGTTGTTGCATGTCATTCATTAATTCATTCATGATTCATTCATTCATGATTCATTCATTCACTCTGAGGGGAAATTCTTCTTTTGAAAACATCAAAACCTTAGCTTCATAGACAGAACAATACTTAACTAGTGTAACAGAGGTGAGTACACAGAGATAAGAGATTGATAGCTGATTTTCATGACATTGCTAAGGAATGAAGCTACAGTAACTGGATCATTATCGCATGGCTCTCAACTTCACGGATCTCATTTACACCATGATAACTTCAGAACGACAGAAGGATCGCATTCTCTACAGTAAGTACAAGGTTACATTTCTGTGATGTTGATTTGCGGGATCTTGTAGTATTGAGGTATATTACTGTACATTTACTTTGCACAATAAAAAGCGTAAAAAGCTCTCAGCTGGCCGCCTATATTTGCAGTATTTGCGCAAACATTTGAAAATACTCAAGTTCTTTCTTATAACCTAATCGGTATGACAGATTTTGACTAATTCTCTGATATTTATAATATTTAATTTCATTTTACTAGAAGTATATCCTCGAATTGTCAGTTATATAAAGTTATATTTTAAGACCAAGAATAAGATTTTTTGTCTCTCTCATTTTGTGTGGGAACAGAGTGGTGGCTCTGAGGATAGGGATCTATGCCAGCAAGTGGAAGGTTGTTGGTTCAAATCCTGTGAAAGTCAGGAGTGATTCTACTTCATTGGGCTCTTGAGCACGGCCCTTAACCTGCAGTTTGGCTGCACTCAGGATCTCATCCCTGATGTGGTTTGATGTTTGGAGGGTGCAGCATCACACTGTATCAATGCATGATCGTCGCCTCTTTCTATGTCTGGAACTATGGGGGAGTGGAGGCACAGAGGCTGGACCTGGCTTAGGGTTGCTCATAAAGGCTGGGTCACAGAAGCATGGTAAGCTACTGATGCTGTCGGTTTAATTAGCTGTTAGAGAAAATGATCCTCTTAAGGCCTGTGAAAGCTTTGTACCTTCCTCTTTAATCAGATGGGGTAACACGGTAATAATATTCGCAGTTCAAAACAAACAATGGTGTAATCGATGCAATTGGAGGGTAGTGTTTGCAGGCTAGCCTAGAGAAGCCAGGCCCCAAATTACTTCCTGTTTTCATTTTATGGTATTGAACGAGAAATTCTTGCCTGATTATTACCGCATGTCTGAATCCGTACACATAGACTCAAAAGCTGGATCTCCGTGTCTGTGTACTGAGGTACTGAGTTGTTTGTGTTGGAGGCAAACTGTTTACGAGCGATAAGCCATCGACACCTCCGACACGTAAACGTTAGCTTGACCTAGCATTCCTGCCCTGTTGTGTCATGCTCATTACCCCACACAGGTGACTGGCAAATGAAAACAGGCCGGATGACCCTCAAAACAGTAAGGTTCTCTTCTCAACCGTGTCACCCACCGTCCAAGCGTGACGGATACTTCACTTCAATAGATGGTAATTGCAACAAGCCTCCTTTATAATTCAGATTAATGATACTATTAGGGGGAAACCCAACCTTTCAGGTTTTATCTTACACCGCCGTCTCCGCTGGATAAAGTCAACCGCGATTGAGTCTGTGAAACACAGCAATGAAATATTCATATTTTTAAGCTGATATGCGTGTCGTGTGATTACATAAATTTCACCGGAGATAAGTGATGGAGGAAGAACACATAGTCTTTGATGTTCCCTGTCGTTAACTAAAGTCTTACCTCTGATATTTACAAACCGTCTTCAAATAAATGTCAGGTCATGGCCTGGAGTGTCGGGTAGTTGTATATTTGCATGATCTGCATGAGGATGTGCTGCTCTGCTATTCAATACAGCATTTAATAATAATCTGTTTATGGTTCTATAACAGGCAGGTGAATAACCTTAAAGCTTATATAAGCTCCCTGCTTTTCCATAACCAAAGAAATTCAAACTTTCTGCTTTAAATTTAAACTCCAGCTACAGCTGCACAGGGTAAACTAAGAGACAGGATGAGAATCAGGAGTCTGAATGGAAAATATACAAAACCCGGTGACAGGCATGAAGATAAAACAGTGTGTTAAGGTTCTATTTCATTTGGCAACAGGGCACAGGTGCTTTACTCTGTTTACTGCTGCGTGGGTTCTCGCACAATCCAGAGACTTGCTTTTCGGCTAAGTTGATGACTTTAAGTTGCCCTTGGTGTTTGCCTGTGTGTGTAGGTATCTGTGTGTGTATGAGAACCCTGTCATCGACCCAGGTCTTGTCCAACGTAATCTCAGACTTACCCAGAAAATTCCTCCTGGAACAGGCTTTGGATGACTGTGACCATAATTGATGAAGTGGGTACTGATTATGGATGGATGGGTGGATGGATGGATGGATGGATGGACAGATGGATGGATGTATAGTTGTTATGAGAATAGCATGTGCAAATTGCAGGTTTAGGTTCCATTATGAATCCTTCTGATTAGACCAACTTACTCCAGAACTGGATTAAAAAAATATCCTCATAAATGCACAGGACGCTGTACTGGATGGAGCGTTAATACACCATCCTCATAGAAACACAGTACGCTTTACTGGACCGAGTGATGGTACTCCAACCTCATAAATGCACGGGACAGAGTGTTAACACAATATTACCAGAATAGTAAAATAGTATTGTAACTGAAGAGTACAATAAGCTGTATCTATTTTTATACTGTAAAAATGTCAGCTTAGCGGATGAGATAAAAAATGGCTTCGAATTCAGTATCAGTGATTACTTTGTGGTTTAGTAGCTGTATTCTGAAACACGGTGGCTGGTTTTCACAAGTACTCCACTGCAAATGTCACAAACGGCACTGGATGCTGCAGTACAGCATGGGGAGCCCACAAAGACCTATATCAGACAATCACTGTAACATTATACCCGCCCTCGACCCCAAACCAGCATGGTCATGCCTAATTAATGCTCTAACAATGAGATTTTGAAAGGGAGATTATATGCTGGTTTGTGGAGGGGCAGCCTGGTTAGAAGGCTCTTTGTGTGGGGGGCAGCAGCAGTGGTGGGTGGAAATGGCGGCCTTACTCGCTGTGTGCCCTAGCAGGTGTCATCTTCATCGCGCTCATGTGTCAGCTCTTCTCCTGCACTGGCTCTCATTCCTGCTGCCAACACCAGCCCGTAACGTGGTCCAGAAGGCTAGACGGAGACATAAGAATCCGCAGGGTCCTTTAATGTCAGGTCTTATCCCAGTGTCAGGAGTAGAAAGCTACCCCTCACCTGGATTTTTTTTACTGGCATGTTGTTACAAAGTGACCCACGGGTCATTTTTTAGAAGGAATTATAAATATAGAAAAGTGTATTTCCCTCTTTACATTACCCCCCCATCCCCTCTGAAAAAGGTAGTACAACTCTGGTAACATGGGAATGTTTATACAAGTGAGGAATACATTCAACTGCAAGCACCAAAGGATGATAACAGATCCTTTCCCAGGTGGTGAATTGAACTGAAACTTTATTTTCCATTTGCACAGGTACACTAGTGGCCAAGATTGTGGAAACACCAAGCGTTTTTGGCATTACGCTTTATGAATTACTACACGAATAAAGTAATGTTTGAAAGTAATGTTTATGAACCATCAAAGAAGGTTTACAAATATCATACACTGAATGATTAAATAAGTAATTGGAGTAACTGAAATAAAGTTTTGAAGTGTGAAGTGATAATTATGGTGGCTTGAGTGTCAGAGGTCAAATATGACTTTGAATAAACGAAACTAAGTTAACATCATGTAACTGAAGTAGGTAAATTTGACAGTTCACAGTGCTTAGGGTTTTTTCTCTCTATTTACATGCAACAGGATCCCCATTCCTGGTCCTCACGTGAGAATAAAACCTAGGTAGATAGCAGCTAGCAGGATGATACTACACAATACTAAAAACATACCTCAGAACATCAAATTAGACCTCTGGTACTGCTTCTTCTCCTTCTGTACAGGGTAAAATCACTAGACTCTATGGTTAGCGCGTTGTTAACAGACATCCGTGATAAAGGCTGAGTGCATGTAGAGTACAAATTAACTGGGAATGATACTACTGAAAATGACTGTTTTGTATCAGCTAATGCATTGGATAAATCTTGTAATATCATTATTTGTCATTAGGCTCTTTTTACCATTCGTAGCCTAATACATCAGAGCTTTCCTGTGATGAATTCAGCTATCTGCATCACCCATCTACTTCCATAGCCGCTTATTCAGGTCAGAGTTGTGGTAAGCCTGGATAACATCCCAGTAACCACATGGCGCAAAGCCAGGACATCCAGTATGGAAATATGTGCATTAAGGGAAGTTTTGACTCATTGATCCACCCACATGTCTCAGGAAATGGGGAGAACATGCAAATACCACACACACACACACACGCACAGGTTTGTAATTATATCTATGTGGGAACTCTCCATTCATTTCTATGGGGAAAACTCTAATCATAACATGACGACCTTAACCATAAGTAACCAAACAAAATGCTAGAATTTTTACTTTTTTGATTGCATTCACAGATCTTTGTTGGGAACCGAAAAATGGTCCCCACAATTAAAAATAAAAAAAAACAGGTTTTTATTATATCGTGGGGGACATTTGGTCCCCACAAAGTAATATAAACCTAATCCACACACACAAACACACACAGTGGCAGAACCCTAACCCCCTAGACACAGAGGTCACAGTGTTAGACCCTAAGCCATCGTAATGCCCCATAAATAAACTTTAAATATTATTTGGGACAAACTTCTGCACCCAAGCTCTAAGCCATCAGGACCCAGACAAACTCTGTGGCCTGGTCCAATTCATCGATCCGTGTCCCATTCATCTCTCAGCACCCTGACATCGCCCGCTAATCAATTTAAATGTTATTTAGCTGATGCTTTTATCCAAAGTGGTGTAAAGCTGCAAAAGTACTGTAGGGTCAGACAGTCCCTGGAGTAAGGGTCATCAACGTGTCTGTACATGGACAAACGTGACCTTGACAAGACTCATCTGTGTCTGCGGTAAAATGTTTTTATTGAGGAAAAAACTATGTATGCTACGTTTTTAAATGCTACGCCTGTGGTAAAAATGCATTTTGATCAGAATGTCCGTCAGAATTCCACATGGAGCAATTGGGGGATGGAGGGCCTTTCTCAGGGGCCCAACAGTGACATCACTCTGCCAGTCTTAGAATTTGGACCGGTAACCTACCGATTACAGTCACCATGTTCTGTCCCGCTGAGGCGCACTGCGCGATTGTGAGCCGTAATGATCGTCAATCACACATTCATAGGAATATTTCCCTACTTCCCTACTTGATTTGCTTTTCTTCTAACAGTCAGTCATTAATTTTCCATTTTCCCCCTGCTAGAAAATAGGGGTTTCATCCAGTTCCTGTGGTCCGGTAGAAAAAAATCTCATTTAATGCTATTGTCACTTCCAGTGATGACTTGGATTTTGCTTAAATACCATTCTTGTTTCCACAAAAACATCCTATTGAAGGTCCTTTGAAAGAAAAAAAATACACATCATTTCTGGACAAAATGAGAGTGTTCTGCACACAGAAGAGTTAATGGCCAGGACACCTTATCAGCGCAGGCAGGTTCACTCTGCTGCTCTTAAGCTGAATAACACTTTGGAAAAAAGCCCAGTATCATGCAACAGGGGCTTCTATTCAACATACAACATGATGTGACATGATCAAGGGGAATTGTGTGGCTGACATGTATTTTGAGAATGATGTGATGATAAAACATAGGAAATGTAATTATTTATTAGGTGTAGTGAATATGCAGCATCTGAAGTTCACGCATCCACATTTCTGCTCTAATGTGTGTGAGTTCAATCATCTCTGAGGCTGACAAGTTCCAGCATCAGTGAGGTGTTTCCTCAGGTCTGTTCCATCGACGTGTTCAACAGTACACACAGCTGGCCCTGCCAATTACCGGCATCATTCGCTTAATTTCCGTCTGCGACAAACATGTCCTTTCAGCTTGAGTCAATCATGTCAGACGTGCATTTATTCAATCTGTTAAAACATATTGTGTTGCAGACACATAAAGGTCAAGCCATGAACGATGCCTGGCTTTTTCATCCGTGTTTCCGGTCCTTTCCGACCTCGCTCAGGATGCACAGCGGATGTATATGTTTGCGATACTACCTGTTGATTGAGAAGTATGTCCTATCCTGCTCTTTTGTTCATCAAAATACATATAGAGTTTCAGAGGCTGTCCACCACAGTGCCGGTATGGTGATCAGCAGGGCACTCCCTCGTTGAAGGGTGACATCAACAAACCTAGAGCTCACAGAAAGACCTTTTTGCCATGAAAGTAGCAGCATGCTAGTTTGGGGCACGATGTCTAGTCTGAGGGATCTTCAGCACAGGGACGGCTTTCCACCTGTCGTCCATGTGCGTAAACACAACCCAAGCTCCCAAACCCCTCCAGACAAAGAGGGCGCTGGGGGATCTCCCTCGTTAAATGGTTTTTGTCACTGTATGTTTAAGTCTGTCATCGCCAAGTAAATAAAGCTGGGCCTGCCTGGCCTGTTATCTAGTTCCACTGAACTGCTGAAAAGGGATTTCGCTCTTTTTTATGCCGCTGAAACCAGCCGGAAAGAATGGGGAGGTTTATCTTCAAAGGCAAATTGGCTTTGTGTGTTTCAGTAACTCTCTGCAAATCAGGCGACCTCAGTCTGGGATCAGAAGTGAAAGGCGGATGATTTCAGAAAGTGGGCCTGTCACGCTATTGTGGAAGTATTCATAACATCAGAACTTTGACGCTCTTCATTTCTCCTTCTAAGCCAGCCGTTCCATAAATACAGCCATTGATTTGCAGGATTTTTTTAACAGACAATAACTTACCCGCACTGCCGTAATTCAGGCCCAGGTTTGTGTGAACAGTAACACTATACCATCCTGGTTTTCCTTACTACACACACAATGAAAGATCATTTTAATATAATTTATAAACTGAGAAATACTTTCCATTACAAACGGTGACTTGTGTTTCACATTATCTTTTCTGTCACTGTGATACTCAAAGCAATTACAGAAAGAAGCAGATTTGCACAACATCGTGATTGACTGAAGTGTCAAAACATTGTTAGCAAATCACCAGCTTAGCTCCATATGCCCTGACTTATCTAGCCAATGGGAAACAGGCCGAAGAACCACAGTGAGACAGAGTGATGCATTCTGATTGGTTGACACGGAGGAATAGTTTACCTTTATCATCAGTTTGATTCACTCACATGGCAGCTTGCAGGTGGTCTCACCCCTCCTGGGTCACTTCTAGAGTTCACTGGGGTGCCCTCAGGCAGCCTCTGTGATCAGAGGTCAGTTTGCTATTCCTGGGGCACCACTCAAAAAGATTACCTTAGATGTTTAAGAAACTAAATAAATAGCTAGTGAGAAGAGTCAGAAGATCATAGCTAGCTAGCTGGTTAGCAGGACATGCTGCTTCAGCATCTCCTAAATAAGGAACGTGTTTACGTAATGTTTGTGTAGTGACTGTTTGTGTCCAACAGGGGGCCAAACCTCAGGGGCCCTATACAGATGTGTGGTTTGAGTGGTAGTTAACACAGCCACTGCCTTCAATTCTGCTAAACATATTCTTTCAGATTAAACATTGGAAAGGAAGCCCAGGCATGCATTGTAGGTACCACACAAGGTGTGTATTGTAAAGTAAAATCACTACCACACAAAGGACAATAAGTAAGTTCAGTAGAATTTAAAGGTGGCTAGCTTCCAAGACGAGCGATTGTACATTTTACACAAAACTACAGAAAAAGCTACAAAATCAAAAAGAACAGTTATCAGATACATATATTTATATTTCATATATATAAACATATTTTGCTTCTTTGGTTTGAGAGGAAACTTTGACTTTTTCATAATAATGGCTCATGATTTTACTCATTGGGATATTTCTGCATCTTCTGTTTCATTCCTCATGGTTTTATGCTAAACTGCGAAGCTTCATACATGCAGCTCCAGGGAACGTGACACAAAACCCAAGCTACCACATGCACAGAATAATAATAATAATAATAATAATAATAATAATAATGAGAAGAAGAAGAAGAATAGTAAAGTATTCCGTATCGCATTCTCCTTCATGGCTCGTTAAAGCAGGTCTCTTCCGGCTGGAATAATCATTGTGATGCTATAATCATATTAAGCTTTGGCTCAATGCATGTATGACTTTTCTTGCTTTTACAGTCTTGGACGTTTTTTGTGCATAAGTGCACCTCCCAGATGAAAACAAACATCACTGCTGGATCAAAGGCTGGTGTCTTTGAAGCTCCTGAACCTGGGATCTGGAAGCAGGTGCTCTTTGGTTCTGCATGACCATCAAGTTTCATTCCCTGGCTTTCCTGGAGAAAATGCAACCTTTGGGATGTTACCTGATGTAATTCCATGCTTGTGCTTCCTGGCCGGGGTTACAAAAAGGCCACAGGGGTTTTTAATTCATGTCGACGATGAGTGGCAATTTAAGAGCTTGGACAAGCGGGACGACAGGAGAACTGAGTTACGGGTCCCTGGACTCTTAAATCCCATGTCTTGTCCAGTAAAAATGTACAGTGGAGACACTGCAGTGACATGATGCACTGCACACAAACTTTTCCATTCTCTCTGCCAGGCCAACAAGATATTTTCTATCGCCAAACTAAGTTGTGTTTGTTTTCTTGTTGTACATCTCAGTTTAGATAATTTAGCATATGTTTACAGGAAAGCCAGATTGTCATGCTGTTATGGTTAACTTTACATTTAACATATACTGTTATTTTGAATATATATTGACACCAGAAGGGATCTTTTTGCCTGTGAGAACAATAAAATATCGCACAATTTTTGACAAAGACAAAGCGCAGCCTCATCAGTTGAGCACGTCTGGCGTCCTGTGTGCCTTTCAACGCAGCCTGACAGCGACGCATCTCCATGGAAGCTGAGTGACACGCACCATACCGCGTATCCCACACTGACAGACACTCCGGATGTGCGGCAGGGTGGGGGGTGGGGGGGGCACAGATGCACTCCAGGGGCCCTGACCTGAAGAACAGATGGTTTATCTCTCACACCATTTGGCCAGCAGTTTCAGTGCCACATCCAGCCATATGTGAGGGGCAGTGAAGGGTGAGGCGGGAGTGTAAATTGCGAGCCATTCATAAAAGCATCTAGTAGTAAGAAAACAACTGCCTGTGGACAGGAGTGTCCTGCAGGTCAAGGGGCTCGTTTCCCAGGATGGCATGATGCGTTTCTCCTGCTTGGTATTCTTGGGGCCCAACTCAAAAAGCCACTTTGGGACCCTCCACACCCTCTCAGATGTTTAAAAAACTAAATAAATAGCTAGCAAGCAGATTCAGAAGATCATGGCTAGCTACCTATTAAATATTCTCAGATTTATTATTATCAGGCCCAGCTATTCAGCATTCAAAAAATTGTATTGGCAGGAGGCAGGACTCCAATCTCCAGTCCTGAAGGTATGAAGCAACAGTGCAATATCCAATGAATCCATCCCGCCCGATTACTTTTTACTATTGTGTCGAATGGTTTAACAGTATAGTCTGGCTGTGAAAGACTCCATTTCAGGTAAAAATATGACCTGTGGACACACTGTGAACAGACATTAAAACAGACGTTAAACCTTTACGCTCTTCATAGAGTAACGAACCACAGAGTGATAATGGACGTGATTATCCACACACAAAGTGTCGTTTTAAAAAGGCAGAACTGTCAGGGTTCATTATCTCGAATCTCAGTTTTGCTTTTCACATGTCGAAACCTGAACAGCAGAGAGAGCGAGAGATAGCGAGTCTGATCCCGGATCAGGTTGTGTTCGGTCAGCTCAGTAAAACGCCAACAGAACTCCCCCAACCTTCAAGGATCTGACTTCAGTGAATTTCACATGTGAAGGTCGATCCTGCGCCATTCTCACTGCTTACTGTAGCCATTTCCCTCTAAAGCAACCTATACAGCCTTTCTGGGAATGTACCTGATATAAAACACATAAATTAAGAGTCTGTTCAGATTAAGTTCCCTGCTTAAGGCTAATTAGCTTGAATAACAAATCCTCTGGTTACAGCCAAACACGCCACTGCCCTACAAAATAATTATAGGATTTTTTTGGCTTGGCTGCGGAGGAGTGGGTACACAAAGTGCTCAAACTGGAGTGATTTTAATGTTTCGCTCCACCCGCCTGGACTTTTTCCCATTCACGGTTTTTTCTCGCTTGGCTACATGTGAGAGCATGGTCTCCTTTGTTACTGCCCACCCCCGCTTTTGGTTTCACACTAAAGGTCACGAGAGGCTCAAGACCACCAACTGGAGGAGTGACAGATAAGTCCCCGTCATCTGTCAGGGTCAGGCTCATCAGGTTAAGATTCTGTCTCTGTGTATGGAAGCTTACCAGTTTGTAAAGTGATTTCACCGTTGGGCCCGTGAGCAAGGTCCTCAACCCCCAGTTGCTCCAGGGACTGTCTATCGCCGCTTTCTCCAAAAAAATGTATGTTGCTTTGCATAAAAGTGTTTATTAAATAAGGAAAATGTTTGCGACAAGTCTGAATACAGAGAACTGGATTCGACTGTAGCGGAGAGGAACCTCTATTTAATTCATAAAACATAGCAAGACCATGATGGGCTCGTGAAATTTTTAACAAACATCCATCCACCCATTTTCCATAACCACTTGCTCTATTCAGGGTTGCAGGGGTCCTGAGCCTATCCCAGAGGATACGGGCACAAGGCAGGGAACAACCCAGGATGGGGCACCAACCCATGCACCCCTATGGGCAAACTGGTAACTCCAATTAACTTCTGCATATTTTTGAACTGTGGGGGAAACTGGAGTACCTGAAGGAGGCCCCACAACAATGCAGGGAGAACATGCACAATCCACACATGGAGCCATAGTGGAGACTCGAACCCTGGTCCCAGAGATGTGAAGCCACACTGCTACCCACAGCACCACCCTGTTAACAAGTATCCCTACCCCAAATCAGGAAAAATTGGGACATATTTTAAATTAAACATAAAAATGAAAACAGTGATTTGTAAATTATCTTTGACCTGTATTACACTGAAAACAGCATTTTGTTTGCTGTTGTACCTAGTGAATTTAATAGTTTTTTTCCAAACAAATCCTTATTTTGAGTCTTGCAACATATATCAAAAAAAGTTGGTACAATAAAGCATTTACGACTTTGTCATGATGCTGTTCCTTTTCACAGCACCTAGAAGACGTTTAAGGACTCAAGATACCAAGGGTCAGATTTACTAAGATGGCAAATTAGCCGAGGGCTAATGTAGGAGTCAATAGGAGTGGCCAGTTCTGTGTGTGATCTACTAAAAATGTGCAAATTTATGAACACAGACTCAGTGAGTTCATTACAATAATGGCGAACCCAATCTACGAAGAGCCGTGCAAACTAGAGTAGGGCTACAAGCAAGCATATCTCATGAGGGTGCGCGTAATCTACCAACAACACGGACGCAGCTTGTCACATTCTGACCAACATAATATAAACGTAGACAGTTCTGGGCAGTGTCCCGATTCATCCAGTATATTGGTTTTAATTTCCTGTATGGTAGAAATTTTTCATATACCGTAGCGTAGCTAAAACAACCGTAAAACAACAGCCGTAACCCCTCACAACTGTTAACTGTGTGTACGCTTTTGTACTAACAGTTTTATAAGCCTAAAACAGCAATTCTCCATATATACATAACTGTTCAGCATTACAGTACAGTATGTATAGCTACTGCTTCTGTCTGTGCCTGTAAATTTGAGTTTCATGTAATATAATTAAGTCTACAATTAAATGCATATTGGTAAAGAAAAATTCCCAGAATCTCAGAAACAATGATTAGAATCATGCTGGTTAAGCCTGACAGTACGATATTAACAACAAAAGAGGAATCGCGGCGGCTCAAACTGTTAGTAAATCTGCATTTTGCATTTTGTCCCATTCTTCCTGCAAAGAAATATCTTAAGGTGTGCAACAGCACAGGTCTTTATTGTTGCATTTCACGTTTCAGAATGCACCACACATTCTCTGTTGAGGACAGGTAGGGAGTACAGACAGTCCAGCATCTGCACTCTCTTCTTCCACAGCCATGCCTTTGTAATGCTTGCAAAATGTGGTTTTGCATTGTCTTATTGAAATACGCATGGGCGTCCTTGGAAAAGTCCTGAAGGCAGCATATGTTGCTACAAAATTTCGATGTACTTTTCGTCATTGACAGTGCCACCACAGAAGTGTAAGGTACAATTGCCAAAGGCACAGACACAACCCCAGACCATGACAGACCTGGGCTCTTGCACTTGTCGATGAATGGTCCCATTCTTCAAAACCAGAGCACATGGTGTCCATTTCTTCCAAAAGAAAAGACTTGAAATATTGATTCTTCTGGCCACAATACACCTTTCCGCTGTGCGATGTTCCATCCCAGATGTTCCTCCAAGCCCAGAGCACTTCTGGACATGGTTAACATAAGGCTTCCTTCTGGCGCAGTAAAGTTCTGACCTGCTTTTGTGGACGCAACTACGAACTGTAAGGCTTGACCACCGTTGGGCATTTCAGGTGCAGAACCTACAAATCCAGAACAAGATTTTGTTTCTATCAACAAGTTGCTGAGTACTGGTTGGTAGAAATAAAATCTTGGTCTGGATTTGTAGCTTCTGCACCTGAAATGCCCAGCACTGCGCTTGACAAAGGTTTGCCAAAGTAATCCAGAGCCCATGTGCTTGTATCGATTATAGATGATGCAGTATCATCTGAGGGATCGGATCATGGTTATTCAGCTTAGGCTTGCTCCCTTGCCCTTTACGCCCTGATATTCCTCCAGATTCCTTGAATCTTTTAATTACGTTATGCATTGTAGACGGCGGAATATCCAAATCCTTTCCCATCTTTCGTTGATAATGCTGCTTTTGTACCAAATCATGATTACAATCACCTGCTGACATCACCTCTTTCAAATCACATCATTATTTCTTTATTTTTACCTCATTACTAGCCCTAAATTGCCCCCGGCCTGACTTTTGCAGGCCCAAATAGCAGGAGTGGATATTTACAAATGAAACAAAGCTGACCAGACAAAACATGAAATACCTTGTTTTCATACTGTCTGCAATGAAATACAAGTCAAAGTAAATTTAGAAATCACCGCTTTATTACTTTTACTTCTGATTTGGAGTCGTACAAGATATTCCTTTGCACTTTTAATTTTGTATAATACTTTTTTAAATTAAGGCATACAAGCCATTGTGTACCAGGTAAGCAAATAAGCGTAACACTGTGTCCTATACAGGAGTAGCTTAAGTCCAAAACACTGATACAATTTGAAATGTCCTCACATGACCACAGACATCTTGGTGGTTCCTGCCTGTTCCTCACAGTGGTTTTGTGAGCCCGCACACTAACACCTGGACTTTATCAGGCAGCTACCAAAACCAGTTGGAAATGTGCTTGTTTAACCACCTGGCAAACAAATTTTGGGACCAGTGCATCACAGACTTTTTCCTCCTGTTTACAAGTCTGTCAACTGAGCTCTCAGTCCTATCAGTTAAAATGGATGAACAGCACTGAAGCATTCTTAATGCCTTTAGATAAGGGCAGTAAAAACATGCGTGTTTTCGTTTAAGCCCATATTTTCTCAGAGAATTAGTCTCAGGTCCTTTCAGAGCTTCAGACACTGACCTTGTGTTGTTAGATAACTCTGACTTCAGGGGTGGGAGCTATTTTATCCACAAAGGGCCGGTGTGTGTGCAGGTTTTTGGGGTAACCTTTAGGTCAGCTGTTCAGACCCAGGTGTGAGGACTCTTCAGCCAATCAGTCCTGTAATTAGTGACCTAATTAGGGAGCTGCATCGAAAACCAGCACACACAGCGGCCCTTTCTGGATAAGATTGCCCACCACTGCCTTATTCTGTTCATATTTCACATCTTCACACTGATTTTATGTGGCTCCTTACGGTTAGAAATGTATGTTTATGACCTGTGTTTTCAAGCGAGCTGATGCGAAGGAGAGGTTTAAAAACCATTCCCCCATATTTTAAGAGCTCACAAAATTATTTTTACATTTCTACCATGGGGATGGACCTGCCAGCCAAAGCTTGCTCCCCTACCACATAACAGAGTGTAGTGCCAACTAGTGCGGCTCCCTGAAAGAAAGTCGATGATTCGAATATTCAGTCGGAGAACCGTGAGTTTACTAAAGTCAAACTGTGTTTTTTTTCAGTCAGTGTGTATTACATTAACAGGACAAAATGAATAGAATCTTACAAAAGGGATGGCATTTCAATGAAAAAATGATAAATGAGGGGAGTCAAATATATTTATATATTCTAGCTGGGTGCTTAGTAAAAAAATACACATTAGCAATTAGCTAATGCAGTAGTGCGTCAACCCATAACTCGAGGGTTATACAGTAGGTGAGTGCGCACACTCAACCTCAATTCAGCTGGATCTTTGGGTTCGAATTAAACAAAGACGCAAATAACAAAGAAAAAACCTACTCTCAACTGTGCTACTGAGCTAAACATGTGCTCTCAGAACAGGAGTAATGCAGAGGTTTGGGAATCTTGTACTTTGTGTAAGCTTGTTACTCAAACTGCACTGAAAAATCATCAACTCATGCCAATGGACTTTCTAATTGCCAGATAGTTTATATGGAGGAGGAAAAAAATGAGTTAGGTACAGCTCTAGTACCAAGTATCAACAGGTATGTAGTACCAGCAGAATGAAGTACCAGCAGAGTAGGGTACCAATAGTGTGAAGTACCAGCAGAGTGGAGTATCAACAGAGTGGGGTACCAATAGAGTGCAGTAGCAGCAGAGTGGAGTACCAATACAGTGGAGTACCAGCAGAGTAGGGTACCAGTAGAGTGGAGTACCAACAGAGTGGGGTACCAATAGAGTGGAGCAGCAGCAGAGTGGAGTACTTCCAGAGTGGAGTACCTGCAGAGTTGAGTACCAACCATAATGTAACACCAATGGAGATAAGTACCAACAGTAGTGTGCTAACACTGTGATACTAGTTTTGGTTACTCTGTCTTATTACCCAGCAAATTAGGATTCATTTCAATTACCTAAGAATACTTGCTTTTCTAAGTTTTAGTATTTATTTCTAACACGAAGTCTTAGTAAATGTGGAGCCTGTCGCTAGCAGTATAGTGCATGATGTGTATGATATATCACATTAGATGCACATTTTTGTTAATAGCCATTTGCATACACCTTACCAACAAACAGGTGTATATTTCACTGGCAACATAACTGGTTTTGAATAAAACCCTGATAAATCCTGAACATTTAAATCTAACAAAGTTTGATTGTACAAGGAATACTCAAACAGTTTAAAGAGGACAACTTCATTCTGAAAATTTTCCAGCTCACTTATATTAAGAATAGTTCCTATAAACAACCAATAATAAGCAGACAATTGCTTATACAATGGCTTCTTTTTCTGAGGAAGGGGTTCCTGCATGGCCTTGGGAACGGGCCCTGCTGGCTTAGCCTTGTGCCAGATCTTTTTCCAACATCCATCGTGTAAGAAGACCCTTCCATGTGCAGACCAATTAGAGACCTGGCTGATAAAAGACTTCCATTAAAGGGCTACCCCCACGGCACGTAACATGGGTCACAGGTCATAATGGGTGGTTTATCTTAAATCGAGCTGCCCGCCAACACCTAAACATACACGTCTTAATCCTCGGCAGAGCCGTGAAATGGAATCCAGGCCCTGGGAGATCGAGGAGCCCCGGCTGAACATGTGAGGTCGTTCTGAGTTTCTGGTGTGGCCATTCGGTATCTGCGGCGCCCCAGTCGGTGAAATCAGACCCCATACAGGGTGAGCGGGCCCCCTCGGCCGTCCCCCTGGATCAGGTGTCCCTCTTTGAAATACAGGATGGGATCAAACAAGTCGCAGTCACTGAAGAGGACATCTCAATTGGTACGATGTTGTGTAATGAGGCCGAGACATAGCCTGACTGGGCTACTAGCCAACCTGGCATGCTCTATTGTGGAGGGACAAGCGGCATTTGGAAATATGGTATATTAGATCCAGGGTACCGGACGTTTTTTTGTCCTTTTAGAGTTTTTTTTATTTTGAGAGGACATTAAATCCATTCTTGTTATGCATTCCGGACACCGACTGACTCAGTACAACCAATCAAAACATCTTATTTCCACTTTGGACTGAAAAGTAGCATGAAAAATAGCACAACACATTCTTCTATTGTTTTCTAAGATTTGGGTAAATTTAATATAAGAAAAGAAAAAGAACTCAAGGCTTTTGAGATGCAGTTAATCAAGGGTATTAATGCACGTCATTGCTGAGTTACAGCACCTCATTATGGACGAGAAGCACGTCATCAGAGGTAGAATCAGTGCGGCATGCTGTTTTTGAAGTACTATGAAAATAACTTTGCTCATAAAAAAACAGGGGCTACCTAAAACCAAATGGTAGCTTCTGAAGTCTTGCCCAGCAGTTTCGTAGGTAGGTAGGTAGGTAAACTTTTATTTATCCCTCGGGATGGTTCCTCCGGGAAATTCAGTTCCCAGTAGCAGCACAGCACCGTACACATACAGATGGCATACAGTACAAAAAGTACAAACATACAGTGCAAAACTTACATACGTAGTCCTTTGAAGTCAAGGATATGGGTGTAGGGAGAAGTAATAAGTTCCTGTGGGTTTGCGTGGGGCCTTTTTAGTGCTCTGACCTTTCGCAGTATTTTAATTGCACAGTGCATGTGGTGCCCCCCCACAACTCAGCAGAGAGGCTCGATTTGGAGTGTCGGTGCAATTAATGTCTAGGCCAGGTCACGTGTTTCGCTAACGTGTTCAGAACTACTCCCTTTCCCTTGTGTCAAAATCACTCCATTGGGCGGCTGCTGATGGGCTGGAATTTTGTATCTGTAACGGTCCTAACGTTCAGATTAAGGATCCTGTGACGGAGCCTGCGGGCTGTCGGGACCGATAGGTTACGATTCAGAAAAGCCTGGAAGGGAACCGCCGCCACTGCTGCTACTGTTTGGGAAAAATGCTGGAAACTTGAGTTGCATCGGCGAAGGTCCAGACGCGTCAAAGGGTAAAATCACGGTCCGCCCAACTAGTTTGGCAGGTGGGCGTGGCGACTATTTGGGTGAGTAGATTCTCATGAAGATCTGGAAATGGCTAAAATGGGGGTATAAATTGGGGGGAAATGCTAAAATCCAAGGACACATGGTGGCAAACATGGGAGATACTGTGTTGTGTTACTTCTTAGTAATATGTGTGAACTGCCATTTCCAAAGAGCCTGTTTCGCTGATTCTGCTGACAGAAAATCTTATTAAGGACGTTTCGCCCCTTTTCTCCATTTCTGTTGTCCTTTGAATCTCCTTTTTTGTTTTCAGCTTTGTGCACTTCTTCCACATTCGATGCCAAATCAGCCCTGGTGTCTGTGACAGGAGTCCATTCGCTTCGCTTAGAGGTGGGTGTTGGGAGTGATGGCTGGGGGTGGTGATCATAGCCTGGGAAAAATGGGAAGTGCAGATTTACGCCTGGGAAGATCCAGACAAATGCATGCAGTGTTGAGCCCATCCAGTCAGCCATCTGGACGTAAGGTAATCATAGTCCAGCGTGTCCTCTACTGCTCCTCCCCGGCATCATTACACTCCATGCACCATTTCTTCTCTTGTCTCCTCTTGGTTCATTGGTTCCTTGGTGCCCAATAGGGGGCGAGTGTGCAAACTGCTGGGACAGCTTCCCAGGTTCTGAAAGATACAAGGTAAATGTTCTCCTTGCTCCTGCTTTGAGGAACCTTAAATCCCTGCCTGACAAATCCCCTTCAAACACATATTGATCCAGATGGTGCTCTCACAGACACAGCAAACTCCAGAGAAGTTACATATCCCTCACAATGCCTTTCCTGCCCGCCCGCCAGATCGCAATATGACACCAACCAACAAGATCCTCACATAATTAACAGCTTAACAATGTCACTGATTTAAGATGCTACACAACATAGTATAGATGGGCTCAATTGATAGGTTCTTTTTTAAATTTTCTAAATCTATGTGAATGGTGCAGCCCAGTACTAAACCTGCATTCCATTAGGTTTAATCACAATTAACATTTTAGTCAATTACCCTTCATTTACAGCCTTGGGGCCTCATTACGACCTCAGAACTATGAAATTACATTCCTGCGTAAGAACTCCCTCAACTTAATTGACGAAGTTTGCCTTTTCACCTGGATAGGTTTCAAAAAGTTGTCTAATAACCCTAAAAAGAAAACGAGGTATATTGTTCATGAGAGCTGCTGTAAATATGAGGTTCGGGTAAATATTTTGAAGCTGGTTGCAAGGTAACATTTGTTCAGTAAATTGTGTAATTTTTGCCAAACAAACGCAATGACACGTGATGACAGTTGCTGGAAGGCTCTTCCGACTTCGAAGATGTCTCTGATGTTTTGATGTACCAGCCTTGCCGTTTCTTCAAAAATGTGGCAATTTTTTTTTTTTTTTTTACAGAGAATCATTGGCCCTTTAGACCGACTTATTGGTATTTTAAGCATTTTAGCCATATGTCATTGTAAGCAGTTTAAAATGTAAGAAGCCTGAATTTGTGTTTTAGGTGTCTCTTATACCACCAGACTGGAGTTTTCATGTTCCAGTGACATTTTACTTATTGAAGTAAACCACATGCAAAACCATTTTACTTTTTGAAGTGGACGACGGAAATCATTTTCTTCCTTAAATCCTTGGTGCTTGTTCCGCTGGTCTTGTTTTTCCTGCCTTTGGCATTGTGAGCCGTGTCGCATGTTTGGCTGCACTGGTGCCCCTGCATCTCATGCATCAGTTGTTGTCTCGCCATTGACATCCCTGCTGAAATCCTGTTCCAGACAAGCTTATTAAACCATAACAAATCTCAAAATCACTAACGTAAAAAACAACAGGGGAACTCTAATTGATCCCATCCTCTGGACTGGATTCAGGCAACACTGTATCCCATTTAGCGTTCACGTTTTAATTTCAGGTAGCCCTCCAATAAATAAAGGGTGGCTGTTAACTGGAGGCTAAGCAGTTTGTATTAACAGGTCAAAGTATGAAATGCCTGACCCATTTCGCCGCTAAAGCGAAGCAGAAGCGGGCCTCCCCAGGAAACACGAGCGTCTGTGTGCAACATGTGTCTCTATAACGCCAGGCCGTACGCTACTCAGCCCAGAGGGGGCCTCTCTGTCGTTTCCCATGAAGCACAGTTTAGTTTATAAGTACTTAGCTGTTGGCTCCGCACCGTGGAAAATAGCTCTGGGTGTATGTAAGTCTGAACTTGATTCGACCCACCTTGTGCACAGCCTCGTCTCGCTGATACTGACGGGGCTCTTTCCAGGGCAAGTGTTTTTACGTGACAACTTTGGCATCCTGCTGCCCCCTGCTGGCAAGCTACATTTATTCATAAATTCATTGAAATTTGTATCAGTTGGCAAAGGCAAATACCCAAAATGAAAATGTTCTCCTGATCGATGCTTATTTAAAAAAAACACTTTATGCAAGCCGTGTTACAATCCTGAAGCTTCTGTGACCATCGTCACTGCTAAGCATTTAGCTATACGTCAGCGTTCTTGTGTCATGGCCTTAACAGCTAAACAGAGATACAGTTTTGAAGTCCCAGCAGGTCACCTAAGCTGTGGTGAATACAACTGCATTTGAATAAAATACATCCCTTTCGTTAACAGATGCTAAAATTTGATAGCGTAATTAATATGCAGAGACAGACTGGCTGTCTGAGGCAGGCTCACTGGGTGCTGGCACTTCACCGGGTCTGTTTGGACCTGAGGCTTGTCCCCTGGGATGTTTCTGCTCTGCGCAGATGCACCAGGGACTAAATAATACCAAAATAATAATGCATGAATTTTTTTCTTAGCTGACACTTTTTTGCAGCAGCAGTGGTCCACTTCCACTAACTTGCTGCCTCCTGCTGGTGAATCGTAAAATTACATGACTCTTAAACATTACGGAACATAGAGATTGGAGTTTTACTGATTCACTGCAGGGGTGCACAGAGTATATTGAGAGCACACACTGTTTTAGGCTGCAGACGACTATGTTGACAGATATCCCCTAATAACCCTGCTATCACTGGAGATGGTGTATTCGGTGTTGGAGCCTGGAGCTGTAAAATTCCATCCTTTCTCTCCCTTACAGACACACAGGTGCCTCTGGGCCCCTTCACCTTTGACCTGCTGGACCCCCTTTCCCGGCCTTACTAGGGGCATTCTCAGACCTCCCCCCCCCTTGATGGACCCTTCCTTGCCGAAACCCAACCTGGCTAATACCCCCTGCCACAAAAGGTGTCCCGCTCCATCGCGGATGCATGCCGGCCCGCTGTCAACAACGACCGTTTTTCATTCCAGGCCTCTTTTGTTGGAAGCTTTGTGTTGCAGACAAAGCCTTGCTTACCTGCCCCAGCTAACAGAGACCTCTTGTTGCTGAGTAATAACCGAGGCAGCATGCTTTAAAGCTTAGCCGTGTCCTGTCTGAGCCTATCCTGAGCCTTTTCTGCCTGAACAGTGTCACCTTTTCTTCTGCAAATCAACTTCAGACTCTAAAGCTAAATTTACCCATTTCTGCTTATATTACACACAGTTCCGAATACGACCACTAGAGGGTAACGAAGGCCACATTTCAATTTTCTGGCTCCGTAACCAGCCTCTGCGCACAGCCACCCTTCCGATGAAGATTTTACTAATTGAGGACAGTGATAAGTGGTTACCGAATAAAACTTGAATCAGCTGGATTTAGCTGGAGTGGCCTCACTGTATGACTTTGAGAGCATGATAACTTCACAGTGAAAATCAACGATATGCATGTGTGACTTACAGTATAACATGGTGTAAATGTATGTGATTTATTTGGCAAATATCTAATTTATTTTATTGATATTGTTTGCAAAACAGCAGTTTGTTCAACTCTTTCGTGTTCCACGCCCCAGATGGTCTGCAATGCATTTTAAATTCTCATTTCTGTCATATTGTGTGTTCATTTTAAATTACAGTTTTGGATAAAACATGGATCGAGGTTTTTTATTATCATTGTGCATGTGGGTCACACAATTACACCGAAGTGCAGCAGCAGCTTGGGTAACATTAATAACTTACAAACATATTTACATAAAAGACACAACAACAGTCAAACCTAGTGTAAAATAATACTTAATAATCTGTACATAAAGCATGTATATGTGTGTCCTGCACTCAGTTATCCATAGCAAAGTTATGTAGCCTGTACATTGTGGCATATATAAGATATCACTGCTGATTAACCAAGAAGAATTTAGGATCATAGCTCCATACAGAATCTTCCCTGGTTCTAAATGCCTTCTGACCCCACCCCCTCTGACCCTGTCACTTCTGACCCCACCCCCGCTGACCATACCCAGTCTGGGGCCGCCCCCGCGGAGGCTACCTCCGCTGAGCCCGCCGCGGGTGGCCCCCCCCGCTGACCCGGCCCCCCGCCCGACCCCCCCCCTCAAAGCTTCTTGACCCGGCGGCCACCGCTCAAAGCTCGTTGACCAGGCCGGCCGGGCCACTCAGCTCCTCAAAGCGTCTGCCTTTGGTGGACCACGCTGAAAGTTAGTTGAC
>JAODLD010000044.1:13857769-13870500 GCA_026781065.1 Mormyrops boulengeri | reverse complement strand
CCCCCCCCCCCCCCCCCCCCCCCCGCCCCCCCCCCCCCCCCCCGCCCCCCCCCCCCCTCCCCCCCACCCCCCCCCGGGGGGGGGGGGGGGCGGGTATGTGCAAAAAACCAGACTATCATATAAAGAGTGCAGCCCCCCACCTTCTCCCACCTCACGCAGACAAGGAAGGACAGAGGAAACAGGCCTACTTCCTGGGGCAAACAAAAGAGGTTGGGGGTGGATAACTAGCAGCAGGGCTCCTGTCCCAGTGACAAAAGCCCGGATCTAAATCCGTGTGTATGTGTGTGGGGAGGGGGGTTAGTTTTCATCTGCCAGTAAACACCTTAATGATACAGACACAGTGTCCAGTGTAAATGATACAGTGTCCAGTTCAGCTGGCCTGCAGCTGCCGTATTTTATTTTCCTTTCTCCTCATAATGATGCTGGTTCACTTTCTTTTTCACAGATGGTAATCTGTCAATGATTTCATGTCAGAGAGCAGGCAGAGTGGTGGAGGTGGGGGAGGGGCACTAGGGAGGCAAACCTGGCCCCAGAATGGTGCCTGAATCCCGGGGTGGTACCTGCTGTTGTACCTTTGAGCAGAGTTCTTCTCAGGTGGATATGACAGTAATTATTGTATGAATGAGCAGTAGCCCTGCTGCCTATCACAGCCTATGCTGACATTTACACATGTTTGTCTGTCAGCTGTGCAGGACAGCTGAGGGGGAAGAGCAGTAGGTGTGGATACCAAGTACTCGATGACCTTATTGGCGATACATGCGTCCACACAGGGGCGGTGTGTGGTCCTGTGGGTTTGCATGCTGTGCCTGTGATCGGAAGGTTCCAGTCCCAAAATTGACAGGATGATGTCACTATTGGGCCCTTGAGCAAGGCCCTAAAATCCCACTTGCTCTAGAGTCTGGCTAGCCCTGCTTTCTCAAAAAACATCAGTGTTTCTATGTTGCTGTGGTTGAATAAAAAAAATGCTTTGAATTGTGGGCACCAACATTATGACTATCATGCTGTCACCAGAGCTGGTGACTCTTCAGTGTTAGATGTTCCAGAAGCGGAGAGGCGGGTCGCTACACCCCAGAACTCAGGCTAGAGGGGGGCACCCATTTATGACGACAGGACCCCCAGGCCTGTTTCATCTCCTCCAGGAAGCTGGTCCACCTCTCCATGGCGACCGGCTTTGATGCTCTCCGCCTCCATCAGAGAGCCTGCTGTCCGTGCCACTTTGGGAGGAGGCAGTAAAATGAGGTCATGCTGGAAGGAGCTTTAGCATTAAGTCTGCCCCTACGTCCGTGTCAGGCAGCCCGCAAAGTCTGCCCCTACGTCCGTGTCAGGCAGCCCGCAAAGTCTGCCCCTACGTCCGTCTCAGGCAGCCCGCAAAGTCTGCCCCTACGTCCGTCTCAGGCAGCCCGCAAAGTCTGCCCCTACGTCCATGTCAGGCAGCCCGCAAAGTCTGCCCCAGCAATGTCTGAACTTAAAAGACTTACAGTCCTCACAGGAGTGGAAAATGTTGTGCACAAGATGAAAGGTGGCCCCAATGTTAATAATGGCTATGGGGGAGGGTGCACACAATTTTGATTCACACTGCCACCAGGTTTGTTGTTTCCAGGGTTCCCTACTCAAATACTCACTCCGAGGCCTCCCATCTCCCCAAATGTAGAGGCAGTTTGTGGCCAATAGGGGGCCTCCAAATATCAGAGGCCCTCGCTTATTCTTGTTGGCATAACAAGTGGATCTGGCTGGAGGAATGGGGAATGCCTGCGGAGACCCACTTAGACAGTGGTCAGGGGGATAATCTCAGCAGTTTAGGAGATAGTAGCTCCATGCAGACCAGAAAATCTGAACCTGTGCAGCGCAACTCAACATGGGGTCAGGCTCAGTGTTCTTAAGCCACTGGGATGGATCATAAGTACTTGATATAACAAAGTGTGGCTTGGTGACTTAGCCCTCTGTGTCTCAGAAGGTCTCTGGTTCAAATCCCGTGGTTGGAAGAGTAGCCGCATCTTTGCTAGATTCTTGAGCTAGACCCTTAACTCAAGGGGAGGCTGACGCTGTGCACAGACCCCAAACTTTATGTGCATGTGTGTCTCCTAAGGGCATAAGTTTGGTTTGAACATTGGAGGGGTTGAAGTCTCCACCTATTTAGGGGAAGACATGATTATTGGGGGGGGGGGTTGTATTAGCTGATTTACGGCCATGGTGTCTCTTTTAAAAAGAAGAGCATGATGGGAAAAGGGTAAAAAACACTTTCCCGTTCAAAATAAAGTATCAATTCCCCTTGTTTCATTACAAACCTGCAACCTACTGGTGTACCATTTGGTTATTACATTCACTCGTACTTCAGCTATGCAGTGAGGTTTCCACAGAGCTGCCAGATTCAGTGCACCGTTTGCTCCTCAGAGTGTCTCCTAACCCAGACAAGGCTTCAGAAACCACCTAGGATCAAATAAATCCGACTCATTAGCAGCTTTGAGATGTAACAGAGCAGGAGGCATGGGGTATTTTTCGCCAAAGGCCTTGTCTCCGATTCCATTTCTTGTCCCTACACAGAATGCCTTTCAGAATGTCCGTGTCGTGCCGCTTCCACATGGTTCCAATCGCCGCTAGACTTCTGTCTCCAGCTCGACTTTAAACGAGTGAGTCAAGCCACTGGGAAGTCTATTTTATTTGGGCTCCTAAATACAGCGGCAGCCCTTTGGAAAGGCATCTTTAATGTGCTTTCATTGCTTTTAATTGACAAGCCACCAAGGCAGGGTTCCTGTTCGGAAAAAGTGCCTCACGGAATTTGTGAGCGAGGCGGGATGCTGGCCGGGATGAGGGGATGACCGCTGCTGCGGTGACTCAGGCATGGCGGGCCGGTGAGCGTGGCTCGTGACGCAAAGTGGCGGCGGCAGCGAGGGCCCGACCAGTGCCTTGGCGGGGGGGCATACAAAAGCAGAGTCTCTCTCCGTTACAGGAGAGCGAATGAATGATCACTCACACTTCAAAGGTACCGCAGCAGCTCTTCCGCTCAGCCTTTATGCTCACTTTAAGCCGATCTGTTTTTTTTATGACCAATAAGCAGTTAGGCACTTGTACATACAGCCTAGAGTCCAGCCCCCCTCGATTTGCTTTGTCCTGTGTTGTATTAGTTTTTAAAATTAATGAGTAACCCCCCCCAATAACCAAAATCAAAGTTATGCCCTAGGTCCTGGTGGAACATTATTTCACTGTGTACCTGTGTATGGTTGGTTTGACATTAAACCCACCTGATCTGACTTGACTTGATCCATAATGCTCCAGAAAATCTATAAATATTCCTGTGGGAATGTTAGAATAGCTGACATTTCGGCTGGTGCTTTGAAACACGTCGCTCTTTACAGAGAACCTCAGTCAGGCACCTTCTCCTTACCAGCTATAAGCACACCCATGCAGCCTGCAGAGCCTGGCTCCAAAGCATGCTTACGCACAGCTGTTTGTCCCGAGCAGTTAAGCAGCTGATGAACCGGCAGTGTGTCTCACTCGAGTAATGTACGCTCCCGCCCCCCTCCCTTAGGGCTTTGAAGAAAAGATGGAGGAGCCACGGCCCCTCAGCACAGTGGTAGTATGAAGCAGCCTGCCAGTGTAGGGGGCGCTCAGTACCCCTCAGGCACCAGCCTGCACTTGCAGAGTGCTGGCAAGCGCTTTGTGTTGATGCGGAAAGGGGGCATGTCCTGGGGGCCCCAGGGACGTCCATCTGGCCAGACGGCAGGTGATGGTTTAGGGCCCGGACCCATGAGAGGAGGGCCGGTTCTGGGTTTACCAATGGGCCTCAGTTTCTGTGAAAAGAGCAGGATGCCTGTGTACCTCCTGAGCCCACCTGTCACCACATAGGAAAAGTAGCAGCTGAAGTCAGGGGGCAGATTCACTTATCTGGGGGCCCCAGGCTGACATAAGCATGGACACTCTTGTGGTGCTGGATTAACTCGCTGTTACATTTTTCCGAAGGCGGGGCGGGGCCCTGATGTCTGCCGGGGGCCCTGAGTTATAGCCTGTGATAGCCCATATCATGATCCTCCCCTATAAATTCATCTATCACATAGATAGATAGATAGATAGATAGATGGATGGATGGAAAGGTGGTGTGAGGACAGCCCAGCCTCCTCCTCCACCCCCTCCCAATGTTGATACATACTGACATAATAACCTGTAATGAGGCTGGCTGGATGGTTTCGGGCAATATGGGACAACCCTCATTTCCATCTCGTGTGTGTGGAGGGGTGAGGACAGCCCCCTCCATCCAACCGGGCCGGTTTAATCAGGCCCGCTGTAAATTATTCAGCTCCGCTTTTGGGATAAAGGCCCCTGACTGGCACTTTTATTCTGCTGCAGCCTGCATTATTGAAGGGGCCCGTCGGTCTTTGTACGCCGAGCGGGGTCCGCTCCAGCGACCCACGGGCCTGGGTGGAGCGTTTGGTCCGATGCCCCCTGCCTGCCTGCCCCTTCATCTGCTAAGGCTAAGCCCACACCGTGCCAATGGCAGGAGTCATCGGCAGGAGCCATCGGCCTAAAAATAAAGGATTTCTGAGGTTTGTTGATGGCCCTTTTTATTTATATGAAAAAAAACATGTGCTACTTTGGAGGAAAGCGTCTGCTGAATAAAATGCAAATAAATATAGAGCCAGTGAAGGATGCAAACCCACAACCCTGTAGGTGCCAGTCGAAGTGTCTCCACTCTGAATCGCTGCATTTTCTCACTTTTGGTCAGACTGCAGTGATTTGCTGTTTTACTGTATTGCCCTTTCTATCCTTCATTCACAATGAAGCCTTTTTCTAATCTGGTCTATTCACGTCACATTGTCTTGGCCCTGAGATGGACCGCTCCCCTTGTTCACAAATGGGTGGGGTGATTCGGCTGCACCAAGCTGATGGGGGAGGCATGGGGGGAGTGGGTACGGTTGGGGTCTACCTTTCCCCGTGAATGTGAATCAGTGACAACTCGACCCTGACCCTGATGAAGGTGATCCGTAAGTCCCTTAAATCATCACGCCTCCTGGTATCACTCACTTATAAAAGAAAGGATTCATCAAGGGTGGGTTTGCTGTTTCTGGGTACACCCCTAGTGTAGTAACTGTGTATGACCAACGCGGGGGCCCCAAGCGTCAGGGGTCCCATACCTCCAGGGCCCCATACGAATGCATGGTTTGGGTGGTAACTTTCATGAGAATCCAGCACTCCTTTAAGGGGATCTTTGGGAAAGTGTGCATGGAACCAGAAAATAGACTGTGCTAGAGTTTTCACCTCCTGGTTTCTGCACTAGTGACGGTTCCTCGATGACCCTCCTCAGCCGTCCAGGTGCCAGAGTCAACAGAAGGATAACGCTGCTCCTGGGCTCACGCGACTCTCCCCCTGACCCTATTCCTCTAAATGAGAGTCACTGGGGAAGGTCCACACCAGGCCAGAGGACACACCGAGTTTTTTAGGTCTGTTCCGGAAGCTTTGAAATGACTGGGCTCGGTTGGGCCGCCAGTTGATTTCAGGTCGTGGTTCCAAATACACTTTACTTTGCAGAATGTTTCTCAGCAATGAAATGGTTTGACATGGATCTTTTTTTGCCTGTCAAAACTGATGTGTTAATTGAACAAATTAATCATCATATCTCCCGAGGAAGTGTGCAATGACTAGATTCAAGCGTATTGATTTCTTCCATCTGCCTGACTGTCTCATAAATATGGATATAGAGACTGTTCTCAGCTGACATAAGTGCAGGTATGCGTCACTTACCGACCGCTTACCGCCTGACCACCTTAACATCCGAGCTCCCATAGGGATAGGATAGATCGAATCGAATATCATCCAGAATCAGATGTAAGTGTACATAAAACAATTGTGTAGAGACCTATTTACCACGCGGTTGGTAGTATGTAAAAAACAGCCATGGTAAGGTTGTCATGTGACTACTGGACATGAGTTAGGAATGCCGCATGCAATCTCGACAATTCTCAATAATAAAAACAATAATATTAATAATATTTGTTATTACTGTATTATTGTGGGCATACTGTATTTCGCTACTTGTAATTAGTTACTGTTGCTATTGTATTACAATACAAGATTTTTGACATATAAAGTACTTTGCATGCTGTATGTATATATTTTCAATACCGGTACTGTACCGTACAGTATGTACTTATGGTAATATACTACCAGTCAAACGTTTTTTTCATACACTGAGATTTTCTATATCTGCCTGTTACTCATTTAACATTTACTGAAAATGCACTCAATATTCTTTGCTAACAAATAAATGTACAGTTTCTTCGCCATTAGAGTACCTTTATTAGCAAGAAAATGTTATCTTTGATTCGTCAAAGTAACCCCCCCCCTAGAAGTTATAACAGCAGAGAAAATTCGAGGCATTCTTTCTACAAGGGACATTAAATACTGCTCTGTTTCATGGGATGAAACAGTTAACTAGTGTATTTAAAGTTAAAGGACAGCCTAGAATTTGACTGTGCCATCAACACACAACCGCTTAATAGCATGTCAGACATGTACTGTTACATACTCTTTCCATGTTATAAAGGAAACTTGTTTTGTTTGACTTGTATTTTCATTTATATTTGTTCACTCAACTTTCCGATGCTTAACAAGAATGAAAAAATCTGCAGTTTATGAAATAAATGGAAAAGTGATAAAAACCTGTGGCATGCAGAAACTTTTGACTGGTAGTGTGTGTGTGGGCTCGCCTAATGACCAAATTGCCGAACGGCTGCCTAGTTAGAACCACGTGTGGTTGTTAAGCGATGTATACGGGCAATCTGTTCCGCAAAAACTTATGTGGGTAAAAATTTACATAATTGAGATTGACCTCCCCATACCATTCAGGACACCTCAAAAAGACGTAAGCCAGAAATATACTAGCAATGCGTACTGAAGAACACATATTAAATAAGTGAAAAGGTAAAATTAGATTTTTTTGAGTGAGTCCAGATTTACGTGTCAGATTTGCATAAGCCAAGAGCTCCCTGTTTGTCTGCACCTCAGAGTTTTTCTCTAGTGTGTAGGGCCTAGTCCCACTCCGCTCTACACAAACTTACTCATAAAGCGTAAAATATGCAAAATAAATGTCTTCGCTGCCTAGCCTTTGTGCCACACGGCTCAACTCAGTTTCGATCCACGACTCTCTCATGCTTAATTATTCAACGACCTTAAACAATTACTCAGTTCTCACACTCAAGGATTGGTTAGTCTGAGTGAAATTCAATACTGATTAGTTTTTTTTTTTCATTCAGCTGATGTAACTCAAATACTCCAGAAAAGGAAATATAATTTCCATTTTTATTACCATGTACACTGTGACAGTTCGCTGTAAGAAAAACCCATTTATAGGTGTGACATGCTAATCAATATTTTATAGCAAGACTAATTCACAATAGGCAATTGGGGCAGATAATTAGCATACAGAGTGCGGCCCTGGAAGCAGGACAGATGCCAGTGGTCAGTGTTTACCTCCTTTCATCATTAACAATGGCAGTCTATCAAAACCCAAACAGATACATCCAAAGAATTCTGCCTTCCTCTCTTGGAGATGTGTGTCCTAGCACAAGGCAACTTTTTTGACAATTTGAGTATTAATTTTGCCATGCCCTCAGACCTCGTGCCTGGGGAAGATGACTAGGTCCAAGTGGTTGTGTGCTGACTGAAGTTCTAGCTAAAATGTCTCCCTTTTGTCAATACCGCTCATAGATTTGTTTCATGAATTTCCCGGCTGCTGTTAACTCTGCTGAAGTCATTTGCAGCACATTTTATATGTGCTATTAAAAAGCAATAAAAGACAATAAATCTCGCCAGTAGAAACTGTTTAGTCCCTTATTGTAGGGTCTTTTTTTGTCCTGTCACTTTTACTTCGTCGAGTAAGGATTGATTGTTATCTCGACCATGTACGGGGCCCAGCGAGACATTACAGTGCAAATAACATGGAGTTTGGAATAATATACAAAATGCTAAAAAAATCCCGTTCATTTAAGGGGAGGGAATACAGTGGGAAGACTACTACCTAAAACATAACAAAATATAACATGACATGACATGACATAACATAACATAAAACATAATATAACATAACATAAGCATTCCACATTTGACAAACTGTGAAAAGGCACACTATATAACGCTGGGAAATTGCATTCCATGCATCCAGCAGAAAAAATTGGATTTTCCAGTAATTCAGCAAGAATCCTCTTTTCTTCACAGAATGTTTCCTGTATTGTTACTTAGGGACATAGAAAAATTGTATTACTGCCTAGCCAGACAAATTTCTGCATTTTGTTACCATATTGCAAATTATCAGCTAAGATTGATGAGACAGAGAGTGATGGTACAGCTCTACCCAGCTCTGTCTTAAGGGTCAGAGGTCAAGTGTCAAAGGTGTTTTTAAGTCCCTCCACTTATTTTTTCCACATGTGGAAGTCATCAGATAAGTGAGTTACAGCAACATCGCCCCCTTGCCTTTCCAAATCAAATGAATCCTCAGAACACGAAGTACATCTCCTTCAGCTAATCGCATAAAACATCAGACGTGATGGAAAATTAATGAAGGGTGTCCAGCGAGTGAATTCTTGACCGTGGGAGGAGGACAGTGATCGGGGGAAGCTGCTGATCACATTTACACAGTCCTAAATTGTAACAGAGATTATAAACTAACTTAATAATCAAAATGTTTTTGACAGTTACGTAACAGCAGCACTGCCTCACTGGCTCCTGTCTGTCTTCTGTCGTTTCCTGCTGGTGTGAAGCATGCTGGGAAACTCCCCCAGTTCGATGTGGCTCGCCCCCTCCCTCTGCCCTGCCTGCAGCTGACACGGCTCTCTCCGGATCTCCCGCTTCCGATCTGCCAGCAGGTTCTGCCTGTGTTTGGCTTCAGGGACTGTGGTGTACAGCAAGAACCCCACCCCTCTACCCCACCCCTTCTTCTGGGTGGTTAATATCTGTCTCGGATGTCTATATCATCACTGATACCCACAATCCTTGCAGCTCCTTGTGAATCCTGCCCACTGACCTTTCAGCAATGACACCCTGTAATCCTGATGACCAAGCAGTCAATCTACAGACAGTGAAACGGGAACCTGAACACATATGATGAGCAGACACAGCTCATGTGCCTCTTAATAGCTTATTGAACTGCACTAAATCCACATGGATGTTAATTGCAAGAGAACTGTGACACCTGGCATGGAGAGGTACGGCCTGATGGGTTTCTAGAGACGCCCCCATCCCTCCCGATAAACAGAGGGGATCATTCGCTTTTTCTTGGAGACCTCTGGGTTGGCACCCATGGGGGCACTCACTTTGGGTAAAGGCTAATCTAAAGCAGTTTTGGTTATGAGCCTGAAGCCTGTCCCTGACAGCACCTGGCAAGAGGCTAAGGACTTCCTGAAGAGGGGATCCCACACACACACACACACACACACACTCCTGCCGAAAAGGCACAGCTAAGCCTGTAGGGGGGCATCATACCAAATAGCTGTTTGTGATCAAACTCTGCCCTGGACGACATATGAGGTACAGGAACCTCAGGCAGCTCTGGTGACAGGCTCTCTGATTTCTGGTATTTATGTGTGCATGTGAAGAGATTTTTACATTTAGATTTATTGGGCAGCAGCTTTTATCCACAGCCACATAAATTTTTCACAAAGCAGGGTCAGACAGTCCCTGGAGCGACTGGGTGTTAAAGGTCTTTCTCAAGGACTCAATGGTGACATCACTTGGCTGACCCAGGGATTTGAACTGCAACCTTCAGATGACAGGGACAGAGGCCTAACCTGCTGAGCCACATACTGCCCCCTGTAGATGCATGTTGGGAGTGCATTTTTGGATGGATGGCCTGAGAGCTGAGCGCCAGTGGAACCTGCATGAGAGACCAACCTACCGCTACCTCAGATAAAGAGATAAAAAAAATACATTCCTCTCTACTAATAGGTGTAGACATTCCTCTTCTCCACATATTGGATTTTTCAACCTTCAGACTAGCTCCAGGACCTGCTGAATTTGTAGAGTCTCTCATCTCTCCATCTCCAAGCTTTTCTGCTTATAGCAAGACTTCTACTCTTATATAATACAGTGCAAAAGTCATAGGCAGCCAAAGAAAATGAAGTTTAAATGATCTTCATGTTGGGGTAAAACTATGCTATTATGCCTGTCATAGTGTGTCAGCTTAGCCATTTCAAAACCTCTCCTAAAGTCACCCCAGTGTTTGCAGCACCCATCCAATACACCCATGTATTTTTTGACTCAACCACTAGCACACCTTGTATGGCTAATCAATATCTCATTGCATTATTTAACTAATGACATTAATTGATTAAGTGAACTGCTGGTGAAATTTAATGAATACAATGAATGGCTGAGGTGCCCCTGAGGAGAGGTTTGGGAACTGAAGCAGTGTTCATCTCGCCATCCAACTAGATATCAGTGTCTTTTTCTGGCAAATATACACTTTCTACCCAGATAAATAGCTGTAAAATTTACTTTGACTGTGTAAGACTTTTGCACAGTACTGTATTTCACTACTACTCAATACTACTGTACCACGCTGCTGGCCAATATGGAAATGAATGTACTTAATAAGGCACATCCTGTTTAGCTATAATACAGTACTGCTTTGCAGCATTTCATAAATTAGTTTGGTTATTTAATTCTTGCCTCTCTCAGGCAAACGAATTGCAGCAGCATCTGAGAGCATAAATAATCAGCGGCAGTACGCGGACATCCGTCCTGAACAGGCAGAGGGGGTCCTGACCGCCCAGCACCTGCTAGCAAAGCCGGCATTTTAGCTTGTCCTGAGTGTTACTCACTTGGAGTCTCTCAGCGGGATTAAGAAGCTCGTTCCGGAAGCTTTCAACAGGCTGCAGAGATACTGGTGCTGCCGTTGTAGTTTTTGCTGTTGCCTTTCTTATTCTCATCATTATCATCGTCATCATTATTATTATAGTTTTCTGACTCCTTTAAAACAATCTAAAGAATCAATCTAATAACTTGCCTCTCTGTTCTCGTTCTTTTTTGTTTGTCAATAAGTCAATATCTTAGGATTCATTGGTTTCACACATAAAAATACACTACAGTAAGTATGTTTTTAAAACTAAATTATCTCAAGTGTATTAACTGTGTTCCAGCTGCCTTTGTTGCATTAAACTGCCATGCAGTGCCCCGGGTCCTAAAATCATCAGTTTTGTGTATCGGGTCACCCCCCATCTGCACCCTGGAGCGTCGCACTTGGCTACGCCCTTCAGCTAGCTGTCCCACATTGGTAGAGCTGATTGCTCAGCAGCGCCCCACCCCCAGATAAATCACCCAGGCACCACGGCCCCCCTCCTCGAGGGCCAGCCCTGGAATCCATGGAGAAACACATCCAGGTAAGAGCCATGACATAATTGGTATGCAAGTATGCATTCACCTTTAAAGCGATATGTGCGGCAATCGATTGTTGTAACAGTATGAATGCGGACGTATTTTATGTGCATTTGTGCCTATATGACAAGAAATTATCGTTACCCCACAGAAGCTGGTATAGAGACGCGGATCTGGGACCTTCGGGGTAAATGGCGGCACTATCTGGGAGCAGTGCGCCACTGAGGGGTGCGGCCTGAGGATTAATCGATGCAAGGTTACCCTCTGCCCCACTGGCACGATTCACCATGACCAACAACACGGGATTTTGGGAGGATGGGGTTTCTGCGGGGGATGTAGGCAGAGTTTTGGGAAGAGGACAAAGGAAGGACTCTCTCTGTAGCAACGTGCAACTTCACCTACCCTCTCCTTCAGCTCCTACCCTGATAAATCACACACACTTACAGACAGAGGTGGAAAGTTCAGAGAAAGTACAAATCTAAATCAAGGTTTTGTTTCAACCAACCAGTTGAGCATCAAGAGTCGCAGTCACAGAGTACTCAGCTGGTTGATTGAAACCAACTCTTGGTCTGGATTTCAGGACCTGAACTCTCCACCTCTGCTTACAGGCGGGGCTGCCTTACTGTCCCACACCCACCGGGCTGAAGGTTGAAGGCTTGAATCACTGTCTCTGCAGAGGTGGACATTTCAGCTCCAGAAAGTAAAAATCCAGACCAAGATTTCACTTCTACTAAGCAGTTTAGCATAAATACTCAAAGTCACAGAATACTCCACTGGTTGGTTGAAACAAAACCTTGGACTGGATTGTTACTTTCTGGACCTGATATGTCCGCCTCTGTTTGTCTGCATGTCTGCCTCATTTCATGTCTGTTTCCTCTGATGGTGCAAAGTAAAGGCATAAATTACACAAAATCCACAATTTGGTACAAACCTCAGTGTTGGATTCACATAGTCAGTGCAATTTCAGCACAGCAGGGAAAACAGAAATTATTTTGAAATTGATTTATTACTGTATTAAAACTGCAAACACAATTCGGAACAGTTTAAACCGAAGGCAATGCATCTGTCGACGTGTATGAATTAAAAATCTAAGTGACACTTATTTGCTGCTGCTGAGTATGGTCACATAACTGTAGAGATAAACACCCCTGCAGCTGTAATTCCTGCTTTGCTCTGGTCGTACAGACACTCGGTTGTTGTTGTCTCAGATGCATTAGCATGTTGTTTGTGTTTCCAGGAAAATATTTGAGTTCAGTGTAACAGAACCAGAGGTGGCAATTTCAGGACCATAAAGTAAAAATCCAGACCAGGATTTTGTTTCAACCAAACCACTCTAGTACTATTTGACTGTGACTCTTTATGCTCAGCTGGTT
>JAODLD010000044.1:13816386-13828300 GCA_026781065.1 Mormyrops boulengeri | reverse complement strand
CACATAATTTATAAATAGGAATAATTAAGAATAATAATTTAAATTACAGCAGTAGGTCATCGACTTACGACCTACGCAACTTACGACTGATCGAATTTCTGACCGTTCCGAGGCCACTAATATGTGGCTGCGACTTTGCTGCGTCTGGCAGCACGAGTGTATGACAGTGTCCGCCCCAACTATAGGTAGCAATCCCTCTCTCTGAATGCCCCCTTCCCATGATCCATGCCCCTGTCATGTTGCCCAAGGCCCTCAATGAACTGCCACCAGCTCTGGGTTTAATTTTATTTGTTGAACATCAGCAACAAATGACGTAAAAAAACAAAATAAAGTAATCAAAAAATTCAAAAACCTCCTCTTGCAGGCTGGTATTTTGAGGATGGGAAGTCCTCTGTGAATCATGTGTGGACGCCCTCAAGGTTACTAAGAGGCTGTTAAACAGCTTTTCTTAACTAAAACACCCACATTATTCTATATCACAATGAAACATCCAGGTAAAAATGAGAGAATATGAACAAGCATAGTCCATAAAAAGGTACATCATAAAATTCGGTTAGAACCTGACAAAAAAGAAATGAGTTTGATATCAGCTAATTAATGATTCTGATCTGTCTATTAAATTTATATATGTTCTTTTCTGCGGGTGGTACCAGGTACCAGTGTGTGAAGTCACTGCAAAGATCTGAAGTTAAGATTAATCTTTAAATCCAGGGAGGAATCTTCAATGAGTATTACCAGAAGTGGGATTCAAGCCTATATCAACAGAGAAGACAGCAAGCTGAACGCAACACCTTAGAGTGGTCAGCCGTCCTAACATATACCCTGCAGGCGTAAGCTCAAGAAACAAATAGGAGACTGTTGTAGAAGGTTTGCACAAGGTACTTAACCTGAAGCTTTTAGGTAAAATAATCAAGAATTAAATCTTTATTCACCAAGAACAAAATATTCAAGGAATTTCTTTGAGGCAGGTGGTGGCATGATGAAAAAACATCAAATTTAAACATATGATAAAAAAACAAATAATAGTAAATAGAAATAATGTGCAAATATAAAATAGGGGAACTCAAATTGCCGACCCGAACACAAGCATCCAATCCGAAACACGATGTAATCTGGATCCCATTGCACACCTTAGCTTTGTGTCCATGATGCAATTTGGGAAAACTAACTGAGTACTCCTGATGTAGACAAGTAAATAAAGTGCAAAAACCAAAAGTACAATGCAGACGGCTTGGGGTTTGTGCAAACGAGCGTAAGAAGGCAAGAAGGGTTTGCAACCGATACAGTGGGTGAATGGACGTGAGGCGGTGAGCTTCTCATGGATCTGTATGTAAGAGGCCCATGGCCACTCTGCGCAAAAGGGACAATTAAATTTACATAAAATGTAAGTTATAAATATAAAAAAGTAAAACTTAAAAGGTCAGGATCTGCTTCTGAAATTGATTTATAGTAATTTAGTAGCAGGATCATATACAGGCATAACTGAAGTATATTTATATAATTTCAGTCTATCCATCCATCTTGCACCACTTTGGAAGCAGGATCGTGGAATGTGCTATAATACCAACTGATACTTTATTAATCCCTGTAGGGAAATTGTCTTGTACGCCTCCCTCGACTTGCTCTTTGCAGAGTAAGTTGTCTGCAAAGGGCCACCACCTGCAGTGGCACCCAGGGGTTGAGGGTCTTGCTGAAGGACCCAGAGACATGCTGAGGCTGGGTTTGAACCGGTGATCTTGTGACTACAAGCACACAGGCTTAGCCCACTGAACCACACACTGCCCCCAAAGGATGGTCCAGAGGCTCTCCATGTCCAAACGCCAAGCACACGACTCTAATACAGCTCAGGAATGGCATATCGGTGGTTTTTAAGCTCCTCACAGCCTTGTTAGTCCTGTCATGTCAGGTGGTGACGTTGAGCCTGTTTCCCTTCGGGATGTCCAGGCAGCCTGCCTGGCTGCTCCTTTTCAGCTCAGCATCTGAAGGGCTGCCCGTAACCTTCCATTTTCCCCATGCTCCTCCTTTTCATGACATCTTAGTAGAAACTGTTAAATATGTCGACACATTATCTGTCTATTAAACATTAACATAATTTAGAATCTGCTAGAAGTAGGAAGTTGTAGTTGTTTGGCATGTTTTGAAAAGTCCATGCAGGATGCTGAATAAATGGTTGAAGAATGAATCTACCTCCATCCACCATACCCATGAATTGCAATTAAAATAATTTTTCTTATAGCTTGTACAGTCAGTCCTGCTATAATGCGTGATATCACATCGCAAATTTGCTCTAATGCAATTAAAATATTAGCACTCAAGTCAAATATAACACGGAATTGCATTTGTATTTGCGCTATTTTCAGTCGGAGAGAAAGGCACTACGTGAACTACAATGCGATATGGTCGTAGCAAGAAACAAACAGTACTTGCGTGTACAAGCAGCTATCAAAGTCAATGATAGTGATGTCCTATTCATGAATTCATTATTCTTTTGAACTGGTTCTTTTCGATGAATCGATCAAATTGATTTTCAGATCTGAAAGAATCAAACTTTTCGTTCATCCACGCATTGCACTGGTTTAGATTCTAGAAATCTAAAAATATTGACAAATTATCACATAAAGACAACAGCAATGTTTTGGTTTTTTTTTATTCACTTATATTTGCTTTTCATAGACTGACTGCAGCCATGTTGCCTTCAGTGCATCTCCATATAGGCCTACCAAAATCCATTGTATTTGTGCTGTGTGCATTCCCGTCCGCATGGATGTGGCTCACTACTCCCAACGAATGATGGCCAAAACGCCGCTTCATAAACCATTTGTTGTATTCTGTGACCCCACTAGATGGTGGACCCTGCTCAAAAAAGGGCTAAAAACATGCCCCAAAGTAAACCAATAGCACCATCTAGTGGGGTCACAAAAGAGAGCAAATGGTTCATGAAGCATCGCCATCACTACTCCTGACTCCCCGGCAGTCGACAAGTCAGCAAGTGTGGCACGTCTGGTTAAAGCAATTACTAGGCAATTGTCCTGAGACTGATAAGACCCATAGGAGATATTTATTATAATTTATTGATGAGTTATTGTTATTTGTTATTTAAAATGCATATAATTACATTATTAGCCACTGGTATTACTGTTTTTATTATTTAATTCATTTAGTTTGCCGTTAGTTACTACTAAGTTCCCCTAATCTTATTTTTCCCAATGGTGAGTTCATCTACACTGTTTTACACCAGGCACTAACCTGTAAGTGCCTGGTGTTTAATCTGAAGCCTGTAAGAATCTGCAATTCTTCACCAATGTCCCCTTGTCTGACTGTTGTCTGCTTCAGTTCCACAGGCCTGAAGTGGGGGTCAAATGAGAGTCTTTACAGCTTCACCGGCCACCACCCCCTGCCCACAGAGTATGGCCTTTCTTGAACAAGGACTGGGTGGGGACTGCTTGACCCACCAAAGCAGAGGCAGCTTGAGCCACAGTCCTTGACAAACATTTGTCCAGGCTGCCTTGCTTGGACCCACTAAGAGACACTTCAAGCCACGACCAACTGGTGAAGACCTGACTGTTGGACATAGCCCCGGTTGGCCCTTCATAGACTAATGGACAGGCTCAACGCATTCAACAAACGTAGGTAGACCCATGAACTCAGCTGCAGAACCAATCTTCCCGCCAACAGACCAGCAAACACGGGCCGGGCCGAGTCTGGTGGCCCATGGATATAGCCAGACTCCTTCTACCAGACCGGTGTTAACAGAACATTCCTCACCAAACTGGCTATAGCCCCAGTGGTTCCTTCTGCCAGGCCAGGAGGCCTTCAAAGTTGCTCCATAGATGCTCCAGCCATGAGTACCATTTCCTGTCTTTGCTCCCCCACATCATTGAGCTGCGTATGGCCGGTGACCAGACATAGAGGTCATGTTCGGCCCCACCTACCACAGTGTAACCAGCGTGGTATTGTCTCTAATGTAAATACATAAATGGATTCAGAACAGTGCATTCAGAACAACCCCTGGCCTGGATTCACTGATTCCTTGATTCCTGGCCTCATTTTATTCCATCATCCCATGCATTCCGTTGGTGTGATGGGACTAGTGCCTGAGGGGGAACCGTCCGATCCAAAAGGCTCGGGGCGGCCTGTAGAGCAGACAGGATATGGCAAACGTCATTTGCCTTGTTGGTCAGCATCATATGTGTGCAGCTTAACATCAAAGAGCAGTGTCTGGTTTTCTCAGCATTCGGCGGCATTGTTTCTGGAGAAGGGTGGAGGATCTTTTGGGGTGGGAGGGTGAGGAAGAGAGGTTAAGGAGAGACAGGATACGTCTGATCCTGATGTCCTAGAGTACTTCACCACACAGGAGACTCTATAGGACATTCTGAGGCCTTGGTAATTGCTCTCCTACTTCTCAGATCTGGGCATCTGGGAATTAGACCACTGGGGTCATTCTTCAAAAGGAAGCTCAGTATGCGGGTAGGGGGGCAATTCCGGCCAAGGACTATATGAGGAACTCGATAGTTATCAGTGGATTTGAGATCCAAATGCTGACAGTCCATGGAAGAAATGTTTTTTTGCTAAGTAATATACAGTATAAAAGCAAAAGATGTTTCACCTTGAGAATGTAAGTTGCTCTGCTGCTTTGATATTTATTTTTATACATTAAGTCTGCTCACAAGATCAGGTTTGGGCATGTATATTTACAATGTTTGAAATCTGTTTTGGTTGACTCAAGCACATTTGGGATTTAATCAATTGATTTATATAGAATGGTCATTTCACTTATTTTTTTTCTTTGTTTATTTAAAACATTTGTACAAAGTGACTTACAGATTTATCTTTTTATATCAGAGATCTATCACCACATGGGATTTCAAGCAGGAGCCTCCAGGGGATTCATCAACAACCATGTCACCTGCTATTGTTACATTGTGTGGTCATTTTGAATAAATTCCGAATCATTCAGAGGTGAGATTGTAGATGGTGAATGGACTCGCTTTCCTGGAGTGACCAGTGTTTGCTTCCCGTAAAGGTGCTGATTCTGGTGCAGAATGTGCGAAGTTTGCATTCTGTCGTTACACAAGTTAATGTCACAGCTATGAGCTGAATCAACGAACCTTCTGGTTTGCTTAAAGCAAATTCACATTTGTAAACATACACACCAGTTACTACAGTGATTTCCTTGATCAAAAGTTAATATTGAAGAATAAGCAGATATAATTATTGAAAGGCCTTTTCTTGTACTCCATCTCGTATTGCTCACAAGATACTCGGCCTTTAAATACAAAGATTTCCTCTTGTGCCGTGTCAGATTCAGAAAGGTATTAACTTTATTGATTACAGAGGGAATTTTTTGGAAAGAACCTCACTTAAACAGAGACTAGAACTCCAGATACTAAAAATCTGATGCTCTACTGACTGAGCTATAAGAAGACATTGAGGTGTGTTCCATTTCGATTTTCAGTTCCATTTTGCTGCCCTCGTCTGGTCGAACATGCGCACAGTCATTACGTGAAAATGGAGTGTGTCTAAGTAATAGTTTACCTTGGGCAGCTCTGGTCACATGTCGAGACCCCCCACCCAAAGCCCCCCCCCCCCATGCTGGAGTGTTAAATGGGCATTGGGTGCAGTGCTTTTTGCAGGGGGGGTGGGAGTGTCATGAAATGTGTTCATAACTCTTCATATGTTCTGGTAGGGCAGAGGACTGTAGAGGCACAATCCTGGACATCATTTGCTGGGTTGATTCCAGCTCAAAGGACCATGGATTTTTTCCTTTGGGGGCTGTGTGTGGCTTACCAGGTTTGGTTGCTATGCCTGTGGTCAGAAGGTCACCGGTTTAAGTCCCAGTGTTAGCCAAGTGGTTTCACTTGAGCAAGACCTTTGACCCCAGCTGCTCCAGGGACTGACTGACACTGCTTTCTCAAAAAAGAAATGTACGTCCCTTGCAAATAACAAGCTAATAATATATAAAAGAGACCATGATAAGTGATAGTGATAGAACTCAACATTCGCAAAAGTAATTCTTTAGTCTTTGCATATCCCATCATGCTCTCCTTCTTATAGACACATACACACATATATAGAGGTGAGAGTGAAGCTTGGAGTCTGAGTGCAGGGTCTGGCCATTTATCTTGCACCCCAGAGCACTTTTCTGGGGTTTAGGACCTTGCTCAATAGATGTAAGTACTCTGCTGTTGAAGGAATTCGAACCAGCAACCTTCCTAACTCACTGAGATACACCCTACCCCCAAGTCACTAAAACTGCAAGGTTATTACGAGGGATGTTTTCTTTAATGTTCAGTGTTTATGTGTTCCAGTCCCCTGCCAGGCCCTCCTATCCATTCTGATGAATGGTTTACCCTGCATATTCTCTGTTTAGTGTGTGTAGGTGGGTGTGTGGTTGTAATAGGGGGTGGTTTGTAATTTCAGCGTGAGTGAGTACCCCAGCCAGACTCTGCCACACTCCACCGGTGACTAATGCAGCCAACGTAACAGAGGAGCCATCGGTTTGCTTTCCACAAGGGCACCTAACGACATATTGACATTAAAAGCTCTCCGAAACCGGCACTTAAACGAAGGCAGCCGAAGATGGATTTTAGCGAATGATGGCCACCTCTCACAGTGTTACAGAGCCAGGTGTCTTATCGATTTCATGGGCACACCATAACCCATGCGATTTGCATTCAAGCACATGCCGAGAGAGGCAGACGTACAAGTCGCGGCTTCCTTTTAGAGTGCTGTGTCACGCGGCTTTTTGAGCTCGTGGCTGACATCCCAGAATTCCCCTTGGAGAGAGAGAGACGGCATCTGTGCAAGTCAGAGTTTCCTCATTCCCATTGACGTCACCGCCATCAGAGATTCCTCCGCAGTGAATTTCCATGGCAACAAAAAGTGAGAGCAAGTAAAGTGACAGGTTCCCAGCAATGGCTAACTGAGTGTGTTCCACTGGCGTTACTTTCATACAATTCCTTAGCTCATCTTTACACTTTGCTGGGAGGAGTGTGCAGGTCAAGCTGGACTCTAGTCAGAGCTGATCTATCTTTTTAGGGCCCCCTAGGCAAAGCTTCACTTGGGACGCCCCCTACCAAGAAAATTGATGATCATTTTACGCGTACATAATTCAGGGACCCTAGACAGCTGCCTATAGCATGCGGTGACCATTTTTCTGCCTGCATATAAATATTTTAATTTGATAAATATGGTTTCATTTCTTTAATTATTTTAAATTTTGTGTAATTATTCTTATTTATATGATTTTTATTTACATTTATATTGATGTTTAATACATATTTTTTCTTGTCTTTGTCTGGCCCCCCTTCGGCCAATTGAACCCTAGGCAGCTGCCTAGTCTGCCTATTCCTGGAGAAAGTGTCATCAGTATTCTTGGTTGGGGGGCCTCCCAAGTAAATATCTGCCTAAGGCCCCTGAAAATATAAAGCTGATGCTGGGGGAGTGTCAATGAAGGCATACAAAGTGCCACCAGAGGATATGCGGGTACAGAAGAGGCACGGAACCAAACCAGTCTGTGCATCTCACAGGAGAAGAATCTGTCGTCTGTACTATAACCTCATCCCATGGAGAATGCTGGACAAACTCTTATCCCTGGAGATATATATATGTGTGTGTGTGTGTCTGCGTGTGTGTGTATTATTTATGTTCCCAGCATCTCAGACTTGCTTCCAGGATCTCTGACTTCCTCTCATAATCCAAAGACAGGTGTTTAAGTAGACTGGTCTCCCCAGATTGCCAGTGTAGCTGCGTGCTCTGAGATGGACTGGCATCCCGCGTAGGTACTCTGTGTTCTCTGGCAGAGATTGCTGGCTCACCCTGACCTTGCAGGAAAATGGGTGGATGTGTGAGTTGATGAAGAATGACAACACAAAACATACGTCAATTTGCTGTACTTCTTTGTCCTATTCAGGGTCCAGAGCCGATCCCAGAGGCTGCGGGCACAGGCCAACCCAGGATGGGGCACCAACCCATCTCAGGACAAACTCACACAAGCACACCTGTGTGCAATTTCACCTTAGTATTTGGGCTGTGGGGGGAAACCAGAATACCTACAGGAAACCCCATAATGCCACAGGTAGAGCATACAAACTCCACACACATCAGACCCTGGCAGAGACTCAAACCCAGGTCCCAGAGCTATGAAGCAACACCACTGCACCACCCCAGACATCAAAAGAATATATTTTTTTAATTGTCTGTGTGGAATATTATATGACCTTTTTTTACCTTCTAGGACCATATTATTGCTTACAGATGAATCACGTCATAAATAAGACCCCCCCCCCTCGGCACTGTTCCTTGGACAATCAGGCTGTGGTCGTTCCACCAACTAGCCCCGAATATGCGTAGCTTCAAATAACTCCTCATCAAATTCCAAGTCAACATAGGACCTTCCAGGACCTGGCAGGAGCTGGTTGGTCAGGTGTATCACAAGAGTGTAACGCGAGGCTCTGTGACTTCCGACCAAACAAATGTGAACAAACACAGGCAAACAAAAGACGCAATCGCACAATCTGAAGAAAACAAGCAAAATGGCTAGGTCCGTCTGAAATTCTTATAGACTCATTTGCAATATATATCATGTCCTAAATAATTATGGTTGGTGTCGTTGTTCTTGGGGGTCACCATAGGGGTTAGTATGGTTGTGGAGGCATTGTAATACCCTGAACCTGGGGGTTGGCACCACTGAGGAAGGCTATTTCAGGGTGAGAATACCCAGCTTCTCTCTCTCAGTGGATTACTTGGCTGGAGTTTGCAGAGTTGTATTCGTAAGAGATGGCTTTGGCCGACAACGGCTATTATTAAACACTTTAAAGGAAATGTCAGATTTATTTAGCAGCAAACACTGCAATAGTTGTAGAAAAATAAATTGAAGCAGCACCAGGGTGAGAGATTCTGCCTCAGCCCTGGAGGTTTGGATAAAGAACAATTCATCCAAGCAGTGAAGGGATCAGGCACTTACTGAGTGCGCTCAGAGCTGACACCCTGGAGCCAGGAGTCCTGGATAGTGTTTCCCCGCAATCCCAGAACGCCGCTGCTCAGGGAACCGTGTCCAAGGGTCATGAAGCAGGAATGCCCCGGTATGCCACGGGAATGCTACATCCGAGCAAGCATTTATTCTGTAATCGAGAGTGGGCTGAGTGTTATTCTGAAACTTCAGGCATTGTTTCTGAACTCCCGGATGTGTGCCACATCATCCACACACACAGAGCGTCGTTATGCAGTTTTACAGTAAGGGGGGTGCCGTGTAATGGCAGGGATGGCCCAACACAAATACACATCTCCTATTTCAGCTCTGTAATTTTTCACAGTCAGGGCAGTGAAGGTATCACCTCTCAGGGGGCTCTGATCATTCAGCATCACATTGCTGTGACATCAAGAAAACTAAGATTGGATTCCCAGGCAGGGCGGGAGCAGCCAGTCCCTGCCTGTGCACATGCTTCCCTGCTGAGACAGAACCCCCTCCCTCAGACTCCAGTGGTTACAAAACTTCATTCCCTATTTCTTCTTCTTCACTCACTCCCACGGTTCCACATTCTGTCCTCCTTCTTCTTTTCCTCCACCTATCCATCCATCATCTATCCATGCATTCATCCATCCATTCATCTATCCATCATCATCCATCCATCCGTCATCACTCCATACATCCATCCATCCATCTATCTATCCATACATACTCTGTCCATGCATCCATACATTCATCTATCCATTTGCTAACTGCTTGTTGTGTAGCTCTTCCTCTTACGCCTGATCGCCACCTTGACAGCATGCATGCTTGTATTGTACTATTTGCCTCACTTTGATGTCACTTTAGATAAAAATGTCTGCTAAATTAAACAAACACACAAATATAAATGTTATCCTGGTCAGGGTTACGGGTGGGGGTTCTGGAACACAATACTGGGGCTATCCCCCAAACAGGAAGCCAGTTGATTACAGTCTTCCTTTCACCCCATGTCTTCCCTCAACCCTATTACCCATAATCCCTGTGCCACTCCAGTGTCTCGCCCTCTCAATGCAGCGGCCCCACCCAGCCATTTCCTCATCCCTGGATGATGCTCCCTCTAGTGTAATTAGCTCTGTGTAGCCAGGCGCACAGAGGAAGGCACAGTGAGAGCGCAGTGGAAAGTTATGTGTGCTCTTTAAGGCAGCCACATGACCTGAGCGTCGGTATGGAGGCAGACTGTAACAACAAAGCCAGTGTCTCCAGGGAGACGCCGAGGCAATTTACTGCCTTTTCATGCAGAGTCACACCAGTGACCGGACAAGCACCATATCTGCGATCGATATGTTTACCATCAGTGCTTTTATGTTTACTGCGCAGCCCTGAGAATGCTTTTAAACAAGCCGTGCCTGATTAAGGTAATCAGTTACAGTATGACAAAGTGTTTTGTAACGAGACGCTGAAAACACGAGATAAGAAGTACATTTATCAAGACAAGAATTAGTTTTTCGTTAATAGGGAAAAATTGGTTTCATGCCCTTGCACATTGTTCTGAAGGTTGTATTGACCTTTTGAATAGGATAAACCTCATTTAGATCTTTCCAGGCTCAAAAGTGAAAAGCCTTCCAGAAATCAATGAGATCAACAGGAGTGCTAAATATAGATGCCAGGACCAAGGCGCAGCTATAAATATAGTGCGATGTGGATAACTGCCCCCACCATCCCCTGGGGGCTCCACGAACGGCTGGGCTTCCCCTCTGCTTGGATATATCAGGGGCACGTCAGAGCCTGGCACTGCAGACGTCAGCGGTAACAAGCAGGCTCTTCCTGATTGGCCAAATGATCCATCCAATGGCCTAAAAGAAGGAAAATCCCTATATAACTGTAACTGGAAGACCAGTGATAGGATGGGGCTGAATTCTGAAGGTGAATGCAGAAGAACCCCACACACATCTCCCATCCTCCCCCCATAGACAGCCCCCATCCTCACGCCCACACACATCTCCCATCCTCACACCCACACACACCTCCTATTCTCATCTCTGTACACACCTCCCATCCTCACCCCATAGACAGCCCCCATCCTCACCCCCACACCAACCTCCCATTATCATCTCTATATACACCTCTCATCCTCACCCCCACACACCTCCCATCCTCACCCCCACACACACCTCCCATCCTCACCTGCACACACACCTCCCATCCACACCCTCACCTCCACACACCACCCATCCTCACCTCCACATACACCTCCCATCCTCAGCTCCACACACACCTCCCATCCTCACCTCCACACACGCCTCCCATCCTCACCCCCAATCACACCACCCATCCTCACACACCCCCCATCCTCACCTCCACACCTCCCATCCTCACCTCCACACCTCCCATTCTCACCCAATCACACCCACCATCCTCACCTCCACACCTCCCATCCTCACCCAAACACACCTCCCATCCTCACACACCTCCCATCCTCACTCTCACACACCCCCCATCCTCACCTCCACACACCTCTCATTTATGACAGATGCAGTATTGTGGAAAGACACCAAACAGGTCAACCTGAATGTTTTTATGACAGTTTACAGGATGAGACAGCAGAGTATGCAATGTGCAGTGATGCCTTTTCTTCCGTGTTACTCTTACATCCCTCAGTAACAGCTTCATGAGCATGGGACACAACCACCCTGTCCTCGTCCCATCCTCCCCCCCCGCATGACTTGCACCTTCCCAACCTCATGACATTTCAGCAGACGTCCAAAGCTGACCCCAGTGAAGGAAGCCGCCGCCCTATTTTAATTAAAGCAGAGAGTTAGCGCTTTCTGTGTTTCCATGACGGCTTCTTAATGCACAGCCTATCATTATGCAGCCTCTCCTGTAGGAATAATAGGTGCGCAGTCTACAGGAAGCACAAAACTCAATTTAGAGGAAGTACTCAGAGTCTTTGGGATTGTGTGTGTG
>JAODLD010000044.1:13797263-13809338 GCA_026781065.1 Mormyrops boulengeri | reverse complement strand
TACCCACCCAATTGCCCTGTTTTCATCCTTCATCTGCTCTACCCACCCAATTGCCCTGTTTTCATCCTTCATCTGCTCTACCCACCCAATTGCCCTGTTTTCATCCTTCATCTGCTTTACCCCCCAATTGTCCCATCATTCTATTTCATTCCTTCTCTTCAGTCCATGTTTGTCCCACCCACCAGTCTATCCACTTCTGCCCAGTCTGGTCTCTTCCTCTCGTATCCATGTTTCTCCCTTTGTCCTACCTCTCACTTTTCTATCCATTTTCTCTCTCTGCTTCACCCCGACTCCATGGGACTCACCTTCTCCTCCAGCAGAGATAGCTAATGAGTTACCCCTGTGTCTTTAATTAAACATCTACCTCAATTTTACCTCACAGCGCCCAGGAGCCAAGATTAGATACTACTTTTAGCCATTTTTACACACACACTCACACACACACACACACACCTATTTACCCATGGGTGTCATTAGGTACCAACACTTGGGGCTGTAGCTTTGAGTATTTTAGCCCAGGTGCCAATCCTCCTTCAAAAAAAAAAAAAAAAAGTCAAGCCTCAGGTAGATTTAACTTAACCCCTGATTTTTTGATAGATAGAAACTCCCCTGCCGCTACCTATCTAAATGGGGACCATCCATTCATTTCTATGGGAAACTCCCTAATCCCGGTCACAACACCCTTAACCACGACCCAGCCCCAACCTTAACCATAAGTAACCAAACAAAATTCGAGACTTTTGGCATTTTTAGTTTTTTGATTTCATTTACAGATCTTTGTGGGGATTTGAAAAATGCTCCCCACAACATAAAAAATCAGGTTTTTGTCACATTGTCACATTTGGTCCCCACAATGTAATATGAACAGAATCCACACACGCATCAAATTTCCTGACGTTTTCTGTCACTCTTTAACCCATCATTGTCTTTTCTGGCTATTTCTTGTCTGGGAACAAGCTTTCCAGCTTCTTACCCTCTATCATCTCACGAAGTTCCTGCCCTCTTCTTGTGGCAGCACATCATCTGTGATGAAATCGACGTGGTGATGTCATTAAAATTTTTATCCAGGCATGCAAACCTGTTTCAGGCAGGCAATGTGCCAGAATATAGGTTTATTAAGCAAATGCAGGTGAGGTAATCTATGTGTATAAATACCATCTATGTGTATAAATACTGCCGTTTGCGATTACATAGCGACTGTGCTACATCAGAGGAGCTCACAGTGTGAGAAGGACAGGGCTGAGGGCCAAGAGCTGAGGGCACTTAGTGCGGCAAGGACAGGTGCCAAATGCTGTGATTGCATTACCTGTGAGGTCCAGGTTGCGAAAGTAACAGCTGTGCTTGAGAGACAAGAGCAATAAACAAAGATAGGAGCAGTCGGAGCACCACAGCCTTGGTATGGAATAGCTGCAAATTATTTTCATGTAGGGTTAACCCTGTGTTCCTGGACGCAGCAGCCACAAGGCTGTGAAGGCTCCCGGCTTTATGCAGACTCTCCATCTTCATTCACCAAGGATCCTATACGTTCCTTACGGTAACCTTATCTTCTGACTCACCTGCATGTTACACCTTTGCTTCCAGAGAGAGGGTGCCATTCTAGAAGTCAGTACCTGAGTTTTTCCAAGCATCTGACAGCCAGAGGACACCTAGGCTTACTCAGCAGAATCACCTGACCCACTTCTATGGGTGGTTAGAGGGAGGAGGGAGAGGAGCCCGATGCTGGGACTGAATCACCCGCAAAGATGAGGTTCTGACGGTAGCAGCTGACCATGAAGGACAGAGGATAATATAGCAGCAGCCAATCTGTCACGGTGAAAAGGAGGATGGGGGCAGAGAGCACAAGTTCCTATTTGTTGCTAATGTAGGAACTCTCAACATCTCTTTGAGGACTATACTGGCGAGGGCAGGATTGTAGTTTCTAGGGCCCCACTCAAAAATTCACTTTGGGGCACCCTGCCCCTCTAGTGTATTGACTGTCTGTGGCCAGCAGGGAACCCCAAACATCAGGGGCCTCACATAAATGCATGTTTTGAGTAGCTGCAACACCACTGGAACCACTGAGCATGGTGAATCGTGAGATGTTGATGCAAGAAAAAAACGCGTAAGGGATGGAATAACATCCCATCGTTTCCGTACAGTTTGAGGACATTTAAACATTTTTCCTCTCTATTTCTCATGATCTTGGATGCTCATCTGCTGACATGTAACTCCACCTCCCCTACCTGTTGCTCTCAGTTTCTAATGAGCAACCTGTAGGCCACATTGGTCGCCTCATGTAGCTTTGTAAAAATACACATATGCCTCACATAAATATCTCTACATAAATAGAAGGTTCTTCATATCTGAGTTCAGCAAGGCAGGGCTCCCTCTTACTCACACTAGGCCAAAGCTACATGTGAGGTTCTGCAGTTCAGAATGGAGGCTGCATTTCAATTTTTTCAGTTTTTTAGTGCATGGGACTTGATCTTACTAATATTAGCTGTGGGCTCATCAACCCTGTGACTATATTCCTTCCCACAAATAAATCCTGATACTGTCCTCCCTCATTTGCAGGGCAGAAGATCAGATCCAGCATACAGGAGCGTGTCCCTCGTCAAAACTCATGTAGAGCAGCCACGTGAACATTTGCTGGTTATTCATTGCTTCTTTCACACCTTTGCCTCCCCTATTCCACTGGCACATGACCTCACCTGTCTCCCTAATCCTGGGCTAAGATAGCTCAGGTGCAGGAAGTAAGGGAGGGTGAGGTTGGGGGATGGAGGTGGCGCTGGTCAAATTTGAGGCCTTGAATGATGTCAAGATCAACATGGGTGAGAAAGGAACACCATCACCCCTGCCCAAGATGACTTCCTTGTTGGAAGATGGGCCTCAGTGCAGCCCAAGCCACAAGCGAGCACATACCCCTCATCAATCGCCATACAGAGCCCGCCGGAGCACAACTGCTAACCCAGAGAAACTGCAGCAGCCACTGTCACCAACTAGGAGAGGGCGCCCAAGTTGCACTAGCTTGAAGTCCAACTGGAGGCTTCTGTTGAACAGTGATGGGGCAGAAGGTGAGTGTCTCTTCGGCCAGCTGGCTAAAGAATACAGCGAGGATCTGATCATGAACAGGCTAGCACTGGACGATAGCAATCAGAAGGTCACCATAAACATTGCCGGCCTGCGTTTTGAGACATGCCTTAAGACACTGGACCAGTTCCCAGAGACTTTGCTAGGGAATCCCAGGAAACGGACAAGGTACTTTGACCCCATGAGAAATGAGTACTTCTTTGAACGCAACCGACCCAGCTTTGATGGAATTCTTTACTACTACCAGTCAGGGGGCAAGATCAGAAGACCAGCAAATGTGCCCCTGGAGATTTTTTCAGATGAGATCATCTTTTTTGAATTAGGTAGCGAGGCAATGGATCAGTTCCGGCACGATGAGGGCTTCATCAAAGAGGTGGAGGTGCCTTTGCCATCCAGCGAAATCCACCGGCAATTGTGGCTTCTGTTCGAGTACCCCGAAAGCTCCAACGCAGCCCGAGGCATAGCAATAGTGTCCATCTTTGTCATCATCATCTCCATTATCGTCTTTTGCCTGGAAACACTACCAGAGTTTCGAGATGATGTGGGGATGTTTCCAACTTCCTTCCAGTTCTTCAACCACTCACAGAAAAGTCATTCCTTAGTATTGCCCCCAAATATACCTAAAACCATAGCTTCCACAGTCACCGATCCATTCTTCTTAATCGAAACAGCTTGCATTGTCTGGTTTTTCTTTGAGCTCTGCATTCGTTTCGTTGCCTGTCCCAGCAAGAAGGATTTTTTCAACAACATCATGAACATCATAGACATCATCTCCATAATCCCTTACTTTGTTACCCTGGTGATGGACATAACGACCAACATGGATACTACCTCTACCCAGAACATGTCTCTGGCCATCCTCCGTATTATCCGCCTAGTGAGAGTCTTCCGAGTTTTCAAGTTGTCCCGGCACTCCAAAGGACTGCAGATCTTAGGCCAGACGATAAAGGCGAGCTTGCGTGAGCTAGGCTTGCTCATGTTCTTCCTTTTCATTGGGGTCATCCTTTTTTCCAGCGCCATTTACTTTGCTGAGGCTGACGAGCCCAACAGTCAGTTCAGCAGCATCCCAGAAGGCTTCTGGTGGGCCGTGGTGACTATGACCACGGTGGGCTATGGAGACATGTGTCCCATCACCATGTGGGGCAAACTGGTGGGAACCCTGTGCGCAATTGCTGGAGTGCTGACTCTCGCCTTCCCTGTACCAGTCATTGTCTCCAACTTCAACTACTTCTACCACCGGGAGACAGAGCAGGAGGACAAGCTGCCCTTTCAGGACAATGCAGAGGTGTCTGGCGCCGCCAACAGACATGGAAGCACCGCATCTCTGAACAAAGCTAATGCCAAAGTCCAATTTCTATGAATTAAACTCTTGTGATTTTTTTTGTTTTCTTTCTCGTGAAGCCCCAGATGTGGCTCAGGTTTTTCGTTCTTGAACCAGCTACCTAAGCCAAATGATCTCTCTCGATAAGCAATACAAAACACTTTGAAAAATGCTTTCTCGTACAAGCATAAAGAGAGCAGATAAAATCAAAATAATGCTAAGGTGTGTAACAGTATAGTGTTACGGGGGAAAAATGGGGAAACCAGCACTGGTCTAGATGAACTGAACAGTCCCTAATGCTTTAATGTTGCCTAATGGAGAATGTAATGCATCTGCTTAGTATATGTTGAGTTCCTGTTACATTAAACTCCATTGTGATTAATGCTTTGCTGAATAGCCTATTCTTCTGATAACTTCACATTAATAATTTTAAGTCTTTGAAAAAAATGTAGGCTTGCATGACATTGATTACAAATCTACATCATGTAGACTGAGCATGTTGTCCTACTGTTGAAGACAATTCAGCCGAGTCTGAATGAGAATGTTAGTGAAGCGCAAAGTGCTTACTGGGTGGGTTACACTGTGAGGTTGCTGGGGGCAAGGCCACCACACAGGTCTCAGAGACACTGGTTTCAAGGGAGCAGGAGGCTGTGTACACATAAACTACCTTGACTCATAATTAAATAATAATAATAAGCTTAGCAAGCTGGCTCTGACAGAAACCTGTGACCCTGGGGTTCTTTGGGTCTGCATTGAATCCCACTTCAAGGTGAACTGCCAGATTGACTCTGATAGGACTGAACTCATGAAATTACTGAAGAACGTCTATCAGACTAAATATGACTCACATGGAGTGAATGGTAGCTGACAAAGTCGCCCTCTCAGATTCTCTGATCCTATCCTGTAAAACTCCAGCTCATCCAACCTCCTTCACCTTTTTTCCTGGGCCAGGTTAAACAAAGTCCACTCAGAAGGCTGAGATGTGAGAAATATTATTTTCTGTGAGCGCATGTGATTCCATAGATGTGTTTGGTCTCAGCATGACTGGTACAATGGTCTCAGACTTAGAGCTGCTTGCAATTATTTACAGTTAAAACCTTCAGGGGTTTAAACTGGCATTATTTTTATAGGTACAAATTGTCTATGCATTTTATATGTCTGTCCTTATTCCTTTTAGTCAGATGGTCCCATTGATTCTGTACCACTTTTGGTGCTGAAGAGCTCAGTAAATACAGGCAGATATAAAAGCATTCAAGATACACAGAGTGTGTGGAAGCGCCGATGTAAAAAGGCAACATTACTCCTCTTCGTAAATTTACCCTTTGTTTTTTCATTTATTTGTGTTTCCTTAATAAATTTTAGTAGCACATTTCTGTGTTATTTGCTACAAGTCGCGTAAAATTTGAACGTTTACATAAAGGTTTGCAGAACAGATTACTTACGTCAGTAAAGAACTACCTGTACAAGAAAGAATATGCAGCTTTACATTTGCCAAGGTTTGTTTTTATCTTAGCACTGTGGTCATGTTTAAAAATTACTTGAAGTATAGATGTAAACCGTGCTGGTTTTGTCCAGAAGCAGATAAGAGCAGCAGTGGGTATGGTCAGAGCGGGGGGGAACTGATCGGGTGAGGGGGGCCCGAAGTGGGATATACCGATGTGGCTGGAAACCCCATGCTCTCTCGTTAGCCATATAAGACGGTGCCCTTACTATCGGTAACAAGTTTCTGCTTTCACTGTAACACAAGCGGCCTTCGGCTTCCCCATCCGAGACACCGGGGGGGTGGGAGGGGGTGGAATCTGTGCCTCAGCCAGAGGAGCCTTCAGGGGAGCTGTCAGGGGAGGATGATGTGACCTCCACCCCATGTTGTATATACATCTCCCCTCCAGCTTGAGTACCCCTACTCCCCCATATTGCTGAATCATGGTCCAGAAGGCCATAGCAGTAAACATACCACTTCATGGCGGGAGGAAGACACGTTAATGAGCCGATTTGGTTCCACAATCCGACCCGCTATACTGCGTGACCCCGAGACATGATCGGTTGACCGGGCAATACTAGCCGCAGGTGCTCTGACCGGGAGCGAGTCAACATGGGAAACAAAGGAGACAACGGATGCGACGGGGCAGTGGAACAGCGCCGGGCACTTGTCTACGGTGCACCTCGTGCATCTGAGAGTGAAAGGGGACCGCGAGCAGGAGCTGGAACGGACCAGACGTGACCCTGAAAAGCGATGCTGGTGTAGGAGGTGGCAGGCCAAGGAAAAATCACAGGGCTGACTACAGACATCTATCCTGACAGATTCCTGGAGGAAGTCAACAAAAAGAACTTATTAAATCGTCATTAACATAAAACTAATTGAAACATATAAGAAATTAATTACATATTTATCTACATTTTTTCAAATAGGAGTTTTATAAGTCAAGTCAAATTTATGCATGTATAATACACATGTAAATGGTGATGTTTAATTAAAACGTGCAATAGGAGAGTTTTGAATGATCGTTATTGTAAAAATCTGCTGATTGACCAAACTTCCAGGAATCTGGGTGACAATAGCCTGGGTGGTTGTCTACTAACCTTTTGAGAAAAAGTACTCTTGCTCCACATAATATTCACCATACAAGCTCAGTTTAGCTCCAAAGAACACATTCTGTAAACGTCATGTTCCATTAGAAGTCACCTACAGGTCACACAGTGGCAGCTAAGCTATGAGGAAGGTCTTTGGTAAATCAACAGCAACCTCCAGCAGCATCTGATCATCTGATTCTCTGATTCATCTCCCAATATCATACAGTATGTATCTAGATAGGCAAACAAAAATGATTTTGTCCATCTGTTGGCCCCCACATGGAGCACCCTACTGATTTGACTCTATCCATCTCATAAGGAATGGCCTCATACTTCACTCTTCTCCTATCCACCCAACAGAAATAAGCTTCATTGCTCCTAGAATGAGTCACATATATTCAGTTGGTTATGTCCTTCAACGGAGGTCAGTTTGATCCACTCCATCAGCTAATCATTAGTCTCAAAATAAGCTCTCCTTCTGGGAGCTTGGGTGATGTCTAGGGTATTACTATGAGTTAGTTCTCCTCTCAGAATAGACCAGTTAAAGTTCTTCAGATAGAACACAGAACAAAATCTTTGCTTCTCTTCATCTTCACTGGTCACCCCTGATAGGACGTACCTCAGAAATGCTTGAAAGACATTCTTGAATCCACAGAAAGTCTTCATTACACGGCTTACCTTGAATTACCCAGACCATAATATTGGATTCTCTCTATAGTCTTTTATCAGTCTGCCAGTCAGAGATTTTTGGCTTGTGACCTTTCAGGGATGTTGTGATACCTGGACAATGCCTGGATTCTATACAGTCTGCTGATCATGCACAATAGGAATACATTCAATATTCAACAGGATGCTAATGAGATTTGGAATGTCTTGACACAAGTTTATAATGGGGTCTGAGATTCAAAAACGAGATCACGATAGAACAATAAACACCCCCCCAATTCTACAGACAACCCCAAACACATCTTCACAAAGAAGAATCCAGTATGGTCCTGGCCTGGAACTTTCCATCAAAGTGAACTCGTTAAAGATGGATGCTTGTCATGCATCTTTTAACACTTGGCAAGAATCACGATGGAACTCATCAGCTGGGCTTCAGCTCCACTACTCCACAAAGGCATAAGTAAAATCATAATAAACAACAATGGAACATTCCAGACAGAGGAGGAAGGAAAGGAGCATAGCTGATGAGAGCTGCATCAACAATCCTTACTCTATAAACCAGTACAAACCTCATCAAGCCCTCTAACCCTAACCCTAAATATCAGAGTCTTATCCCGGAAGTCATCACAAACAAGTGACTCTGTGTCTCCTGTAAGACAAGCAGACATTGTTGTGGACAAGAAACTGGCCTCACGTCTGGCTGCAGATTTGATTGAATTGGCGAAGGGCTGTAGTTGCACTCCCATGGTGCTGAATTAGGCAGTAAACAGAAATCCCTTCAGTAAAATGATCCATGTAAAATGTGGGGGAGAATGTGATCCTGCCTGAGAGACAAATGATATAATTGAATTTTCTAAATCCCAAAATGCATAAATGTAATATTAAGTAAATGTAAAAAGGATTATATTTCTTCTGGTACTGTTGTCAAATGGGTTGATTTATTTATTATTGGGTTTATTTTGAATTTAATTTCTCTTGTCCTGCTTTAAATAAAAATTTTTAAATGCTTTAAAAATAGATGGATTACCGGGACGAAATTAGAATATAGTTGTTTAGAAATTTAAGGATAACAGTGGTGGACAACAGTAGTATTTACATTATTATATTGTATTAGAGTAAATGTATTAATTCATTTGCAAGACGAAGCTACATCAAGTGCTTAATGTTTAATTTATTTCTAGGTTCTATGAGTCCCAGAACTCCTTTTTATAGGTGACAAGGTGTTGAGACATTATGTCTCCATGAAATCTAGCAGGTTCCATCAGACGGACAAGCATTGTTTGACATGAAACTGCAACTTAGTACAGATCACCGAGTTCAGCCATGAGCTATAGCTGCTTTGACCGAAAAGGCAAATCATGGGGGCCAGGGAACAGGTAAATTCAGGTATCTTGCAGTCACTCTGCCACATTTTCATTCTTATTGTTAGCTGGGGAAACAGCAGTTCTGCTCCTACTTGATGGCCGCACTTGGTAGGAAAGTCTGTCTATTACCAAAGTAAAATTGTCTCTGACAGCTAGAAAGTATACATTTTTGTTTATCTTATTTATCAATAGATAAATAAGAATATATAGGATGAGATGAGATGACGTATAATATTATACAGTGCAGCAAAATGAAAGAAATTAATGATCCCGGGGGATATTCTGTAATTCTAGGTATCTCCTAAATATATTTCCATATCCACCATGGGGTTAGGGTGTCAGGGTCCCACTCAATGAAGAGGAAAAGTAATATTGGTCTGAAATTTTGCTTATTCTACGTAAAATAAAAACAGATATGATATTCCTGTAATGCAATTTCTCACATTATCCTCTCACAAAATCTGTTTGCTCAACTCCATGTTCATTTTTGAATGTTCTTCCTACAATGAAACATCTACTCACTGCCTGCTACTGGATGTCAGGTAACACTACATTAATGAATAACAGCAAGCAGCAGTAGTGTTAGACAATAAGGACACAGGAACAGTAAATAACAGTGAACAACAAACTGCACAAAATGGCACAAAAATTGAATCACGAAACCAATGAGTACTGGTGAGTGTGCAAGCCCCCATAAGTTTAATCTACAGTGCACTTAAATGTTACACCTAGCAGCTGTTGAACAGCTTTATTGCTGTTCCTGATGTTTGTGTAAGGTCTGAAAGAAAAAAGGAATGAGAGATGTGTATGTGCAGGGTGACTAGAAGAACAAGCAGCCATTAATCACCTGGTCTTCCAAACCAGGGCAGCAGTAATTCGAGAAGGCTTTCACATCAGAGCACCATGTACTGTTCATAAGAAAACACAGACCTCCCCTACGTTCTTCACCAATGGTTCAGTCCAATGCAGGCATTAAGTTGAGAAACTGTTTGGATGGATTGGTATGTAGCTGGTCATCCACAAAGTATGACAGTGCCTCTGTGTGCCTCTGATATAGACAACAGAATTCTGCACTGCCTTGGAAAAGTCTACCTATATCATTTCTCTTGGTGTGACAACATTGAATTTCTATAGGATCTTAATCCACCTCTCCTGATGTCCATCAAGATAGATATAGAACAGTCCAAAATCTCACTTTCACTCATATATCATTTTGTATAATCTTGTTTATGCTTGTATACTGGTACATTTCTCCAACAGCCAGTAAGTCACCAACAGCTGCAGATTTAAAAATCAGACATTAATGTTTTCACAGTAAAAAAATACAGCTTTGAGAAGTTCTGCTGTGCTTCCCACTGGAGAGGCGGATGGTATGCCTGTCAGCATTGCAATTCATCTTGCCAGACTTGCGAGCTGAGACTTTGAACTGTGACCCACTTACTGGCATGAAAAAATTGAGGTTAGGCTTTCAAGCACATTGAGTGTTACTGCATACACGTTCATCCTGGCCTATGTTTGGAGATGAAGGGCTTTCAAGTCTTTATCAAGAAATACTGCAGTATCTTCTGTCTAGATAGATAGATAGATAGATAGATAGATAGATAGATAGATAGATCTATCAGTAGCAACTTCTCCAGCAGTGCCTCATAAATCGTAGGATGACCTCAAGTGACTTTCAAAAAGAATGGGAAACATTAAGTGCAGGTGTGAAGTGCACTGTTTGTATCAGGCTCCTAGAAGCAGGACTGAAGTCCCATAAAGCAAGGAAGAAGCCCTTCATTAATGAGAAGCAGGAAAGAGCCAGGTTGGAGTTTGCAAAAAAAATGTGTATTTTACACAGGCGCATACCCGTAAGTTGAGGAATGAGTAAACTGAAAATTTTGCTGTGGTGTCTTACTGTTTTCCAGAGGTGTAGATAAATATTTCATAAATGCCCGGAGGGAAATTTGGGATTACAGGCCATACCAAACTGAGCTACAAAAAATATATAATAATAATAATAATAATAATACATTATTATTACATATTGATATGACTAACACCAGCCACATTTTCAAATATATAACTTGTTAAAATAGAATTCAATAGGAGTGGATGTGTTTGTTTTCTAAGTGTCTTATAGAGAACATAATTTCACAGAATAAATGTTGATATTTACTTATCCAACTCAGGTTATCCATGTGTAAGGTTCTCCAAACTTATCATCTGTCCCTCTTCTAACCGCTTCTCAGGCACATTATGCATGTCAGAGGTGCTAGTTCACAAGCTGCCTCATACCAATGTCTTTGCCTTGGCTTTTACGCAACCGTGTGATGTGTCATTTTGGGGGTGGTGCATAGCTCAGCAGGCTAAGCAGAGTAGTTATTTGTCCACGGGTCCTTGAGCGAGGTCGTTAACCCTCAGCTCTCTGGGTGCGGCAAGATGCATGCCTCTTCACTGTGACCCTTTTTTGTCTCGTGGAGAGCAAGATGGAGCAAAGATTTTGCCCATGGGGATTAATAAATCATCACTATTCAGTTATGTTGATCTCATGACAAATCACCTGCAAGAAAGGCAGCGTCTGCTGACCTGCTTTAGATAATCCAGAAGGGGGTGACAGCCACTGACACGCCTCAGAAAAGAAGAACATGACTGACTCCAGTGGAAGGCTGAGATGCTGAATGAAGGAGAGTCACATCATCTGACCATTGCTTAATATTAAGGTACGGGAATCCATGTTTAGACACTGATACACAGCATTATGACTGTAATCAGCATTCAGAAAACATTTCAAATAGATTGTTTATCACAAAAGCAGGTCTTTCAAGGAAAATGGCATCTTGACCCACAGAGGGATCAAGTTTAAAGCTTTATCACGTGTATGTGGGTGGAACACAGTGAAATTTTTATGCCATAGTTACAGGGGAGGGGACACACACACACACACATAGGTATCCACAAGTATAGGATAGACAGCAGTGCAATACAGGTCAAACATCATTGCAGTACAGGACAAACAGGAGTGCAGTACAGGACAGAAAGCAGTGCATTACAGGACAGACAGCCGTGCAGTACAGGACATACAGCAGTGCATTACAGGACAGA
>JAODLD010000044.1:13774008-13791385 GCA_026781065.1 Mormyrops boulengeri | reverse complement strand
AATTCAGCAGAATGGATTCAACAAAGTGTCAAAAATATCTTTCAAGTAAATCAATCTCTTCTTGCGACAGAAATCGATGGTGTTGCCACAGACAAGCATTTTCGAGAATTAATGCATTACTGTAGCGCTTTAATGTAAAGTTTAGAGCACAACACCGGCGTACGCTCCTCTGTTGGCATCGGCACATGCAGTGCAGGATCACGCTTTATAAAGTCCTCTAAGCAATGTGTCTTCATTTAGGCTATATCCAACAGACATCCATCACGCACGGCAATGTTACCGCAACACACAGCATGCCACAAATGCTTCCGAGGGCTGTATTATAATGTTCCACCCAACTTATCTAAATATCTGAAATGTATTTTCAATTCAAATGTCCATTCCGCTCGTCTGCTGTCATTGTAAACAACTGTGCTGTGTACCCGATTATCGCGTGAGACCTTACCTGTGTTTGCGTATAATGCTTACGTCATCCTCGCGTTTCTCTTTGCAGTGTGTAACTCCTTACCATGTGTGCAACATATAATGTAGGTTGTAATGGAATCTCCCCGTGGTTCCCTGTCTTTTGAGTCCTGGGGTTATTCGTGTGCGGGACAGTGTAGTCACTGTCGTTGTGTGAAGCCTTTTAAGGCTTGATAATGGACAGCCCGGTGGTTGAAGATGCTGCCTCATTTCTTGCAAGCCACTCTTGATTTTGGGTCCTCTGGGCGTCACAATATAATCTCCAAGAGCAACACACGCAGTACAGACGCATATCTCCAATATATCTCACTTTCTTCAGCTTTGCAATCTATTTTGTTCTCCTCTAGCATTCAGACATAATTCGTTTAATCGATGTAATCTAGTAAAATAATGCCATCTGTAATTGTCATTTTTCCCATTAAGACCCATTCAAAAACAATGCGTAAAAATAGCAGTTTCTCGGGGCATTATTTTAAAAATCCTGCAGTAAAATATTTTCAACATCTGGATATAGTAAGGGTAATGGCTGTTGTATCGCACGGTTAGAACATACATTTTGACGTTGACAAGATAAATTGCGGTGAATGTGCCAGAACACGCATTCCGTCTGTTTAAGATGGGACAGATTTTGGGAATAAGCCTCGTCCATAAATGTATGTTACAGTTTAAATGCTACTGATATCAATATGTAATAAGCTAAATATAACCGAACCTTGACCAACACGTGTTTGGACAGCGCGAGTCCACTTTCTATTTCCTATAAATACAGGCCTATTGGATTGTCTTATCCAGTTTACGTCATAAATGTATAAAACATGCATAGGCATATTTTTATTAACATAAATACAGTATGAATCTATTACGTAAAAGTCTAATTAAAAAAAAAAAAGATCTACAAAAGAGTTCTGCACTGTTTATAGGACGACGCTATTATCCCCGCATTAGTCGGCAAATCGTTATGATTTTTTTCATATTGTCTTTTCATTTTTGATACCCAGTGTTAGTGATACGCATAACATCTACATACAGTGTTTTGTATCATATAAGCTTATTAGATGAGCATTATGGTACTTCTTCTATTGTGGCTGCTAACACTGCACGCACTGGTGTTACCTCTTATGAGTTCAAAAGCAATCCAGATCGAATGTGTAGCCTTTTTAACAGGACGTCCTCATTTATGGACGACCCGGAAAAATCCTAAAAATCGAGCACTGAATACGCACAAAAAGTCGTCCAGTGATCAATGCAGCTAAGACTGTAATCAAGGAGATTATATGCGCTTTCACTTTACAGAACTACCAAAAAGGTTATAAACACGTTTTCCTCCAAAGAAATCTATCCATAAGTAGGTCTATCCAGTACGGGCTTATATGTGTAAATAAATATCAATGTTCATTTAATTATTAAATGTCTGAGCTAAAATTCCCTTTGGGATTTTATAACGTAAGATAACTGACAGTAGCCAAACTATATTTCGTGTTAAGGAGTTTCCCTAACCCCGATTGTTGTGTGTATGCTGTGTATTATTAATCAGAATTAATTGTGGTTAAGTACGGCTTCCACTCCTAACCGCTGTGAACTTATTTGCACTCTGCTGGGAACCTCATTTGTTTAAGCGAAGCCGAAAGTGGATGAGTGTTTGCCCGCCTGTTGTCGAGTGCTCGAGTATCGATGGTTTATGGCTGGCTGCCCGGGTAGATAAGCCGGCTGTGGGATGGGCTCAGCCCGGCCATCGGTATGCAGGGGCGCTTTAACTGCCCCCTACGGTGAGCCGCTCAAAGGGCAGGCGGCCATGCATGACCTCTCTCATACGCCTTACGTCACTCCTCGGTCCTTTGTTGCTCTCACAAGCTGTCTGCAGGTGTCAAAACACATTATAGTGCCGGGACTTCCCCCCGCAAACACACACCATCCCCCATTTGCAAGCAGATGAATTCCTCGTCTCCTTGTAAAAGAGAGGGGAAAAAAAGTCAAGTTGTATGCTACGGAAACTACAATAGTATTTTAGATTAAAAAGAATACTATCTATCTATCTATCTATCTATCTATCTATCTATCTATCTATCCATTAAAAGTATCCATTATTATTATTATTATTATTATTATTATTATTATTATTATTATTGTTGCTGTTGTTGTTGTTGCTGTTGTCTAATATTTAGATCCCAGGGCGCTCAAATACATTATCCTTCCCTCTATTGTAATTGGTTTGGATAAAAGGGTCAGATAAATAAATTACATGTAAGTATGCAGATTACCGGATAACAGGGGCAAAGTCATATGGCGGTATAGTCATAATGATATTTAAAGCGCATTGTCCAATCGCCGCCCCTTTACAGCCTAGAGACTCGTTTTTCACCTTGTCCGATGGATCACCTGCAGGGCCCCTCGCATTGCACCCCGCCCCGAACACTCCCTGCAGGGTAAAGCTGGCTGGCCGCGGGGGTGGCAGCGCAGTCGTAGCGAAAGCGCACGGTGGCCCGGGGACAGCGGCGGGAGGTCACAGCCGTAGCCGAGGGGTGAGTTTATCGATCCCGCGCTTGTTTGTTTTATCCCGAGCAAGTTTTTAGTGACGGTCCTGAGTCGGTGTGAGAGCGTCCTTTATTTACGGATACTTTAGTAACATTAAAGTAACAGTAAAGTACACGTAACAGTAAAGTCTTACTTTAGTAAAAAGAAATTGCACGTCGCAGTTCACGGAAGTCGTATATATTATTGTTACTTCAAAAGCTAATAAAAAATATATATAATAATTAATGTACAAAAATGGGTAGATTGCATTTAGTAAAGCGGTTTAAATAAAAAGCCGCTGCGGTGTGACGTACGTGGAAGTGACACAGCTGCCGATCCAACTTCCGAAGCAAGCCGGCAGTCACATCGCCATTAGCTGGGGCAAGAGCCGGCACGCTTTCGGGACCCCCTCACCAGCATGATCGCTACACTAAACACGGAAAAAGGTTTGAAGACGTGCAGCTTCTCTCTCAGAATCTCGCTTGATTCGAATGGCAAGAAATAAAGTGACTTTTACGTGAATTTTTTCTTAAGTTTATCTTGTGTTGGGATGCAAAGTGTATTACCTATAAGTGTAGCCTATGCCTTAATTTTCCGATATTTAGTAATATCAGTGTTACAGTTATATCACATTACAGTTCTTCTTGCGTTATCCGCTGCTTATGCAAGCGCTTGGAAAACTTGCCATATTTTTTAATGCAGAGACAGTGTATTTTCCATATTCAATAACTTTAAAAAAATTTAATTATGTTTTGAGGACAAAAAAATACGGAATACGGAAATAAGAGTCCTCGTTAAAATGTTCCACATCGCTGACATACCACAGATGTATCGTTAACTCACGGTGTTCTTTTCATGGTATATGTTTTGATGGCATTCGTAGATGTCAAAACGTTTTTCTGCACGATAGTGAGTGATGTTTTCCATGGTACCGTGTGAACGCCCGCGACCCAGACCAGGGTCAGAAGTTACAAAAACTCTTGTATCCTAGAAGGCTCTGTATTTTCTGACTGATAATAAACGCACATAATAAGACCTGACATCCCAACGTAATATCTTTGGTAACACTTTACTTGACGGGACACAAGTAACTTAGCAACTCAATTATTAATCAAGTGCAAATCATGAACTGATATAGTAACTGCGTGGAATGCATGGACAGTGTTGGGGAAGTTACTCGCAAAAACCAAGGTTTCGTTTCAACCACCCAGTTGAGTATAGGCCTACTGTGATAGTATTGGTCTGTATTTGTACTTTCTGGACCTGAACTTTCCACTTCTGTCTTTAATGGATTACTTTTGTGAGTAAGTTCCCCAACACTGTACACAGACCGTTAAGACTGATTAAGGATGAGCAAACATTCGACCAGTACATAACTAACACTTAGTTTCTAGTTAATTAATACATTAGTAAGAGTGTACTACTAGATTATTTGTACCTCAAGTGAAGCGTTACCATATATTTTTACACAGTGCATGAAAAAATAAATAAACATCAAAATGCATTTTTTTATGAGCATAACCAGGAAGAGCACTTCAATGACACAAACGTGAATTTGCTCGGATGTTATTAATAACTTCAGCTTGTGGTGAAAGGTCAACCATCTGAGATCCGGGAGCAAACAAACTAATGAAAGATGTTCCCACAGTAACCGTTAAGTGCTGAATTGTGGAATAGCAAGTACGAGTATAATAGGCTATAATTGGCAGTGGTGGCTAATAGTTATGGATGTGCACTTGTGATTGAAAGGTTGCTGGTTTGAATCCCTGACCAGTTAGGTACCACTGAAGTACCCTGAGCAAGGTATCGCCCCCAAGTACTGTTCTCCGGGCACTGAATTAGCTCCCTCTTGCTATGTCATGATGTCACATACGGGTAAAGCCTTTTGCTGTGGTGTGTCAACACTGATTTTCAAATTCAACAAATAAAACTTGGCTTTTCCCTTGTGGTTGATGGGTGTGTCGTTTCAGACATTAGCTTGTCAGTTCATAGAGGTTTATATTTTGTTGTTCTGTTCAGTGTAACATATTATCATTTACTGCGTTTCTGTTGTGTGGTGTCATGTTATTCTCACATGCAAAACATCGCAAGCTAATAGTTTGGCAGAAATGTCCCTTGAGGGCAGTCTGTGGCTCAGTCGGTTAGGGTGCTATAATAGTGATCGGAAAGTCGCTGCTTCCAATCCCATGGTTAGCTGAGTGATTTCACTGTTGGGCCCCTGAACAAGGCCCTTAAGCCCAGTTGTTCCAGAAACGGGCTGACTCTGCTTTCTTAAAATGTATCTCACTTTGGATAAAAGCTTCTGCTAAATAAACAAAAAATCTGGGTTTCTACTATTATAATTAAGTTTCCTCTGTATTTGATGACCACCAGGTTCTCCACGATGCAGTCCGTCGACAAACCCCAACTGCTGTCTTTGGGCAGGAAGGACACCCAGCGGTTGCTGGAAGTGTACGTGAGACGTAGCCTGAGCCTCAATGATGGTTCAGACGTAGAAAGCAGGCAGCGGGTCAAGCCCCGGAAGTGGGTGACCAGGGCCAAGAAGAGCCAACGAGTCCGGAGGCACTCCAGTGACAGCTCTGCTCACCTCAGCCCAAGGGAGGTGCTTGATACCAGAACCTTCCAGGTGACCCCTCTAGAACTACCTACTGCTCTTCTGCAGTCAGTAGACTATGCTGGGCCTGAAAGCTATGTGGAGCCCGGAGTCTGTGTAGATCCAGATGTCCAGGCACTGTCTGAAGTCCATGCACATTCTGGAGATCATGTGGACCCAGAAGACCATGCAGATTCAGAAGACCATGCAGAACCAAAAAAGAAACCAAAGAAAAGTAACAAGAAGGGAAAGAGGTCTTTTTTCAAGACCTTCCTTAGTCTGTTTTCCAGAAAGGAGTCTGATGAGAAGGAGGAGAGGGACCCCAGCCCAGAGAGAATGAGGAGTGGGACACCCCCCGATACTCCTCAGGAAGTGTTTTGCATCCCGGTCAGTGAGTTCTCCTCCGGGGGGACCCAACAATCTCCCCGCCTGGGCAAGTCTGTGAAGATAAAAAGTTTGCGCAAAAAGTTCTCCTTCCGGAGCACAGGGGAGTCCAAGAAGCCGGAGAAGCCCACTACTCTGAATCTGTCCAGCAAAGTACACATACCAGGTGAGTATAGCTTACTCTGAATCTGTCCATCAAAGTACACATACCAGGTGAGTATACACATACCAGGCGAATAATCTTGAATGATATCTGTGCATGAACTCTGTGCATCGTCTTTGCTCAAGATATGATTCAGCACATCCACATGTTTTGTCTTTGTTTTCGTTTTTTAAGAGGTTGTGTCGGTCGAACCCACAAATATATACTATGAGAAAGTATCAGAGGAACTGAAGAAGATCGTGAAGGAGGTTAAGGAGAGTCCAACCGTGGAGAATCATGTTGCTTTTGGGAATACCCTGGCCGTGGACAGTAGAGTGGCCGCGAAAGGTAAGTTAGCTTGGGATACTGCCCGGTTTGTGGCACATTATTCAAACACACAAGGCATGTAGATGGCAGGCCATGGCGGAAATGTGACAGAGTGGGTTAAGTGGAAATTAATGGGAGAACATTTTGAAATGAATGTGAGGAAGCACTTCTTTACACAGCGTGTAGTTGGAGTATGCAGTAGTCTTCCTGCTAGTCTAGCGCAAGCCATAACCCTGGGTTCCTTTAAATCAGAGCTAGATAAGATTTTAACAACTCTGAGCTATTAGTTAAGTTCTCCCCATACAAGCTTGAATTTACAAACGAGAGGAGGCCGAACTAAATTTCTTATGTTCTTATGTTCTTAAGAGGGGCAAAGGGTATAAAGAAGACCATCACCCTATTGTGGGGTATTATGGGAATGACATCATTCTGGCCTTTCTGGCTTTGACATACGTATGAAATGGTTTTCCCCTAGTTTTCCTTATATATTTACATATATATGTATGTGTGTCTGTATGTGTTTTATATGTGTATGCAAACATTGCACATATATATATATATTTTAATGTGGTAAATAAGGTTTATTTTGTGTTTCAGATGAAGAGACCATTGAAAACATAATCAGCCTTCTTAAACAGCAAGGCGATGCCATAAATCTGCAGGTATGAAGGTCACACAGGAAGGGATTCCCCGATAATCATTAACTAGCCTTTTGTTATATGAAAATGACGGTGGCAACATTTTTCTGTTAATGTTTAAACAGTGTTTTGGATTCATAGGCTTTTGAGCTGTTGATCTGAATCTCTGAACGTTTCTTTAAAAATAAAGGGGATATTCGGTTATTTTGAATAGCGATATATAAAAATATATAAAAAAAATCTTTTACTGCAGATAAAGAGTCACAGGTCTGGGCGATTTCACAAAAAAATGTATAAGTAGTAGTGCGTGGCTTATGTAACTATTTCCTGGAAGCGGTATTTGCATAGAATAGGGGTGGCATGGTGGTGCAGTGATTAGCACTGTTGTCACATCTCTGGGATCAGACTTCAAGTCCCTGCCATGGCTCCTGTGTGTGTGGAGTTTGCATGTTCTCCCCGTGTTGTCGTGGGGTTTCCTCCGGGTACTCCAGTTTCCCCCCACAATCCGAAAACATGCTGAGTTACCGAATTGCCCATAGGTTTGTGTGAGTGAATGGAGTGTGAGCGTGCCCTGTGATGGGTTGGCACCCCATCCTGGGTTGTTCCCTGCCTTGTGCCTATAGGCTCCAGACTCCCCACAACCCTGAATAGGACAGGTAGTTACAGAAGATGGATGGGTAGTATTTACATATATTTCCTCAAGAAACAGATAATTTCCCAAATTAAGAGAAGGCAGCTCTGGCAGAACTCAGAGGATGCAAGCACAGTGCCTTCATTGCCGATCCATTCGGGTTCACGAAGAAATTGCTTGGAGACAAACGCAGTGGTCAACTCACATGTCCAGAGGAGGATATTAACCGCTACCTCTGTGACGCCTATAGCGACGGCATGAGAGAGCAAGACCTCGGCCACTGCGCAGCTCTCATGTGTCCACCTGAACCCAGCATCCTGTTTAACATCAATGAACCCACCCTCAAGGAAGTCAGAGAGGTCATCAGATCTGCCAGAACTGCATCAGCACCAGGCCCCAGTGGAGTACCATATAAGGTCTTCAAGAACTGCCCCAGGCTTTTGGAACGTCTTTGGAAGATGTACAGAATTATCTGGAGGAAAGGGAAGGTACATCAGCAGTGCAGATATGCAGAGGGCGTGTGGATTCCCAAGGAGGAGAAGGCTAGCAACATCGAGCAGTTCAGGACGATCTCTCTCCTTAGTGTTGAGTGCAAGACCTTCTTCAAGATCGTTGCCAATTGCCTCATGGGATTTCTCCTGAAGAACACCTACACTGACACCTCGGTGCAGAAGGGAGGAGTTCCAGGTATCCCAGGGTGTATTGAGCACACAGGGGTGGTGACTCAACTGATCCGAGAGGCACGGGAGAGCAAGGGGGACCTGGCAGTGCTGTGGCTCGACCTTGCCAATGCTTATGGATCAATACCACACAAGCTGGTGGACTTGGTCCTGAGCAGATACCACGTCTCAGAGAAGATACGGAATCTCATCCTTGACTATTATAATAACTTTAGTCTGAGGGAGTCCTCCGGGACCTCAACATCGGAGTGGCATCGTCTAGAGAAGGGTATCATCACCGGCTGCACAATCTTTGTGTCCCTGTTTGCATTGGCCATGAATAAGCTCGTGAAGTCGGCGAAGGTTGAGTGCAGAGGTCCATTGTCCAGATCTGGCACCCGACAACCGCCAGTTAGAGCATATATGGATGATCTCACTGTAACTACAACATCAGTGCCCGGATGCAGGTGGCTTCTCCAAGGTCTTGAACGGCTCATTACATGGGCAAGAATGAGCTTCAAGCCCGCAAAGTCCAGGTCCTTAGTCTTGAGGAAAGGAAAAGTGACTGACCGGTTCCGCTTTACCCTGGGAGACACTCAGATTCCATCAGTGTCAGAAAAGCCAGTGAAGAGCCTGGGCAAGCTCTTCACTGGCAATCTGAGGGACACCGCTGCACGCTAAGGTACGAGCAATGACCTTGACACGTGGCTCTCAGCTGTGGACAAGTCCGGGCTCCCTGGAAAGTTTAAGGCCTGGATCTACCAACATGGCATCCTACCTCGTCTCCTCTGGCCGTTGCTAATCTATGAAGTCCCGATCACTGTCGTGGAGGGCTTTGAAAGGAATATTAGCCAGTCCCTATGCAGGTGGCTGGGCCTGCCACGGAGCGTAAGCAGCATTGCGCTCTTCGGGCATAACACCAAGCTGCAGCTTCCTTTCAGCAGTCTGGCAGAGGAGTTTAAGGTCACCCGAGCCAGAGTAGTCCTGCTCTACAGAGATTCCGCCGACACCAAGGTCTCCTCAGCAGGTGTAGAGGTCAGGACAGGAAGGAAGTGGCGCGGCCAGGATGCAGTGGATCGGGCGGAGGCAAGGTTGCGACACAGCATCCTGGTGGGCTCAGTGGCTACTGGGCGGGCCGGGCTGGGTAGCAATCCAAAACCTAGCTACAGTAAAGCCAGCAGAAAGGAGAAGCAGAAGCTGATCCAGGAGGAGGTACGGGCCGAGGTAGAGGAAGCTCGCTCCAGCAGAATGGTGGGCATGTCCAAGCAGGGGGCCTGGACCAAGTGGGAGCATATAGCTGGCCGTAAGATCACCTGGGCTGAACTCTGGAAGGTGGAGCCACACCACTTCAAGTTCTTAGTCCAGTGAGTGTATGACGTCCTCCCGTGCCCTGCCAACCTGTTTACCTGGGGCCTGGTGGACTCACCTGCTTGCCAACTCTGCCAGAAAAGGGGATCTTTAGAACACATCCTCAGCTGCTGCTCAAAGGCCTTGGGAGAGGGTCGGTATCGTTGGCGCCACGACCAGGTTCTGCGGGCAGTAGCAGACACCATCTGCACTGGCATCAACAACAGCAAGAGGCAACATCCCTCCAAGTGTACCATCACCTTCGTTCAAGCAAGCGAGAAGTCCCAGCCCCCAAAGAAGACCTAGGGGGGCCTGCTTGCTACGGCGAGGGACTGGCAACTACTGGTTGACCTGGGAAGACAGTTGAGATTCCCGGACATCACTGCAGTAACTACACTCCGGCCAGACATGGTCTTGATGTCTGGGGCAAGCAAGCAGGTGGTGCTACTGGAGCTAACTGTCCCCTGGGAAGAGCGGATGGAGGAAGCTCAAGAACGGAAGAAGGCCAAGTACGCTGACCCGGTGGCTGAGTGTCGGAGGAATGGGTGGAAGGCCCGCTGCGAGCCCATTGAAGTGGGCTGCAGGGGTTTCGCAGGCCAGTCTCTACATCGGGTCCTGGGACTACTAGGGATCTGCGGACTGCACAGGAGAAGAGCCATGAAAAACATTATGGAAGCTACGGAAAAGGCTTCACGCTGGCTCTGGTTGAGGAGGGGGGATGCGTGGCACAGTGCGCTACCTGGAAACAAGTCGGGGCCTGATCACCCCCGGCTGGGTCACCCGGGTGAGGGTGTATGATGTAAGACCCGAAACACCCCGTGACCCCGGTTACATCACTGAAGATGTGTCCAGGTTGCACCACAAGGTGTATTTCAGTACTTCCCTGCAACAGATAATAAATTAGTAAAAATAAATGAAGTTTCTACAGGAGATTAGTCAGAGACTGAGCATTTGGCACCTCCAGCTTCACGCATCACGCTGCTCATTCAAATCATTTTTAAATGGGATTCAGACTGTGTGATATTTAAGAAAGCAAACCACAGATTTGGACCTGGGAAACAGTACCGACAGACAAGTTGCTGTTTTTCAATTTGGTTTAATTCATTTTACAGAGGTCCTTACATTTTTATGAATACACACACAGAAATGCAGAAAACGCCAGGAGACTGAATGAGGGACAAAAGCCCTAGGCTAGACTAGGAAGAGGAGGGAAAAAAAAGTCTAGGGCTCCAGTGTCATTTGACTGCCCAGTGTCATGTGACTGCCCACCCATCCTGGGCATGTTCACCATACAAGTTTAGTTATATTCATTCCATTAATCAGCCAGTAGCAGGAATTTGGTCCAATGTGATCTGTTGAAGTTGTTAGCCTTCCTCACTAAGGCTTGTCATCATCATGAGGCTGGCAACCGTCGTCGCGGAGACGAAGTCCCTGTCACACGGTCTTACAGGCTGTACGTGAGAGACCTGAGGTTGCCGAATGCCTAGGGAATAGCGGAGGGGAAATGCTAGCCAGTTAACACAGTGACAACAGTGTTAGGGAAACGCCAACGGGAGACAAGCACAAGCTTTAGCTAGAATAAGACTGGGGGCATCTTCTGTTTGTGAATGAACTTGGTAAAGTATAAAAGTAATTGTATATATTTAAATAAAGATTTATACTGTTCATATTGTTGAATTAATGACCATTTTGGTTACGACTGTACTCCTATACCCCGTATTTACATGTCCTTTTGGGTTAAAATGAACCCTAAATGTACCTTGGCTAGACTATGAATCTTAACCAACTAAAATGATGAATTGTCAGAGTCTGCTGGTGAGCATTGTGTGCCCAGTGACGTAATGCGTGATGATGGTGAGTGACCCCTGTCTGCAGGTGACGGCGGACGGTTCGGTGAGCTCCTTCTTCCGGAACCTGTCATACAGCTCCTTCCAGCAGCTGGCAGATCGCTATGTGCAGGAGGAGATTCCCAGCCACCTGCCCCAGCAGACCACCGCACCGGAGCTCGTCCGCTTCGCCTTCACCCTGGACTTCACCGCCAAGATGGCGGGCCTCTCCAACCAGGCCGTCTGCCGCATCATGGGGTTCGGGAATCAGTACCTGGAGGACCGCTTCACGCAGCTGAGCCGGACCACCTCTGCGGTAGGGGGGCGGGGCTGGGTGTCAGGGGGTGGGGTTTGAGCTTCATCACAGTTGCTTTCTGAAAGCAGATAACCAGCCGTAACTTGACTTGCATATGGGTTGCAGTGAAATGGTTGATTGTAGCTTCCTGAAAGTGTAAAGAGGAACGTTTGTAATGTGTTTGTCTCACTTGTACGTCACTTTAGACAAGAGCGTCTGCTAAATAAACTAAAGTGTAAACTATGCAAGGGAACTTAGGAGTGCCTGTTTCTGATTATTTAGTTATTTTGCAGTCAGAGGTCCTGTCACTTTTTGAGCTTGGGTAGAGACTCATTAGTTTTGCATTGTGACAGTAACTGTGCTCAGTTTAATTTTCAGGCACAGATACAAGACCAGCTAATCCAATACTGACTCCAACAGCAGTGATCTGTGTCCGGTGTCACTCTAAGTGTGCCAGGTGTCTTTGTGAATGAACAGCTATTATATCTTATCATGTAATCCTTTTTGTTTTTAATATAAAAATGAATCCTGGCAGGGCAGGGGAAGCGTGTGGTGTAGGCTTAAAGACGTACAATACTTCCCTTTTCTGAGTTCCTTTCCTTACTCACTCTGAGTTTCTCATGTGTTTGACATTTAGTGGGGAAATGCCTCAAAATTTCCGCCGAAATGAAAGTTCACAAGCTTCTGATAATGACAGGAAACGTGAATGTATTTCCCACGCTCGCTTTAAAAGACATACAGTAATTCATACCCTATGACACTTTTCTGACTGCAGGAATCTCAAGTGAAGGAAGTCCAAAATTTCAACGCGCCGGACTAACGGCCCGCCCGGCTTCTGCACAGAATGGCCACTCCTCAGGACCACTCGCGGCCGTGGCCGGAGTTCCAGTGGGATTATCACGGCGAAGGGATCTTCAACAGAAGATTGGGGCGTGGAAGCGAAAACTACATGGGCATCTTTTAGCACAAAGGGGAGCCACCCTTACCGATGATTTTTAACGTTGTCAACATGGCCCCTCACATTCACGTGGCCTTTTTCAAAGACGGGCTGGAACTCCAGTGTCGTGATGCTACACACTTTCCACAATCTCCAGGGAGGTGCTGGAATGCGTACAGGCTGCTCCTCAAGTGTCTGTAATGATCTGTGAATCTATGAAACATGATATCTACCCAGCAGGCCTTGGACAGATGGAAAGGGATAGAGCAACATAGGAAGGTCAAAAAGGCCGCTGGGGCTGTTTGATTTTAGCCTGGTTCAGGACACTTAGTGTATGATTAGTCTCTAATGTTAATTGATGTTATTCTCTTTTTTATCTTTATTCTGTAGAATGCCTTATACTGTAAGTACAAGGTCTTGTGTCCATCTTAGGACTCAGTGGTGCTTCAGAGGTGATACCTTTTACCCCCAAGTCACCCCACACTTCACCTTAAATATTTAGTCTTTAAATTTGTATGGTGAAAATGCAAGGCTGTACAGCTCTGAAAAAAATTAAGAAACCACTCTATATTTTTTGTCTTATCTGCTTTATTGAATCCTGGTTTAATCCTGGTTCTGCTAGCAGAAGGCTACACTGTGAGGCAGGCTGCTTCCAGGCTCAAAGTTTCTAAGACAGCAGTACAGAATAATAAGGTGAAGCAGGAGACACTGGGAATGACCAGAAACCAGCCAGGTAAAAGGCGGAAGCAACATTCTAACGCCAGAGATGACTGTTAACTTATCCAGTGGTGCATCATAAATTGGAGGATGATCCCAAGTAACCTTCAAAAAGAATGGAAAACATGTAGTGATGTGAAGTGCACTGCTAGGACAGTTCGTATCAGGCTCCTAGAAGCAGGACTGAAGTCCCATAAAACAAGGAAGAAGCTCTTCATCAATGAGAAGCAGGGAGGAGCCAGGCTGGAGTTTGCAAAAAAATGTGTATTTTACACAGCCGCATACCCGTAAGTTGAGAAATGAATGAAATGGAACATTTTGCTGTGGTCTCATAATTTTGTCCAGAGTTGTATATAATTGTTCAACTTGCTGAAACGATTTGCAGTTCCTAACTGTATGCTGGCATACATGGGCTGTGTCTCTGGAAGAAAAATGTTGACCTAAATAAACTAATTTTTATTTGGCAGTTTTACACATTTTATAACTTTTGTAGTGATTTTTTTTACTGAACTACTCTTGCCTCTAACTACTAGCACACTGTTTAACGTGCAACAATCGTGCAGATTGGTTTTTAAAAACTGGTGTGAAAATAAAAAAAATGGGTAAGAACTAATAACCCTACCGGAATATTTGCAGTAAAGTGCAGTTAAGAATTCTTCATTTGCATTCATGTTCCTGTCACAACCACATCTGGGTCTCAGGGAGACTGGAACTTATCGCATGAGGTTGGGGTGTCAGTGCATCAACACACACATGCAAAGCACCATGGGTAATTTAGAAGAAAGCCTCACCACATGCATGTGACCTGCAGGAGGAAACTATAGGGTTTCCCCTCCCCCCCCCCATCACCCACACAAATAGCAAATGTGGGATTTGAACCCTTCAGCTCTGGAGGTGTACAGCAGCCGAGACACCACACCACCCAGTCCTTACTGGTTTGGCCAAAAAAAATTATAAATTATACATAAGACCAAGGGGAGAATTTCAGCACATGTGAGCCAGGTCAGGTCCAGGAAGTAAAAAGCCAGACCAAGATTTTGTTTCAACCAACCAGTTGAGTACTCTGTAACTGTGACTATTTATGCTGGTTGGTTGAAACAAAATCTTGGTCTGGCTTTTTACTTCCTGGACCTGAACTATCCACCATTGCATGTCAGTGGTACACAGGTCCATCATCCCAAAACGCGGCAAATGGCTAAAGGTCAGCCGCTGCCTCCGCACACGGAGCCTTGAGGAGGCTGTGAAGCCGCGCAGCGCTGTGCTCTGACCCAGCCGCGGCAGCATGAGGGAGCAGCGATTCTCAAAGTTACAATAAATGTGGTGACATCTGCACCACTTTCACCACGATCAAGCGATTCACGTATGTGAGAGATGCCAATCTGTGCAAAACCGCACATTTCCGGGAGGAAACCGTCACAGAAACACCGGGAGGACAAACACAGAGCGTGGGCCAGGACTCAAACCCACACTCTGGTGAGCAGGAGGCAACAGTGCTACACATTCATGCGCTGTGCTACCTGGAGAATGATTGTTACTTATGTAATGCAATGCAAGATGCTGTTGCTACATTCTTTATTTTACTGTAAGAAAAGATTGGTATCTAATGGAAACTTCGCCTATGACTCAGGATTCGGTACATTTCCTTTGTGTAGTGTGGGTCTGAAACCTATCAACAGCTAATAAGCATACAGGCTATATTATAATGCAGGAAAGAGTACATTTTTACATTAGGCAGACACCTCTAGCCAAAGTGATGTACAATTACGAAAGCAGGGTCAGCCGGTCCCTGGAGCAGCTGGGGTTAAGAGCCTTGTCCAAGGGTCCAATGGTGAAATCACTCATCGAAACCTGGGATTTGAACTGATGACCTTTTGATCACAAGCACAATGTTCTAACCTTCCGAGCCACACTTCGCCCCGTGTTATTAAGAGTGCCCATTGTCGAAAAGTGTAGAAATTCAGACGATCATTTCTAATATAAAAGTACCAGGCCAAAAGTACATAGAGACTCCTATTAATTAGACAAATTGGCTAATTAAGCAAAATCATTGCTGACATTCTGTAGGTATACACTCAAACCCACATGCATGCAATCTCAAGAAATAAATATTAGCAGCAAAATGGGTGGTTGTACAGAAGGACTCAGTGACCTACCACTTGGCACCATCAAAGGACACCATCTTTCCAATAAATCACTTGGCCACATTTCTGCCCTGCTAGAGCTACCCTGGTCAACTACAAGTAAAGTGATTGTGCAGGTCAAAATGTCAGTGAGTAAATTCAGCTGTGAAGTGGTCCGCCACATGAGCTCACAGAATGGGACCTGATCGCCCAACAGCAATACCCAACCTGAATGGCAGCAAACAGAAGATCTGATAGCCCATGACATTTGACCCAAATGCGGAACATGGCCAGAGAGCATCAAAATCATCATCTCTGGGGGGCTACACAGTCTTGTATTATTTTAGATGAAACTCAAGTATTTGTGATTGGTCTATTTTTTGAAGGACCTTTTATTGCATTTGCTGGACTTTAACATTACAAGTACTAGTGAAGATTTTATCACATATGTTTTGCTGAAGTTGCATGTTGTGGGTTACATGTGTTGAAGGACCATTTCTCTCTGGGAACTGATCTATCTTTGGATGCTAAAAGTGTACTGTAGTCTTGGCATGATTTGAGTATCCCAGCATGCCCTTGAGCCTTGTACATAACCCTGTATATGTCCTGTAAATAGCGCTGTGTATGTCCTGTAAAAACCCCTGTGTATGTCCTGTAAATAGTCTTGTGTATGTCCTGTAAATAGCCCTGTGTATGTCTTGTAAATAACCCTGTGTATGTCCTGTAAATAACCCTGTGTATGTCCTGTGAATAGCCCTGTGTATCTCCTGTAAATAGCCCTGTGTATGTCCTGTACATAACCCTGTGTATGTACTGTAAATAACCCTGTGTATGTCCTGTAAATAACCCTGTGTATGTCCTGTGAATAGCCCTGTGTATGTCCTGTGAATAGCCCTGTGTATGTCCTGTGAATAACCCTGTGTATCTCCTGTAAATAGCCCAGTGTATGTCCTGTACATAACCCTGTGTATGTACTGTAAATAGCACAGTGTATGTCCTGTACATAACCCTGTGTATGTACTGTAAATAGCCCTGTGTATATCCTGTAAATAGCCTTTGTGCGTGTTTGTTAGTGTAATTACTTGTGCGCTCGACTGTGACCTGTGTCATATGTGTAATCTTGATGTGCTCTAGTGTTATATAATTACCCTACCGTGTGTGAGCTTTCTGGTCTAGTGTGTGACCTCCCTGCATTTGCCTCTTATATTTGCCTCTGTGTTTTGTTGCTTACTGCACGCTCCTTTTGAGGACTGCATACAAAAAGCCACCATGAAACCATGTCCTCTCTGCCCCGTTTTGCCTCGGTCTGCCAGGCGTCACAGTATATTTGAGGTCATGTTTTTGTCGGCTCGAGGGACTGTAATTTTAGAAAAAGAGGGCTCTGATTATCAAGCTTTGTCATATTCGTCTTTTCCCTGATAGCTTCTTTTAATTTAGTTTGGAAGTATTGGAAATGGCTGTGGTTTAGTAAATTATGGGGTTGAAGGTCAAGAGCAGGCCGTCCCTGGATAATGATCCCGGGCTAGTCACTCCTTTGTGACGCCCTGTTGTTTAAGAGATTGGTTTATTATTATTTTGAAACATGAAACTATGTGTTTGCCAAAAATGTAGACACAGACACATCCACTTGGTAGGAGTGAGGTACGGAAGAGGACAGTTGATATAGTCAGTTCTCGCCTTGATGGGTTTCCATCAGAGTGTAGGTTTGATTTCGACATCAGGCCCGGGGGGGGGGGGGGGGGGGGCGGCGGGCGCGGGCGGGCGCGGGGGCGGCGGCGCGGCCGGCGC
>JAODLD010000044.1:13757585-13773817 GCA_026781065.1 Mormyrops boulengeri | reverse complement strand
CCCCCCCCCCCCCCCCAAAAAAAAATCACATGGTACTTCCACAATATTGGTCCCTACCATTTATGGGCCTCTTGGGCTTCCATAACGCTTCATACCATTTTGTAGGACACTCGTTAAATAAAAGTGCTTTGTCACAGTAAAATGTAAGCTACATTCACTACGTAATCTAAATGACAGAGGTAACGCAGTTATAAAAATGTACTGCATCCACGTGTTAATGATTCAGATCCTTGTTGTCATGAGATACTTTACGCAAAGCTGAAGGCTGAACAGACTGTGCAGGGTGTAAGGCAGAAGGGGAGAGGGTATCTCCGGCATGAGGAAACAGGAGCTGAACAGCAGCTACAGAAGCTGCGGAGCAGGACAGATAAGAGGCTGAGAGTGAGGCTTCCTCTATCTGCGTATGACCTTTCTGCTCAAGTCTGAAGCGTGAACCGCACACTCGCGCGAAGAAACTGAGAGAAACTGTGCTCCTCCGCCTCTGAAAGTAGACAGAGCATGTTCTCCGTGGGGGGGGGGGGGGGGTGGTATATTTATTTAAGGTGAGTATCCATAAGAAAATGTGTTATCAGCTAAACAGTTAAGCTATTGTTTTGGCCCAAAGTATGACCCTCATGAATTATTTAGCCTGGGCTTGTGCCATTTATTTTCCAGAGGGCAAAGACTGGGGTGCTACAGCATGGAAGAGAAACAGTGGTGGTGTTTATTGCCACTTAAACCAAGCATTTTTGTACCCCCCCCCCTTGCCCCCCACAAGGTTTGGGGGCCCCTGTTGGCCACACACAGTCACTACAATAAACATTAAATAAACATCTTCCTTATTTAGGACATGATGAAACCACATGTACTGCTAATCAGCTATGATGTCAGTCCATCACACTGTGGCCAGTTTTCAGGTAGCAGTTAATCTAAACTGCACACCTCTGGACTGTGGAAGGGAAAGTCAGAAACATCTGATCTCCATGAGCCCTGAGCTGTGGGCAGGACCCCGAGAAACAACAAAACGCACCAGTGGTATTATGCCAGTCAATTTCGTAGGTGCGTGCCTACCCAATATTCAGTTAACCAATGACATGGGAGGGAGCAAAAATGTGGACTGTCTGGCATGGAGCTTGAAGGGAGCAAAAATGTGGATTGTCTGTGCATCCCCGAGGACCAGATTGGAAAACACTGACCTATTCCAGCAATCTGCTTGCTTCTGAATGAAGTGAAACTGAAAGTGGTTGAGATACTAGTCTACAAGACTGAAGGAAGGGCCACACCAAAATGCAGAACACCCTAGAAATAATCACTTTCTTAGAGTTGATGAAATACCACATGTACAAACTATTTATTTTGATGTAAATAGTAAATGTGGCTTACTTTACAATTGTAGTTCCATTTTAGTCAGCATAAAAAATTTTTTTTAAGCAACAGAGAAAGCAGTACACATTGGTATCCACAAGGTGGCATCACAATATTTCATACCATGAAGAATGCAAACATGCAAAAGTCAAGTTATGAAATAATACAGCTTTCTTTGTAGTTTCCCTGTTTGTCAAAAAGAGGGAAACAAACACCATCGCAGCCTAATGCCCGAGGTCAGCTTTCTGATGGTCAAGGAGAGTTTCAGTTGAAACTGCAGACAGTATTGTCTCTGTGTTACACCACACATACATTTTGTAATATATGTTAATGTGCAATATTCATCCATCCATCCATCCATCTTCAAATTGATTACCCTGGTCAAGCTCGCAGGCATGGGTGAGTTTGTTGTCCCTGGGGTCCCACTCCAAACTACCTGCCCCCTCCCCCTTAGATGTTTCAGAAGCTAAATAAATAGCTAGTGAGTAGAGTCAGGAGATGGTAGCTAGCTAGCTGGTTAGCAGGACATGCTGCTTCAGCATCTCCTAAATAAGGAACGAGTTTATCTAATAATTAGTGTGGTGACCTTTTTGGCCAGCAGGGGGCCCCAAACCCAAGGGGCCCCACACAACTTAGACTTTCAAAAAAGTGGTAAACACTGATGCTGGTTGCAGGTGGGACATGGAGCCTTAAATGAATAACATGCAGGTGGATCATAAAATAGGACGGTTCTCCTATTTAAAACGTTCACTGAACCTGTTATTTTGTTTAGGATCCTCATATTTGAGGACTATGGCTGTCGGTAGGATCACACCTTCCCTATCAGAAGTCCAAAGGCCAAGCTCCTCCCATTCCCGCCCAAAGAGGAACACCATCCATAAAATCAAACAGATTTCTGTTTCGCTTCCTCTTCGTCCGTTTAAAGCCGTTCGACATTTTGCCGCTGAAACGAGGCGATCAGTCGGCCATTGTGCGGCTTCGCACTCCAACCCCAGGGCCAGAACATGCTTACGCACAGTTGGAGAGATTAGGTGCCTGCACGCTGGCTCTCACAGTGTGACAGGAATTCCCCAGAAGGCCCAATAACACTGACGAGCATTGTATTGCGCTGCTGTGAAGAAAACCACAAGGAGGAAGTGCAATTGAATGTTATTAAAAACACAAGTTCACAAGCAGACACTTACTGTATAATAGACGTAACAATGTTGCATACCTATGCTGCTCATCATACTCTTTCAAGGGTGACAGTAAATTTGAGCATGCATTTTATGACTTTTGTTTCTGACTTAATTGCTTTTTATTTATATCAATTTTCCATCAATAAGAATTTAAAGAACAAATTATGTACAAATATATTTACAATAAAAAAATCACTAGAACACTGAATTATACATACAAAGAAATCCCACAAATGAAAAGTAGTTTAATCTGATATTGTTTATGCCGTTTTAAATTTTGTGATTAAATGTATGCATAGCAAACAATAAAGAATGGTATACAGATTTCATATTCGCAGTTTCAGAAAAGGAAATTGAGCAAGTAAACTGATCAAAATCTAGAAGAAATGTGCATTTTATTTCATACAATTTAAATACCACATCCTATCTACTTTTAAGCACTAAGAAAATGCATATTCTGTAAACAAAATCATCATGCTTATAAATTCCCTTTTAGTAATGAGCCTCAAAGAATTTGAGCTGTTCATAAGAACAGACAGAGCTACATTTTTATTCTGGTACCTGAACTGAAATACAGAGGCCCACAATTTTTTTTATTAAACTGATGTCCCTACATCTAGATCCTACAAGTACACTCTAACATTGAATATTTTAGTGTTGTGAGAAATACCCAGCCAACAAAAATCAATTAGCTGCTTTAATATTAGTCTTGCAAAAATTTACTGTTGCATGACAGCAGAGGTGGACATTTCAGGTCCAGTAAGTAAAAATCCAAATCAAGATTTTGTTTCTACCAACCAGTTGCACATAAACAGTCACAGTAACCGGGCATTCAACTGGTTGATTGAACCAAAATCTTGGTCTGGACATTTACTTACCATATTTGCATGACAGTACCTCGCATTTACATCCTCTGACTGGATACTAGCCTATGTGCAATTGCAACATGCATTGTGATAGCATGCAATACACAGCTGCATTCTGCATTACTCCACTGGTACCAACAAATCTCAGCAGTGGCACATACTCTAGAGAAAAGCAAGTTTCATAGAAATGTAGAACTCTACTCCAGAGTAGTAAGGCTTGTTAGAGCTGAGATGATTTCCTCGAAAAAATATTTCTATTGGCCATTCCTGTGCCAATCAGCAGCTGTGTGTCCACATTCACAATGTTTGTTGCAACTAGAAGATTTATGCCACTCCCCAGTAAAAACACATTCTATTGGTCACACGTTGTTTAGAAGCTATCCCCCTTTGGGGGCGTCATCTTTATACCAGACCCGGAGGGGCTGCATGTATTGGTTTCTGTCTGGGGGGAGTCAGGGTGGGGAGGGTGGAGTATCAGGGGAGGGTGGAGAGGAGTCAGGATCAGGAGATACTTCCAGACCCTCTTCCCTGAAGTCAGGTGAGGAACGGTGTTCGGGGGACTCTGGCTGCTCCAGGCGATCGGCTCTGTGCTGCAGGATTTCTTCTGGTGTTTTCAGGAACCTGTTCCAGAGGGAAGTACCAATATTATATATGTTTGAGAATATACAAGTCGAAAAATTTGGTTATTCAAAAAAAAAATATGTCAGCCATGGAATCCTTGGTCACGAGTGTTTTCCCTAAATACAAATGCTCCCATAATCATGGCGTCTTGCAGGCCTTCCCACTGCCCTCTGCACCTCCTCACCTGAAGAGCAGCTTCTGTCCAGGCTCCTTCTTGATGATGTTCAGTTTGTAATAGTGCCGAAGAGCCCTGGACATCTTCTCGTAAGTCATGTTGGCTCTGTTCTGCAAGAAGTAAACGAAGCCTCATTTGAATCACGTGGCATCGAGTACCTGTGAATTATCCTCGCGCACAGGAAGAGCGTGGGCGTGTGTCACATACACAGGAGAGCCTCACCAACCTTGTGGTTCCCCCACAGCCGGGCCAGCCCATTGGGGTCGACCACCCGGAACACCTTGCTCTCGTGGTCGTCCCAGCGAATGAAGGCCTCGTACCTCTTGTCGGAAAGCAGCTGGTATACATAGTCCCACAGCAGCCGGCAATCTGGAAGAGGGAGAGAACGTGACAGTTCTCAAGCCTGGGATCCTACTAGCGGCTGGCTGGAGCGTATTCCTTTAATATCAAGTCATCAATGAGCAATTTTATTCTGTTTTATAGGGTCAACAATTCAGCACTCAACATTCATTCATTTATTGTCTTATTTTAAATATATCTGTATTGATTGTTTATTGTTATATAGATAACTTTTTGACAGTGACGACAGTATGAACAGGGCGGGTCGGTTGTTTCTGGGCCCCCACTCAGAAAGTCGCTTAGCCCCTCCCACAAATGCTTCAAAAACTAAATAAAGAGCTAATAGTAAATAGAGTCGGAAGGTCATAGCTAGCTAGCTGGCTAGCAGAACATGCTGCTTCGGCATCTCCTAAATAAAGAACATATTTATTCAATATTTAGTGTAGTGACAACAGGGGCCCTGCACAAATACATGGTGGTAAACACCATCACTGAGTAAGAGTTACAGGGATTACAAGATGGATCAGTGACATCATCAGCACTTTATTGCCCTCACATTCCATCACTTTTCCCTGTACAATGAGAGCCAGCTATAAAGGCGCATTCAAAAAGATGCCGGCCTGTCTGCATGTCCCACTTCCAGAGCTACTGCCAAGTGCGACGGTTTCCTCCCACATTCCAAGGGCTTTCAGTTCAGGTGCAGCCTCTTGCCTAAGTTGCCCTGAAAGCTGGTGCCCTGCAATTACCTGGAAGCCTATAGAGGGTACACCCTGCGCTCCGCTTTGGGCGAAAGGCTGCGGCACACTTTGGATGTTTTGGGGCAGAGTGACCAAGGCAGTCTTTCCTTTCATCTGTGTCATTCACCTGCCCCAAAACACGCCACGAGGCTTGAAGCCTGACACCTTGCCCACCTAGATCCCTGGGTCACCCAGCACTTGCTTCAGTTATGCGGTTTCCCGCTCATGACAAAGCTAACATGTCCATTTTCCAGACCTCTCAAACTGCAGTGACCTCCTTCGACACTTCCTCACATCCCTGAGTCATGTGACTCTGTCTTACAGTCGTTTTTAAAAACGCTAAAAAATGCTAGAACATGCTGGAAGCTTAACACCCTGCTGAAAAAACAACATAGACCAGCATAGCTGGTTACCAGCATGGCCAAGAAAATGCATGCTGGCTATACCGGCATATGTTGTGTTTTGGTGCTGGTGGACCAGCATCATTAATGAAATACTGCTGGTGGACCAGCTTCATGTGCAGGTAGACCAGCAAAGCTATGCTAGTCCACCAGTGACACCAGCACCAAGCAGGCACTAGCTAGCACCAAACCAGCACTAACCAGCACAGCTTTTCAGCAGGGCAGTCACTGAAATACTGTGTTCCACCTCCAGCCAACCTATTCGCATGCACTTTTCCACAAGGCGACCCACAGAACTTCAGTTTTTTTTCTCAAACACTCATTAAGATCAATGTGACTTTTGTACGGTGACATACTCGCTAAATTCGAATGGTCACCTGCTGACTAGATCTCCAGTCTAGAACATTCCTGTCAGGAATCCAGTTTCATCAGCGCTGTGGTAAATGCTCCAGCCTACGTAGTAACCATGGGTTTACACTAATTGGGACCTCGGTCAGGTGATCCGTACCAGTTTAAATCAAACACAATCACATCCATCCCTGCCTCCCATAATTTCTTAAGCAAAGCAGACCAGTCTGAGATCCCAGTTTGCTGCTCCAATATGTGCTGGCATCCCTTTTATATAAATGTAACATTTCAGAACAAGTTTCCACCAAAAGCGGTTCACCAGACAGAAAGATACCTGCAATCTTGCCACTGGCCTCTGAAGTTTTGCCGGCGGCCCACGAGCTGGCTCTCTCCACCCTGCTGGACAGGTTCAGCGGTTCTTCCCTGCAGATCCGCGGGGTCGTGGGCTCTTGGCCACACGGCTGGTTGACAGTATGCTGCAGGACGGCCGTGGGGGGCGAGTGGGCCTGCGTCTCTGTCACTGGCTGCTGCATGCTGCGGGGTCGCATGTCTGTGGGTCGCAGAGTGCCATTAGGGAAATATGCACAGCGCCAGTCTGAGCCCAATGATGCAGATGAGGTTAACCCTTCCCTTACCAGTCCCAACCCACCACGAAATTTACTTGGGGGGGGGGGCGGCGGTGATAGTCATCAAATATGGTTTCACACTGAAAATGGTCCCACCCAAAGTAGGGCTGGGGCAGAATCAGGACTGACCCGAGGACACCTGCTGCATGGGGTTGGTGGATTGAGGTGACGAGCCTTGGCGTGGGTTTGCCCGCAGCAGGGTCACAGCGAGGCCGGGGAGCTGGGCGCCACTTTGGTATCCAGAGATCAGGCCGCCGGGAAAGCCGGGGTTCACTGGTGGCCAGAAACATCTTCGATCAACGCATTCTCCCTGCTGCCATTGTTTTTTTTGCCATGATTGTGGCTACAGTTTAACATTGTTTGCATTACAATTGAAGTTCTAGATAAATATTTCACTATAAATGCCAAAAACCAGGAACTTGTCACCGAGAATGTTTACCGGGCTACTTTTGTGTGTTCATGAACAAGGAAGCTGAGTAAATAGCAGCACAGACCCAAACATTGAAACCTTAAAACAGAGGTTTTAAGTTTTAAGTTTTGAAGTTAAAGTCAAGTCAATTCAAGGTATCTTAATCACCATCTTCAGCTATATAATTCATAAGTCAGACACTGAAATAAAATTTTATTCTCGATGGTTGTATTGCGAGAAACAGTAATAAAAAGTATATAAATATGCAATACATTTAAGCATGACATATTGAGATAATTCATGGCATAATTAATCCCCCTACTGTCCTGCGTCTACCCTCCTTAACAGGGTTGCTCACAAGGCAGCGTAATCTGCAGGAGACTCCTCACGCGAATTCGGCATGCAGGAGACATTTTACATTTGTATTTACTTAGCAGACGCTTTTATGTAAAGCAGCATACAACTGAGAATGTGGGGGGCATTCGCTGTGGACACTCCCTCTGCCAGGAACAGGCAAACTGGCTCCAACCAGACCAACTCCTGTGCCAAAACACAGCGAATAAATGCAGGTACGCCCAAGGGCGCGCGACAGACCGTGCCCAAACCTGTGCGCGCGCATCTGCGAGTGTTTGTGCGGGATCTGCCACAGTATTGTGCATCTGTCTAATATAACGTCCACTGGTACAATCAAAATCCTTTATCTTAGGGAACTACACCTTCACTCCGAGAACAACGACGAAACAAAGGTCTCCGTGACCCTGCCCACATTTCTGTCCTGGCAGGCAGCGTACCAGGAAGCTTGGGGAGTTAGACAGCTTTTAAAGCGGGGGTGTGTCTGGAAATTACACAGACTCTTCCTGTTCTGAAAGTTGCAGCCACTACAGACAAGTGTCAAACTATCAAATCCGCAAATGCACCTGCGTTGCCTCTGAGACTCTCAAAACTATACATTTCTGGTTTCGTTTTTGCATCATATGTAAATGTCAAATCATTCCAAAGGATCATGCAGTGGGTAGTTAATCCAGCCATAACAAGCCCAGGTCATTTTTAACTTTTTGTAAATATCCTATACTAAAAGTGCAAAGATTATAGCCTGTTATTTTTAAGGTGGACCATAGGGTTACAGTAGAAAATTCTTCTGCTGATGTTTATCCTACATGCTGCTCTTTAAGTCAGAATAGTAGTACTGAATCTTGTAAGATCCCAGAAACATATCAGCAGCCTTTTGCCATCGGTTCTGTATGGACACCAACAAACAGTCCTTAAACCAAACCTGGGTTGGTGACCCTCAAAGCTCTGCTGTCATGCTTCCTCAAGGACGTAACAGAGCTGGTACTCACTCATTTCCCCATTGGCCTCCCGCTGTCCTGACTTTGGGCCTCCATGCCTGATGAGGGGTTTAGGTATGGAACTGCAGACCATCATCCTCCTCTGCTGCTTCACATGCTGCAGGAGCTCATAGAGCACGTCCCCTGGAGCAGGGAGAACCACACTGCATCACAACAGGATGTAATCACCTTACACTGCATCACACTGGGACAGAATTGTCTCACACTGCATCATACCAGAATATAACCACAATACACTGCATCATATTTTATAACTGCCATGAACTGCATCACACCAGGATAGAACCACTGCTCTTTGCATCACAATGTGACATAACCACCGCACACTGCATTTCACCGAGATATTACCGCCGCAACTGCATCATGCCGGGATATAACCACCGTACACTGCATCATATCAGAATATTACTGCCTTGCACTGCATCATACTGGAATATAACTTACTTACACTGCATCACACCAGGATATAACCACCATACACTGCATCATGCCAGGAAATAAGTGCTGTGCATGGCAGCACACTGGGATATTACTGCCTTATACTGCATCACGCTGGGATATTATGGCTTTACACTGCATCACACTGGGATAAAACCACGTTACACTGCATTACGCTGGGATACTACCACCGTACATTGCATCACACTGGGATATCACCACAGTACACTGCATCATGCAGAGATATAACTGCCTTACACTGCATCATGCTGGGATACAGCCATCTTACTTTATATGGCAGCTGACAAGCCCAAACGAGCTTGATGGGCCGAATGGCCTCCTCTCGTTTGTAAATTTCTTATGTTCTTATGTTCTTATGTTCTGAGGTCTACACGTAGGAGAACAGTGTAATTCTGCCACAAAAAAGGACAGAGGGAGGGGACAGTGTGGTTCTGTCACAAAAAAAGGACAGAGGGAGGGGGACAGTGTGATTCTGTCACAAAAAAAGGACAGAGAGAGGGGACAGTGCAGTTCTGTCACAAAAAAGGACAGATGGAGGGGACAGTTTGGTTCTGTCACACAAAAAAGGACAGAGAGAGGGGACAGTGTAGTTCTGTCACAAAAAAGGACAGATGGAGGGGACAGTTTGGTTCTGTCACACAAAAAAGGACAGAGGGAGGGGACAGTGGGGAGAAAACCCTCATGAGCACCTCCCCCACAAGGCATACACCCAGGTGACCATAAACAGGGGCTAATGAGCCAGTGTGTTTGGTGCTCAATGGCTGGGGATCAGTGCATCATTGTGCGATTGCAGATAGGCAGGTCATTGCATCTCACCACTGCTCTACCCGCCTCCAGCTATAAGGAGTACAGTATCCTAAAGGCCAGTTCATGCTTCACTTTTCCACATGCACTGTTGGTTGTAGATGAGGGGATGTGATGTGAAGTTCGTTGTCAGGGTATGTGTAGCCTAGATTTTTATGTCTAGTGGAAACCATGCACATCTGTGTCATACTTTACTTTTCCACTTGTGGTTTCATGCACTTTCGGGCTGCGGACAATCTTGCGTGTGGCAACTTGCGTTCATGGTACATTTGGCTGTGGATACGGATGGTCATGGTCGGTGCTGCATACAGCAGTTATATCCCACCAGACCAGGGCAGGGCAGATGTATTGCAACAAACATAAATAAAAGCAATGTGGGTAAACTTTTATGCACATTTTTATGTTTTTAAGTTTTTAGTTAAGGCTTGGATGTTGTTACGGTAATTGGGGTATTTTGAAATCCTTACGATAAAATTAGCCAGGACCTGCTGCTCTGCACATTTTATCGCTTATTTCAAAATACTACACATTTCACTATACTGCTTGTATTTGTGTTTGTTGCATTACATCTGTCCTCTCTTGGTCTGGTGGAATATCACTGCTATATGCATGCATTGACCGCGACCATATACAGCCAAATGTAGCATGAACACAAGGTTCCCCACAGATGACCGTCCCCAACACGAAAGCGCACAAAATCACATATGGTATTGTATCAATTTTTAATTAATGGTGTACATGAAAATATTTCCACTCCAACTTAACAAGGTAAACTAAGAACTATGAACCAAGATGGCGACGTACACAGGAGCAGTGGTCCGGAGTTCTCCAGTGCCATGCTTTTGTTGTGCAATATCCCTCGTGATACTCCTTGTGCTGTTGGATTTTTTGCTTCCAGTATCAAAATTTTATTCTTTACTTTTATTCTTCTTTATTTTATTTTATATATATCATATTTTATTTTACTATACATCTTACCTTTACTTATAGTCTGTAAGTGTTACTCATTTATACTTTTATCCTTAACTTGACATCTATAGCCTTGCTCCAAGCCTCTCATTGTATTTGTACAGTAAAGAGAAACACATCTTACCTTATCTTACATTAACTTATCTTATCTGAGATAGGAAGCACCACTAACATTAGCATAAACCTAGCTGACTAGTAACGTTACCACTGATGGCTGAATCCAAAAGAGTTGTACCGGCTCCCAAGGCGTGCAGAGCTGAGGTGTGGACTCATTTTGGTTTCCACAATAAAGATATAAAGCACTAAGCAGACTGACAAGAGCCATGCCATTTGCAAAATTGTGTCATGTATCCTGCAAATACAATTATTCTTTTTTTTTACTAATACGATCAAATGTTTATTCCTTTGCTCAAACTGCATAAAAAGTAGTGCTGTGATGCTGGGCGTTACAGGGACTGTGATAAATGCATAAATGCAAATGCAGATCTCACTGTTCTGACTGCATTAACAAAGTTACCTTTTTTCCGATTTTATGTATATGGTGGCGTGTTCTTTATACTATGACAGTTTTCCTTTAATTAGATCTCAAAATCACAATATATCGCCTTGCTTACAATATTGCAATATATTGAATCATAGCCACAGTATCATGATAGGTACCGTATAGGCAGATTCCTGCCCATACACAGCCCTGCTGTACCGTTAGCATGCCCTGCGAGGGAGGCCATCCTGCCGACCTTGGAAAATCCCCCTACTAGTGCAAACTAAGGGGTTTTTCCTCTCCCCCTCCTCTGTCTTCTGGCTTTTTCTGCTAGTACAGTGCGCTGTGTGCATTTGTGTACATATAAGTGAAGCACTTTGCTCCAACAGTGCAGGGAAGGACACGTCATGAGATTAAAATGAATGCAATTGAATCATAATCCTTTCTGTTTCCCTTTTGGCTTCATTTGTTAAATGATCAATTAATTATAAATACAAAAATTGCTCCATGCAAAACCAAGGGTAACAGTTTGGTTGACTGCCAGAACTAGTGAAGCATCTCATCTCTCTCTCTCTCTGGTATTTGGTGCTAGTAGCCACTGGTCCTCTGTTTTGTTATAGCTTTGTAATGAATTTCTTGGCTCCCTTCTAGGTTTCTATATATCTAAGGTTCTTAACCCAGGTTCTGCTGTTAATACATCTGACCAAACTCATGTGGAAGGCCAGCTTCATCACAAGACTGATCCAGGACCCATAGGAGGCAGTGGCGGAGAAGAGGATGCTGGGAAACAATGGAGTCCTCCAACGTCTGGCTTAAGAGTCATGACTATAAAAGGTGCAAAATGACTATCTTGGAGGTGTACCGTCTACCTGAGCTTGGACAACGTAGACGGAAGTCTTCTTTGGTCAGCAGACAGAGCGCCTTTCCGTTCATCTCGAACTTGGAGTGGTCCGCCTTGCGTAGGGAGTATTCCTTCTGAGCCCACCGCAGCCAGTGACTGACATCATCCTTACCCCACAAGGAAGGGTTGATACCTGCAGTGACAGGAATTATTAGATCCTTTGCTGAACATGGTCATATTAAACATTATATGTTATCTTCCTAATGTTTTGTAAAAACCTATTTTTTTATATGCGTGTGACATTCTCAAATAAAAGGTCCACAGTGTGGCAAGGGTGAGCCATTTGGTAGCTGGCGTGATGCAAAGCAGGAGACCCATGATTGTTTCTGGTCATGGGAACAATCAAACGTGATACATTCTTGAGGAGCACGTTCACACATCATTCCAGAGCCAGAAACCAGAAGCATGATGGAGGAAACCCAAGGACACGCACGCAGTCTTCCGGGGAGCCTGCACAGCTCGTCTTGAACACCCAAGTAGACAGAGGCCACTTGGTTGGGAGGGACCATGACGACTGGAGGACCAGTACAGGGGGTGCTTGGCTGGCCGCGCTCCTTCTGCATTCAGGAAAACAAAAGCAGATAAACAAACAAATAGATAAACAAAAAAACAATAACGTGCTTTTACTTGGAGGAACAGGTAACGTTTCCTGAGTTCTTAGTTTCATGAAATTCTCTAATTGAGAATTAACCATTTGTGTTAAATACACAGGTTGGCGAGCGTAAAATCCGCTTTCCGGCTTTCTTATGTGTTAATATGCTGCATTTAACGTTTTGGATAACGTCACCATTATTTATGAATTATTCATTTTCTGCATGATTTGCATTATTTAAACGTATATGCTTACTTTCATTTCTTTTTTCATTGTTATTAGTTGTGAAATTTTAATTACTAGGATTCGTGAGATTATTTCTTTTTTACCTGCAGTTTATTATCTTTTTGCTAAAACAATAATTCCATAAAATGTATCGTACTTCATGACAATTTCTGCAGTGTTACAATAACCGCTTGTAATACAGCACAAACAGTATTAATAATAAAAGTGAAAGTACGTATCACTTATCGTTTTGAGTTAAAGCGTATAGGACATGTGTATTATTTCCTTTTTAAAACTTCAGATAAATCCCGGAATTCAGCTCACCTACTTGAATAAGCCAAACTATAAGGAAAATTCATAGATTAATCGTCACGTCTTGAATTGTATTTCAAAATATGCCTATGCGTAAAAGTAAATAAAAGTATTTGTTTAACCTAGCGACTTCAAAGTTTTGAAGAAAAGAAATACAACTTATTTATTGAACAGACACTACATTTCCTGGTCGACTAACTGAACTTACCTTGATCAAAGGCGGTGGTGACTCGTCATTCATGTTTTCACCTGAGATGTCACTAATACTATTACCTGATCCTGACCATTTAACGCCCTGACTTTCTAACTGTCTTTCTAACTTATTCAGGATGACCTCGTCGGCGGGGTAAATATCAAGACGAAATGAAGCCGAAAATTCTGGTACTTCTTTTAGACCGCATGAAATATTTGAAGGGATCCTTCCGGGAAATGAAAACGAAAGAGCCCGGATCTGCTCGCTATGTCTTCGCGGGGGTGTGTGTGAAAGGAGTGTTAACTGAGTAAGGGAAAACCGAAGGTGACATCTGAGCGAAGTCACCGCATTTCCTCTTCTTACATGGCATCATGGTTTGGCAAATGCCCCGGTGGCTCTCACTGATTGCTGGAGTTGGTCCACCTTTTCGGAGATCAGGCACACAGCGAACTACCTGGAACTCATTAGGGATATTCGTTTGATATATGTTCATGGATAATCGTATTTGCAATGTTAATATAAACCCTGAACCATCTTTACTGGTTTATTGAGGACACTTTTGGGAACTATAGTGATTATTTAAATACTTGTATTTGACTGAACACGCACACACGCCCCAAATATAAGGTGTTGGTAAAATTAAACTGCACAAAGTTTAATACTATTTGGTATAAATGGGGTACAAGCACCACGTCGCTTTTCTCTTCAGAGTACTGGCACCTCTCAATATCTGCTGGTGTTGAATAACAAGGGGAGCATTAGTACCTGTTTTTCCCCACTTCAAGAACTGGTTTCCATAATAAGCCAAAGGCCAGAATCCCTTCCTTTTTAAGTCGTTAATGCTGCGAGGGTCCATAGGCGCCTGCGTGCGTCTCATTCGTAGACACGATGCCGAAGGCTGACAGCGCCGTCTAGTGGCGCAGCGTTAAATAGCTACCAGCGGGGTCCCGCATTCGCTCACAAATTAAGATATTGCTCCTACACGTCATATAAGGTGCCCTGGGCAAACCCCCACTTCACCACCCCCGCCCCCGCCAACAAAAATTATATGTTCATCTTCCACCCCTCGTCCGTCAAAAGAAAGTAGCATTCAATTAATATTATTAGCTTAAAATAGTTTGGATTGTATTTGCTGAAAATTAGATATTTTACGTATAACATTAACTTTTGCACTAAAAACACTTGTACAATTCACATAAATCATGCAACTAAAGCAAAATTAAAAAATTAAAGCACAGCGGGGGCACATTTCCCAAAACCATAATATATATAGTTGCTAATTACGTTAGCAACTTACAGATTTGGAATCATGCAACTGTATGGTTTCAACTATCAGACTATTATAAATGTGATTCCTTTTACCAGTTTTTCTTGTATTTGTTTCATATTCCAAAAAAATACAAGCAAATACTACCTTTTAAACTTGTGATGAATCATGATTAATCACAGTATAGTATTGTGTTTAACCGGATTTCGTTTTAATCGATTGACACCACTACAGCATTGCGTTTTTTTTTTTTGTGCGGGTGCTCCATGCTGCCCCCGGCAAGAAGCTGTCCTGGGCAGCTGGTCATGTCGCCCATACCTAAATCCGCCAGTGCATACAAACAACGTGTAGTATTCAGTTCTTTGCCCACAGAGCATACTCCGGGACAGCAGGTGGCAGTATAGGCCATTCTATTAAACTTTACCTGTCAATGAACTGACAGCTGAGCAAGACAAGTGAGGGGGAGTAGCCAGTTCTGATCGGTGAGTTGTCCAGGTTTCAGTCCCCGTTCTTGAGCTTATTAGCAGCGTATATGAAGTGTTGAATCCTGAAAAAAATAATTTCCCGTACATATTTATACGGGGCCAAGTGGGGGACATAATTGTTAAATAAGATTAAATAAAACTGTAACGAGGGAACCATTTACAGTTTGCTTTCCATAATTCATGCGCGCAAGAAGTAGTTCCCTCGTTTGGTTTCTCCCAAAGGAAGGTGGGGATAGTGTAAGATAAAGCTTGTTGTCTGGCTTCTCTGGTTACTGTAATTACTTTTAAACGACAAACTGGAAACAGGAAAATCATCTGCTAACTGTTTATCTATCCAAGGCAGCTCGGGGAACAAAGATGGGTTCACCCTAACTGCCAGTGTTTTAGCCAATAAATTATATGCCATATAACTTAATTATGTTGAAGATGTTCGAGTTTGACCTTGACTGTTCATTTTGCTCAGTGTTTGTAATATTGAGTCTGCTTGCAGTGAATTAGCCTGGTCAGCTACAAGTTTTGCATTAGCAGCAAGAGAGACTCCCCTGCAAAGAGCTGTAAGGCTCAGTAAGTTTGGCCTCTGCATTTGTAATTGTATGGTTGCCGGTTTGAATCCCATTTGCAGCAGAATAATCACATATTTGGGCCCTTGGTCAAGTCTCTTCACCTGAAAAATGCTTCTGGGGTGCTGGATAAATGGTTGATCCTGACCCCACGTGTATCGCCCACCTATATAACATGTGCATGTCTTAAAACGGAGACCATGACGAGATATACAATTATATAGAGTGTGTGTATGTATATATAAATGTGTGTGTGTGTATATATACGCAAACACACATATTCCAAAGTACCCATATTAATACTTTTTCAAATGCCAAATATAGCAGAATTTTTGTTGTTTTTGTCTAGCCATGCTATTGAGCAAACTCGGTAAACAGCTGGGTTGACCCACTCAGTCTCTGGCTGGCTGGATCATAACAAAGACCCTGGAATGGCACAATCGCATCCTGGAAGAAAACGCAGTAAGGCTCTGTGGGATCCGTCCTGACGACACAGTCCTGGAGCTGGGGCACCGGCCGGGTCTGGGGCTCGTGGCTGCAGCCCCCCTCCTCTCTGGGCCCAAGGGGAAGCTAATTGGGGTTGACTACTCA
>JAODLD010000044.1:13730289-13744346 GCA_026781065.1 Mormyrops boulengeri | reverse complement strand
TCATTTGTGGTGGAACAGGGAAAGAACTAAGCTACACAGGGCTCCGGCCCTCCAGGACTGCAGTTTGACACCCCTGGGCTAGGGTGAGGGGTGTGAAAATGTCCCTCTCAAACCTGCAATAGAAGTTGTTGAGGTTTTCAGCCCGGTCTTTGTTTGCCCCAGCAGGGGGGGATGGTCAATTTGTAATTGGTGATGTCTTGCAGGCCTCTCCACACTGACGCAGGGTCGTTGACTAGTAGCTTCTTTTAGCCACTCTGATCTCCTTGGTCAGTGTGTTTCCTGCATGAAACCAGATTGGAAAGACAAGATGGCAGATGATTGTGGGCCAGGATGGGATTTCTGTCCAGTGTGTCTATAAACAAACACACGTTTATTAATAACAATGTTTTGCTTAGATGCGCGGTAAATTACGATTAGATATGTGTCCACTGCAGTGGACTTCATGCATGTATGAAGTTGATTTTTTCCAGCATGGCATCCATGTGGTGTCAAGATTCATAAAAATGATCCCCGAATCGCCACAATTCATCAGAATAACTTGATTATAAAAACACAATTTCAGGAGCGTTTAAGTAGACAAAATAAGTCCACAGAACCAGGCAGTGACGACGGGATCTCACCTCAAGTGAAGTGGAGACCTGATCTCAGCACCCCCTGAGATCAGGTTTTCCCCTAGGAATCACTGCGCCCAGCTCAGCAAAGCCAGAAATGCCAACAGATGCTATGATGCTGCGTGTACAAGAAATACAAAGTACACCTGCATGCAGTGCCCTGAGCCTCGGTCCCCTGGATCCTTTGGCGGTTTTCACAGAAATAGATCAGAGTATCTCAACATCAAACAAAACTCTTGGGATTTTCTTATTTTTAATAAATTTTAAGAGCTGCTTGCAGTATTTTAATATAAATGCATATGATTTTTGAGTTATTTATGACTATTTATACAATTTGATATTTTGTTGACTATACTAAATAATAACACTAAAACGAAATAAAACACCCATTACACTGCTTATATTTTAAGATTGCTTTAATTGTAATTTGAAGAGTTCGTTTTCACCTATAAGTGCATTAATGGTATTGTTTTTTTTTTAATGCTTTATAGTTTTTCATTAGCAAAAAAGAAAAAAACACAGTCCCCACATCCACCCACCCAGAGGTAACAAACAGGGAAATTAAATAAATAAATAAACAAATTAGTAAACGACGGTGATTACAATGGTAAACAAAAATAGATTAATCTTTAGACATACAACCAAGTACATATTAGTAAGTTGAACATAATATCTGTGTATGGAACAATTAAAATAAATAAATTTAAAAAATGGGGGGGACCGCTCTCCTTCGCTCAGTCTCAGTTTGTAAATAGAACATTATATACATTGGCAAAAAAAAAACAGTAATTGTCACGGCTCCGATGTTTATGATGGGGTCAGGTTTTTAACAAATTCAATGAAGGGCGACCAGGTCACTAAAATTTTCTTGACAGTTGGTTCTACTGTATCTCTATTTTTGTGGTGCTTTAAATAATATTTCAATTTATATATTTGATTGTGTTGCAGTGTTTATTTCATAAGAAATTGTAGGTATTGTTGTAGTGATGCCATATTGCTATTGTAATACGCCATAAATGCATTCAGTCCACTTGAATGGACGTGTGCATAACTGTGAAAATATTACATATCGAGTTTTTAAAAACTTTAAAATAGGTTTTCTTTATTCCCTGAAAGGAGAAAACGACAGCAAAAAAAGACTCTGGATCATAATTCATGCATGAAAAGGTTAAACACTGTTACTGAACAGGCTAGCAGGGCAGTAGAGCTGGGTGGGTTTCCACTATGCAAAGCATTTTTGGAGTGTATATTACCAATAAAGCTTATTTGCTGTGTTTAACCATAACCCGTCTCAGTGCGATTGTCTATCTTAATGTTACTCAGAAAGCAAATCAAAAGTTTGCAAAATCGATGGTCTGACAATCGGCTACAATGCCTAAACAACGCTTAGTACGGGACGCGTGCATTATGGGTAATTGTAGTTTTGTATTTTTATTGAACCTATAAATGTATCAGGAAATGACTACAACACCCAGAAATCACTTCGGTATAAGTGCTCGATGACTCGATCGTCCACATTCGAAAGACGAGGGAAAATCAAACCGCATTCCTCATCGCTGTCCGTCTCGTTCGTATTTTCTCTGTAATCCATTAATAACAATACATTGACTGAGGTGGTCAGGTAAGTGTTTCGCGTAATGTATGAAAGCGTAACGGATTAAATGAGCTGGCTGAGCGGTATGTATGGCACGGGCTGGCCTTTGGCTGAAATGCGAGCTGGTCCGCCGTCATCGTGCCGCACCGAGCCCCTTCACGCTTCCTGTTTTCCTGGCAGGCAGGTGCCAAAATGCAGCGGAACAGCCGCCTGAAGCGGGAGCTGCAGTTGCTGGGCGCCGAGCCGCCGCCGGGGGTGTCCTGCTGGCAGACGGAGCACGACGTGGGCGAGCTTAAAGCTGGTGGGCGGCCTGCTTTTCACCATATAACAATTTAGTGCTTGTGAACTTGATTCGCAGCGATTTTGTAAGTTCGCAAAATAAATACCTGATTTAGCTGTTTAAACTGAGTACAAGTACAAGTACTCAGATAACTGAATGCAGTTAGGTAAAGTACAAAATAGTGCTAGAAACGGATGTGCAACACAGTAAATGTGCTTTGTTACCGGTTGTTTGTAGAAGTTTTTGTTCTGTCGGGCCCCCCTTTTGCGGAGAAGGTGATTTTCGCCCCTCCCTCAATTCACACACAGTGGTTTCCCTTTATCCGCTCAACAAATTCTTGCAGGTAGCATCTGTGAAGCTGTCATTATGGTTTGGCATTTTGTAACGGGTTGAAATATTGCACTAATTCTAAAATGGCTTTATTTGACCTTTAGATATTATCAAATATAAATAAATGTTTCCTCTCAAACAAACATGAGGCATCATCACTTATATTAAAAGATTAAAAAACACCGACACTTAGAACTTGAATAGATACTCGTGTCCTCCCTCAAAAATGTAAACAAGCATCAGACTGGTGCAAACCAGATTTCGAGGGATTAACTGGTACTAGTATTGGTAATGAGTCTGATTCCAGGCTCATGTACTTGTGACAAAGCACTAGTGTTATAACCGATACCATGTGACGACGTGTCAGTGATATAATTATCAAGCAGAATAAACAAGACAAAATGTCTGCAGTGTGGAAGTACTTCAAAGTTAACAACGTAAACCAAAGCATAGTGGACTGCACACTGTGCCGTACAAGAGTAACAAGAGGAGGTACAAAAACAGGTTTATATGACACTAGCAGTATAATTAACCATTTAAGAACTAAATGTGAGAACGGTGATAACTGAATTGCCCCCAGAAGCAACCTACCATGCAGGAAACACTAGCACAGAGAGGGAAAGTCTCAAACAATAATTCTTGTACAGTGGAGAACAAGTGCTTATCCAGTATATTGTCCTTGATATCAAGCATGACATCACTATCTTTTTTTTTTCGTGTTCCCTTTTTTTTTTGGCTAAATAAAATTTAAGCGCCTGGCTTGGTGTCTTTGTTGGTGGTATCCCGATATTTTCAAATTGCTTGTGTATATATATATATTTGTACATTGCCCACCCCTAATTAGTTTTGGTATTGTTGAATACCAGACAGCCAGCATCAGTACTTGGTCTGAAAAAACTGGTATCGGTGCATAGTTCAATAAATAGCATTGAATTTCAGACGTATTAAAAGAAAAAAAACAATTATTTGTTTCCCTTAATTTCAGGCACTTTTCTGCTGTGGTGTTTTACTCATCACTGCCACCCTACACAGTTTGTACTGAGGCTTGTTTTCTTTCACAGCGTTTTTCACTACCTGAAGCTAACTGTGGCACAGAAAATGCCAAAAGTTTGCAATTCTATTCTAGTATATTCTGTTATATTGAATTCTATTCTATGTGATTCTGTTCTATACAACTCTATGGAATGCCATTTAATCTGTGGAAAGGCAAACAATGCCATCAAGTGGTATAGTATGGTACATGCCAATTTTGGCCGTGACTTGTACTTCTGCATAATCACTCTTAAATGTGGGTTATAGAATAATCATCTGCGGGGGAGAAGACTGCACTCCTGTTGCCCATTAATTCAAAACAATACATTAACAGCATTCTTCTGTGGTTACACTACTATTAGTAAATCCGTATGTCAGGAGCTTGTATTCTTGTGGAAATCCTGACCCAGGCATGGTAGTATATTTAAAAAAATGAGTACTGACAGCTGTATGGATATATCGCATCTACTGCTAAACTGTGACCCAAACATTCCTTTGACACTGAGTCTTGTACATGCATCAGGTGGCAATAATGTCCTCTGTCTTCATATTCTGCTTTAACTACAAGTCTTACCTTGTTAGAAAGATAACAGCATCTTGTAGTAATGATCATTCAATGCCTGATCGTGGCTGCTGAATGCCCCTTTAGTGTGCTGATGGATTCATTTTTATAATTGCAGAATTAGTGGGAGGGGTGAACACGCCATATGAGGGTGGTGTGTTTTCACTTGAGATAAAGGTCCCAGAACGGTGAGCAGCAACCTGGTTTAATAACTACTTACTTCAAAAACAGCCCTTTTTTGTCTTTAATAGTTTGATCAGTTGTGTATAAAATGTATATACCATCTACCTGTGTTTTTGAAAATATCTATTGGTTTGTTTCCTTAGGTATCCTTTTGAACCTCCCAAAATTCGATTTCTGACGCCAATCTACCACCCTAATATTGACAATGGTGGACGCATCTGCCTTGATGCTCTTAAGTTGCCGCCAAAGGTATCAAAGTTCCTCCACTGTTTTTTAGCTAAAAAATGGTCACTTTCTTCTCTCCTTTCAGTTTAAAGTTTTAAGTAGAACTACATCACCTGCGCCCCTGAGTTTTTCAAGTTCCCAACTAGCGGTGTCCAACCTTTTAATATTGATGGGCCCTGTGTCTGGCTCACACACTACACAATGCTCCTGAATGCACCTTAATCCTGATTAATAACTTGGCTTCTCGGTTTCAGCTACGGCAGCTGAATTCTGCTAAACTTACTGGTTTACTGGTTCCTTATTGGCTCACAAGGAAGTTCACATGCCTTGATGCTAGAGCTGCTGTACTGTCCCTTGGCATTAGTGCCGTTGCGTCATGTTTTAGATGCATAATGTTCTTAAGATGATGATTACCCAAGAAGTAACATGCTCCTAATGCTATTAGATTCTTGGCATGACATGGAATTGCCAGCGTGTTTCTGGACATTGAGAACAGGGATCGGTGGTTAGGTTAGACGATTAAGAGAAGTATTGATGACTGTATTGCATTTGTTTATCACAGGGAGCGTGGAGACCCTCCCTGAACATCTCTACCGTGCTGACTTCCATCCAGCTGCTCATGGCTGAACCCAACCCGGATGACCCCCTCATGGCCGACATCGTGAGTATGGGCGGGTGATCACGTCCAGCTTCATGTGATGTGTGGGGGTTTTCTTCGGCTGACTTGGCAGATAGTGGCAATCGGACTCGTGTTGGTGTATGGAAACTCCATTTCTCAGTATGTTAGCTGTGACCTTTATGCAGTTCTTAGCTGTAGAATCTGTGATTTGAAAACTACCAATAATAGAGAAACTTTTTTGGGGGGGGGAGTGGGATGGGGTTGTATTTATAAGAAGCTTCTGATCCTGCAGTGAAGCTTGTATGATGTCACAGCTGAAGCTCTTGACCGTTTCCTCAGTCTGCAGAATACAAGTACAACAGGCAGGTGTTCCTGGAGAAGGCGAAGAAGTGGACTATGAAGCATGCCATGCAACAGAATCTGGTGGGTCTTTGGTTTCTTCTGCTCTTTGAGGTCATCTGGAAATGTTGCAGATCTAAAGGCTGCTTGTATCCTGTGTGCATTAAGGCTTGCAGTTTGCATATTTCATGTGTTGTAATTCTTCAACTTCTCATTGGTTTAATGGATTCATTTCATTGTAGCTTGTTGAATTCTACCTTCAGGGGTGGATGTCATTTATAATTTTTTTTAAGAGTAGAGACTGATGACAAACATGTTTTGCGGGAGGGGGGGATTCTCAGTAATGCATAGGGCCACTATGAACGACAGCCAAGAGCTGGTCATAGATCATTTTGTGGGAGTAGCATGAGAGCTGGTGGCCGTAGGATTAAGAAGGCATTAATGGCATTACCATTAACCTAGATTTTGTGCAATTTGAAGATGTGCACTGATAAACCATTGATGAATAATGCTCAAATTTGAAAAGAAGTCCGCAAGTATTGCAAAAAAATTTTTTACATTCACTTGAGGTAGTTTTTGTGGAAGTACGAGACATGGATCTTAATCTTACGGGATGGTAAATGGCAAGTATTATTCATATAACATCCATTAATGGATCACACCCTCTTTGTGCTATTAACTTGGGTGAATTTGCGTATAATTTGGACAACTTTAATCAGGGTTCCTGTGCAGTAGGGAAAAATTATGGAATTTCATTATGGTGTTTTCCAAGTCTGGAAAAGTATAGACAAAGGAAAGGCTTTGATGTTTCCAAACTATTGCAACAAATTGCCCAACTGTGTGTTCAGAAAAAAAACAGTATTTACTTACTAACGTTTTTGATTAAATCACTAATTGAAGAGCAGTGTCCCAAACCACAGAGTGGGGGTGTGTCTTTGTGTGCGCTTGATTATTATCCAGGAAGAAATATTGATGTAGGCTGCCTTGCAATTTATAACTCTAACAGTGAGGAGATGCAAGTTTTCACTTGCTTGGTTTTGGCAGTCCCACACATTGTAACTGAGTGGCTGTGGATCCCAAATGTGGACGGAAAGTAAAAACACAAAGTGTGTGTGAAGTCGACATTTTGAACATGGGCGAGTTGTTAGTCGCAGGGTGGACAGAAGCTTTGCTGTCAACTCGGTTAGTGACGGGCGCAGTCTGGTCCAGCTTTGATAAGCAGATCCCGGACGAGGCCTCCTCCGCCAAATTTGAAATGTTCAGATGAATACTAATTCAGTCTTGTTCAAAGGGTGTGAAGTTGATGGATCAACCTGATGCAGAGAACAGGGTATCTCTCAAGAGGGAGATGCTTGGTCCAGAAGAGCCACAGAAGAAGGTGAAGACCAGCCTGTAGATTTACATTTCTATGTTTTCCTGTGTTTCTCTGTCTATGTGTATGTACTACTGTCAATATTAAGCAATAATAAATTTTATCTTTTACTTATTTACACATCAGGGGGTCTTTTCTTCCCTGGAAATGTTCTGCTATTCAGGATATTAGTTAGTTAGACACAGAGTTACTTTCCCTGCTTCCTGTTAGTGTTTTTTGTACATCCAGCAGAACAAGACCTTCTCAGGATGTTACATTACATTACAGGACAGGTGTAAAGCACAAAATTATGAGCCATGCTTTTTAAGTTTAGAAAAGACCTCCTTTCCACAGTGGATTGATTTAGCTCTGATTTAATGAAACCCAAGGTTTTAGCTTGCACTACACTAACAGGAAGACTATTCCATACTCTAACTTCACGCTGTGTAAAGAAGCGCTTTCTCAGATCCAGTATAAAATGTTCTCCCGCTGATTTCCACCAATGGCCACGGGTTCTTGCATTGAATATTGAAGTAACTAACGCCACTTTTTGTATGATGTAATCTGGTCCTCAGACACCAAAATTTTGGGGACTCCTACTCTAATAACACTGGAAGTAAATGAATGGAGGTTATATTTTAAAAAAAATATCTAAGGACACAATTATATAATATAAAGTATAACTACAGTCTGTTGTTAATCTGTGGTCATTGGTAAAATAAATTCATCTTCCATTTACTGGAAAAATGTCTGCGCCTTACATAATGATTAAATAATGGATCTTAAAGCATAATAGATTTAAAGTGTTCTGTAATTATGTCATTTACACCAATCAGCCATAACACTAAAACCATTGACTGGTGAAGTGAATAGCATTGATTATCTCATTAAAATAGCACCTGTCAAGGGTGCCAGTATTTTTTAGGCAAGGGAACAAGCAGTTCTTGAAGTTGATGTGTTGGAAACAGGAAAAATGGGCTGAGCAAGTAAGGATCTGAGCAACTTTGACAAAGGCCAAGTTGTGATGGCTAGATGACTGGGACAGAGCTTCTCCAAAACGGCAGGATTTGTGGGGTGTTATTGGTATACAGTGGCCAGTGCCAACCAAAAGTTGTCCAAGGAAAGCCAAATGGGTGAGCCAACAACAGGGTAGTCAGTCTGGTCCAATCACACAGGAGAGCTGCTGTAGCACAAATTGCTAAAAAAGTTAATGCTTGCTATGATTGTGTCATCACAGCTTGCTGTATAACTGCTGACCAGTCCATGACTGGTGTCCATGCTGACCCCTGTCCACCGCCCTTGTCTGATGAGTCACATTTTTGTTACATCATGTGAATCACCAGGTGTGTTCATAGTTTCCCTGGGGAAGAGATGCCTGCAGGGTGCCCTCTCTGAAGAAGGCAAGTCGGCGGAGGAGGTGTGACGCTCTGGGCAATGTTCTGCTAGGAAACCTCGTGTCATAGCATTCATGTGGATGTTACTTTGACATGCACCACCTACCTAAACATTGTTGCGGTACATCCCGCCAAGGCGCCATATCAACAGTACTCCCTGATGGCAGTGGCATATTTGTTCAGAAACGGTTTGAGGAACATGAAAAAGAGTTGAAGGTGTTGACTTGGCCTCCAAATCCCCCAGATCTCAATCTAACCGAGCATCTGTGGGATGTGCTGACAAACAAGCCCGATCCATGGAGGCCCCACCTCGCAACTTACAGGACTTAAAGGATCCGCTGCTAACTTCTTAGTGCCAGAGACCAAGGGACACCTTCAAACGTCTTGTGGAGTCCATGCCTCGACGGTTCAGACCTGGAAGACACTACACTAGGCAGGTGGGTTTAATGTTATGGCTGATTGGTGTAACTCAAAACTCATCATATTGATGTGCTCTCTGGCAGGTTTTTTCACAGAGACAAACATTCCTCATTCTTTATGTGCGGTAAACGCACACCTTCTGATCTGAGTAGCAGTAAATGTTTTGAGAAAAAGCTATTAGTTTGACGGTTGTGGGCCTTACTCCTGGTTCAAAGTGCTGTTCTCTGGGTAAATATAGTTTAGTCTTGATGCTATGAGTGATCCTAAAACCTTTGTAGTTAAAATTATGTTCAAGTCTTTTTTTCTAAAAGTAGTAGATAGAATGACCCAGGAAGACGCATCACAAAGACAAAGGCTGTTTTTAATAAAATTAATAATTTTATTTGATCATACATTTCATTGTTTACAGAGGTTTGAAAATATATACATCCAAAATAGTAAATCTGTTTTGTACATCTAAAAGTTTTATTTTTCAATATAAAATTATATATTTGAATATAATAGGAAAACATATTGGGATACAGAGGAATATTAGCATGCTATTTCAGAGGTAGTTACTCTGTTTGTACAATAGCTAGCCTACTTTACAACCGGGCTTTTGAAGGAGTCAGTTGTCACACATGGGCAACAAATTCCCAAATACCAAACTCTCGAGTGTTTTTTAAAAGTTTCTTATCCATCCATCCATCCATCCCATCCATCATCCTCCGCTTATCCGAGGTCGGGTCGCGGGGGCAGCAGTCTCAGCAGGGAGACCCAGACTTCCCTCTCCCCGGCCACTTCAGCCAGCTCCTCCTATTTTCTGATTAAATGTAATTTAGAAAACGATAGCATTTTCTGTCATTGTGGTGTGTGGTGAAGAACACTTACTGAATTGACATGTTATGTTAATGTTGTGTAGTGCAGTGGTCACAAGTCATTTGATCTGCAGGGCAATCTTTCATTACAGGTCGATCGACATTCCTTGTCGAGCGCGACAATAAGACCATCACGTTAACGCTGCTGTATCAATTAGCATGTATCACTCTGTACCATTGGGTCACTAGCTTTACTTCACTCGTATTTTTTTGCTGGACTGCATTCGACACTGAAAAACAATGTAGACATCCCACTTCTCAGTGAAGTTCTGGGAGTATCCTGGAAGCAGACAGCAGCCTCCTGATGTGCATTGTCCTGGAAATCTGTTCGCTAACTGGGGCTATAGGGTAGCGGTAACATTAGCCAGCAAGACGTTTTGCCGGTGCAAGCCTGGCCCACCCGTTTGGCAAATTTTACCACCTACACCTTTTTTTCTGGCTGTTTTTATGGCTTGACAGCTGTCATCTGAATGCTCACTGTCACCACCTTGTGGATGTTGTTCCACTGTCTAACATTTAATTGGTCCTTATTTGTCTAAGGATAGTAAGTGATACATCGTCAGTTAACTGTCCATCAGTACCACACGATCCTCTTTCAGAGATTTTTATGTGGGAATCAGTAGTGTGTCGCTTGGGTCAGGGCACTGTGTGTGGAAGGTCACTGGCTCAAATCTTGAGTTTGACCTAGTGATTTTGCTGATGGGCATTTGAGCAATGCACTTAACCCCCAATTGCTCCAGGGACTGTCTGACCTTTAATTGTATGTTGTCTTAAGAGAGATGTGTCTGCAAAATAAATTAAATGTAGTGTAAACCATCTTCACAGCTGCAAATCACTTCTGGTTTGACATTCAGCCTGGTCCAGGCTGATGATGCCACTCAAATGAATATTTACTTAACGCTGTTAAATAAATAAAGCTATATGAGCTGTTCTCATTTGCTATAAGAAAGTGAAGGTCTGGATATAAATTATCTGAAATACCTTAGACGTGTCTAAGTTCTTTACACACCGGGAGCGATATAGCAAGTGAAGGCTTGCCATCCGACATCAAAGGGATCAAAGCACACAGCTGAAGCCAAATAGGGAGGCATTACAGTTATGTCTGAATGCGTTTCTTTGAAAATGGTCTATTTTTGCATGGTGCCAGGGGGCAGTTTATTTATTTTTTTATCACCAACTCGGCTGCGATCAGCATTCGCGCTGAATTTTATAATCGGCTGGTAAAAGAAAAATCAGATACAACCATTTCTGGTTTAATAAGAAGGGCTGTTCATGGAGCTGAAGACCACTAGGGGTTTTTCCTGTGAGGATTAAAACTGCCCTTGTGAATATCAGTTTTCAGAGGTAATATGTACATTAACTGGATGTTTGTCCTTCGGCCTTTCAAAATAACGTCCCGGTTTCATGTCTGTCAAAGTAAGCCTATAAATGCAGTTTAATTGACTTTACAAGGTGTATGATGATGAGGTCTCTGTATTTATGTATTTATATACAAGCACAAAAAAACAACTGAGCTTCTTGACAGCTGTCATCTGAATGCTCACTGTCACCACCTTGTGGATGTTGTTCCATTGTCTGAAATTTGACTGGTCCATTTTTTCAATGCTGAGAGGCCTGCTTTGTAGTAGGACCTGTTTCCCATTACAGTTCTGTGTTGCGTGAACAGTCAGTTGTTCAGGAGTGAAAGGAAAAGCGGGGCGAATGGTGAGCTTTAGATGGGAAGAGGGCGCTATTCCGATCAGGCTCCTCATGCTGGGTCCGCGTGCCGTGGTGAGACGTAGTCCCGTTTTCCTTCTTGGGGGGGCTTTGTTGTTGGCAGGGGATGAGAGGGATTGGTGATGAAGTGGCCGTGTAGTGTAAAGGCTCCAGCGTGGGCTGGACTGTGCTCTCGTACAGCACGTCCACCTCGGAGAAGGACACCAGGGCCTGCGTGGAGTCATACGAGCTTTTCTCCGTCTCCTCAGAAGCGAAGAAGTCCAGGGCCTCTTCCCGGCCGGGCCGAGACTTTCTCCAGAGCAGACGGAGATCTTCCTTGAAATGCGGGTTGAAGAGCAGGTAGATGAGGGGGTTGAGGCTAGCAGGGAGAGGCAGCAAGACCAGGAGGACCGACTTGATGGCCTCCTCGCCAATGCGAAAGAGGCCCAGCAGGGAGGAGAAGGTCAGGAAGGCCACGGGGCAGTAGAGCAGGCAGTTGGTGAAGATGAGCCAGGCCACATGCTTGATCATGGCGCAGTCCCAGATGCTATCAAACTCACCCTTCATCAGGTCCCAGTAGAGCTTGATGTAGGTGCCGGTGATGACCAGGAAGCAGAGTGTGTTCATCATGATCAAGGCCACCATGTAGCCCAAGGTGGAGGGTTGACCTTCCGGCAAGGGGGATGGCAGGCAGAGGGGGGAGGAGCCATACTCCCCAACCCAGAAGAGCGGCAGGGCCCCCACCATGAGGGAGAGCGCCACGCAACAGAGGGCGGCCGCCTTGACGCTGCCAAAGGACGGCGACTTCCTGTAGGCACGGACACAGGACACCGACACGCTGCACTGCACTGCCGCCAGTGTGAGAAATAGGATGGATGCCTCAGAGGCGAAGACCGAGAGGAAGCCGGTTGCCTGGCATCCCGGGCCTGTCTCCCAGCGGGCACCATACTTGGCGAACTGCCCGAAGGTGAAGGCATCCACCAGGGCTAGGGCGCCCGTGCACAGCCCCATCAGCAGGTTGGCTCCGCCAATGGCGCCGATGACAAACTTGACTGGGGACAGGTAGCTGGGCGAGGTAAAAACGGTGACGATGAGCAAGCTATTGCCCACCAGGGAGACCACGGTGATGGCCCACACCCCCAGCCTGACCACCCAGCTGTCAATCATATATTCACATGGCTTGAAGGGACCTGTAATGGTAATCATATGGAAACTGACATCAGTGCAAAGTTAGCTGTGAAATAACTGCTCCTGATAGACCATAGACTACGGCCTTCGTGCATCTGCCAATGCGATTTACCTGGAGTGGGTGTACACTGAATGCTGGCCTGGAGTTTGGAGTCTTCAGCTTCCAGCTGGAACTCCTCCATATCAAGATCATCTGGAACAGAAGGTCATGACTCTCCATCAACTACTTGAACATAAAGGTCAGTTGACCGTTTTACCTGGTATAAAATTAGCTAGGAAGCTAATCACAATTGCCGCATTAGATATACCAGTAATTGTAAATTGCATTGTAGAATTTTTGTGGCAACACGAAATATAGTCACGGTTATTTTTGTTATCAAGAGGTACCATTTTTTGTCAGAAAAGTGTAAAATAAATAAATAAATCACATTTTTTGTGTCTTAATAATAAGCCTGTCATCATAACTCGTGGGGTTTGGCATGAAAGTAGAGTAACATACATCATAAATAAAGACATTTGGCTCAACTGCCTACGATCGGAGTTTCTGCTTCTCAGAAACATACCAAAGAAACTGCACTCATGTGTTTTCGTTAAATCCTCCATGACAGATTACACGTAAAGCACACAGCAATAACCAGGGGGAAAGGGTTTCTTTTTTGCGTGGCTAGTCAGTCATATCTCTCCATTTTTCCTCATGTTCCCTCCAGTTGTTTGAGATTTATGACGTTCTGCTAAATCGATAATTTCAAGATATCATGGCCACGTACAGCATTGTTTAAACCCAGACGGTCCTGTCATAATGACGAAGAACGATAACGGTTGCCTCTGCTTGTAAGTAAATATTCGCTCTTTCCAAGCCACCAGGTCTCTGAACAACTTGCATCTGTCTCCCCACTGCATTGTTGCTCCACTTCCGTCCTTAATCTGTATTACTTACTATACAGTTGTCTATTTGTTTACTCATTCTTAAATTGCACAGACTTGTCTTGTCTATCCTGTACTGCACTGCTGTTCCTCCTCTACTTCATTGCTGTCTGTCCTGTATTGCACTGCTGTTCCTCCTGTCCCACACTGCTGTCTGTCTTGTATTCCACTGCTGTCTGTCCTGTATTGTACTGCTGTTCTTCGTGTACTGCTCTGCTGTCTGTCTTGTATTGCACTGCTGTCTGTCCTGTACTGCACTGCTGTCTGTCCTGTATTGTACTGCTGTTCTTCGTGTACTGCTCTGCTGTCTGTCTTGTATTGCACTGCTGTCTGTCCTGTACTGCACTGCTGTCTGTCCTGTATTGTACTGCTGTTCTTCGTGTACTGCTCTGCTGTCTGTCTTGTATTGCACTGCTGTCTGTCCTGTACTGCACTGCTGTCTGTCCTGTATTG
>JAODLD010000044.1:13713074-13730189 GCA_026781065.1 Mormyrops boulengeri | reverse complement strand
CTTGTATTCCACTGCTGTTCGTCCTGTACTACACTGCTGTCTGTCCTGTATTGCACTGCTGTTCTTCGTGTACTGCTCTGCTGTCTGTCTTGTATTCCACTGCTGTTCGTCCTGTACTACACTGCTGTCTGTCCTATTGTCCCCCATGCATGTGTCCCCCTCCCTGCAACTGTGGCATAAGAAATTCACTGCGTTCCTCTGAACATGTGACAATAAAACTTAAAACTTGATGATGATGGATGGTGTGCAAAATGGTCCTTGTCCTAACGGAAGCTGATAGACTAAAGCACAACCTGGTGTCTGGAGGCACTAAATTCTGCAACAGCAATCCAGGAGAATCCAGGGAAAAGAGCATTTTTCTCTGAAACACATTTTCATATTGGTTACTCACATTATAGTTTGTAGATGTAATTTCTTTAGGGACAAGGATTATTCTGTTCTATATTTGGAATTTTTAGTGAAATAAAACAAACAGATCATCATTTTATGAAGTATTGCTAAATCTGCAGATTTATTTGTGATGGCCACATAAATCACTTTAATTAATGTCTGACAAGATTACATCACTCTTTCGGTGTGTGCTTAATTTATCTTTTGTTTTGTGATCTTTTGTTTGATCGGAAAAGCGCCTTCAGACTGCTGTGATTGTATCAAACGAGTCTAATTACTGTAGGCTCCTTTCAAGTGTATAGTTTGAAAGGGTTTTTTGGGAGGGACATATTTTAAGAAAAATGTTGCTGCATATTTAATCTGTCATGAGTTGGTGAAGGAAGAAACATGTTTTAACAGCACTGGACGCAGACGTCGGAGTCAGAAACAGAAAGCATGCCTGCCTCGGGTTTGTGACAGTACGCTTTCGAATATAAGCTATGCTAACAGCAACCAAAGGCTTTATTCCAGTGCCCTGTCCTACCTGGACACACATCTGCATTATGGTCTGGCTGACGTTACAGGCATATGATAATGAATTTAGTGAGACATAAACAATGTCAGGCAGATTAAACATAGGCGTGGGGCGACAGGGGTTTGTAACATATAAATAAAACCGCAAAGTGAAAAAACAGACATTGCACAAATCCACTTTACCCGTCCTGCATATTTTTTCCTATCTGAGAGGTAGCTATTTTTTATGTGATTTTTTAAAAATGTGATTCTGCACTCCTGCCAGCCTGCACTCAAGCAGCGACACTCGCACCAGGCCTTACAGTGAGTGTCAGGGTGGAGCGGGAACAGGGCTATGTTCCTCTTCTGCAGGTCTTCCTCCTGGTTTTGCAGCTTCTCGGCTTCCCAGTGGCTGCCGGCCTTGTAGTTGCCGTTGCAGACGCCGTAGACGCAGCACTGGTAAGCATACGGCATCTCGATGACCCTGTTGAAACATCAAGGGGACCCTTATGACGTGCTCGTTCAGAAGATCTTGAGGGCTTTCTGGAAGATGACTGAGACATTTACAATGCCAGTAATTTGACATTTAAATGACACGTGGGGCTTAAATCTAAGGACTCTGGAGGTCCCTGCTGTAAATGTTAGATTTCTTTGCATGAAATATTCTGTTTTGGAACAAAATTTGCTTGAAGGCTCTATTAACCACCTTGTTCTCCAACAACTCAACCTACAGCATGTCAACACCAGTGACCTGGATCAGGATAAGTGGTTGGAAGAAGAGTGGATGGATGAAGGACCTGTCACCCACAAAACTACATCAGCTTTTTCTTTGCTAAGCTGCTGTTGTGCCATAGGCATATGTTTCCAGCAGCAATGGAATGCTTGTAGACATCTTCTTAACAAGGTAAAATGACAAAATAATCCTACTCAAACACAAGCTTTAGACACTGCCTTTTTTACTTAAGTGCTGAGATTTGAAACACCATTAAATGGCTCCTGCATCCTTTCCATTATTAGCCGATTCTCTGTTATGAACAATCGTCGCTCTGTCTTCCCTTGAAGGTTGGGCCCCTCCACGGCTGGAGAGCGGCCATTGCCCTGGGCATCGTTTGAATCACTGTAAAGCTGAGGTATTTATGAAGAGCCTCTTTTTTAAGCAGTTACCTACAACAGGTCGGTACAATCTTCTTCTGTGCCTGCAAGGGGTATCGACACAAACCTCGAACCCGCTGCAATTATTAAGATCGATGTTGAAGCGTTTTGTAGGTAAGGGTGGTTTTTGTTTTGTGTTGATTTGTACACACATAGTTGCTAAAACAGATTTTATTTGAAGGCACATTACATTGAGACGTATGAACATGGATTATCAGAACACTGTCATCCAGCATTTCTCTGACGTGACATGCTTGAACCTGCATCTATCATGAGGTGAATCCATGTCTAGCTCTAACGGATACAAGGATTTGCTGTCTTCCATCTTCAAAGGTCTAAGCTGTAGATTGGATGGTGCTGTAGCAGGAAAGCCTACCTCATCTTGGGGAAGTCCTCCTCTCTGAAGGAGCCAGACAGAGCTTTGTTGCCCCTCAATTTAAGGTGGGTCAGACTGGCAAGGCCCTCCAAAGGTAGCGAGCTCAGGAGGTTGTCAGATAGGTCCCTACAGAGAGACAAACAGATGATTCCAGTAATGATGATCTCATGACTCGGGAAACCAGTCGATCATGGTATGGTCAAGCCCTTGGACGCCAAAGTCCAGGCCATCGGTTCAGTTCCCTCTCCGCGAACGTTGCGAGAGCTAAAGCGACTCCTCGGGATGGCCGGTTATTACCGATGTTTCTGTCGGAACTTCTCGGACGTCGTCGCACCCGTCACCCAGTTGCTTCGCGAGGATGCGAAGATCGTAACATGAAGAATACACTTCTCTGATGAATCTTGATTTCTCAGTAATGGTAGCAGTGTGACAAAGGCCCAAGGACTGTGGCCAAAAAGTTGTGCAATTGAGTCCTAATGTAGGAGAGGTCAATCATCTTGAATCGTGTGTTAAATTGTATGCCACGCCGTTTGTTTGGTATAGGTACTAATAAGTGGGTATTTATGATTACAGGGGTTATGTTTTTGATTAGGTGCTCGTAAATCCTTAATTATTCTGCATTACTGAAATAATACGGTAAACTTCATTCGCGCTTCCCGTTCACATTCGCTTCTCTGCCATTTGTTTCACAGCTGGGTTTCACATAATTACGGCTAAAATTACTGTAATCGGCGCCAAACAAAGCATCTTTACGGTTGCACAACTGAACCATATGCACTAATGAAGCTGGATCTCTGTTCGCCTACACATTTATTCTCATCTGATCTAATGCGGTATGAGGGGACAGGGCAGGAGGCAGACTCACAGTTTCACCAAAGACTGCAGGGAGACGAAGGCAGCTTCATGAATGCTCGCTATGCGGTTCCAGCTGAGGTCTCTGCAAGGGGGGAATCGGGACGACAAGAATCAGGCAAGTTGCGGGCTAGTCACCGATACACACACTCAGCTGCAGTGTCTTCAGTGGTTTCCTCTATGGCAGAGGTCTCACACTCATGGCTTGTGGGCTGGATCCAGTGTTATACAGCCCATTACATACTTATAATTCATTTTTAAATTTGGCCTGCTGTTTGATCTTTAGTTTTCAGCTTTGTAATCTTCTGTTTAAGTGATCAGCATAGACTGGGCTTTCTTACAGATTTACGGAATAGAGATGTTACATGTTTTTTGCTCTCTCTCGTTTCTCATTTGGCTCAGAAAATAGCTCAGGTGGCCCCCTTGAGGGAAGAGCTCATATTAGAGTTTGAGACCACTGGTCCATGCCAAGGAGGAAGAGTATATTAAATGCTGCTCCAGTTTGGCCGTGCGGGTCATTCTCTACCCTGAGGTGTGAGATTGACACAGCAGGCTGTACCCTTTGGGATGTTGATTCCTGTGTGTAACACTTGCTGAAGTGCTCTTTCGCACTGTCAAATGATATTGAGCAGAGCCATGAAAGGGGCATGAGATTTTTAAAAGGGGGGGGGGGGGGCATCAGCATCACCATACCAAAAATTTTGTTTTAGAGGATGGGGCAAGCAGGGGGAGGCAGATGGAGCTGGGAGGTGGGGGCTACTCACATGGAGCGCAGTGAGGCAAGCTGGTGGAACGTTCCGGCTTCGACTTGCTGTATCAGGTTGTGCTGGAGACCTCTGCGGAAATTCGAAACAGCCATTGGTGTGACTCCTTCTGACCACCAGGGGGAATAGTCACAAGGTGGCACGACAGTGTTGGATATCATATCACGGATAGAAACACAATGTGTATGAGGTCCTTCACGTTTAGTGCCATTCAGCAGGAGTGAAATAGAACTTGCATAATTATTCTCATTTATTGTTTTATTGATTTACTGTTTAATTTTATTCTATTTTTAGCACCTTTGTGTTGTGTTTCTAATGGTGGCTGGAAGGATATGCAGTGTAAGATTTTCATGGTATAGTGCTGCCGCCTGTTTGCTTTGAATATGACAATAAACTCTCTGGTGAAAATGCTTCAGGAAATTAAATGCAGAGGAAACATCCACAGGTGAGCGTAGCAGTGGTGTGGAAGTGTTACAGATCACCGTCTCATTCTTGAGGCCCCCACACGTACATTTCCTGCAGGTGCTGGCAGCGGTGAAAGCTGGGCAGCTCCTCTATCTGGTTATACGACAGTTCCCTGTTAAAACATCATGAGAGGAAGTTCAGAGCCAAGCAGGAATGGGCTCCTTTGCCATCCATTGTACCTCCCAATGGGTTTTCAGCTTCATGTTTAACTTTCTGTTCTAGATAAAGAAGCATGCACTTCCCAAACGATGCTGCACATCAAACCTTACGCCGTAGACTTTGACTCCCAGCCACATGTGGATATGTTTGTCCAAATGGCTCGCTTGATTTATATGTGCCACAGTGAGCTATTTTTTGGTGGATAGTCCATAACTGCAGTTATGAAAACGTATGTGTCTCTGCTAATGCTTGGTCTATTTAATGGTTTTCCATTGTGAAGAACAACTGGTATCCCATCCAGGGAGTTCCCCTGCATGAGGGCCTGTGCGGCCTGGGATAGGCTCCAGTCCCCGCTCCCCCCCATGGTCTAGTACTGAAAACTTGTTTGATGATAAATGGATGGATGTAATGAGATGATATGATGAGCACATCAGGACCAGAGGAGAAATTGTGACTCTAACAACTACAAGCTATGAGATATCTTAACAATGACCTAATGAGTAAGCCTAGCAATGTCCTAAGGAGTAATACGCGTATCAACACTAGGCCAATGGCTAATCCCATCATTAACACAATAAGAAATCCCAACAATGACCCAATAACTAATCCAAACATCAGCATAATTACTAAGGCCAACAACGAACCGCTAACTAATCCCAACATTAACTTACAGATCAATCCCAGCAATAACACAATGACTAACCCCAGCAATGGCATAGTTACTAATACCAACATTAGCACAATGGGTAATGATGGCGTAATGAGTACTCTCGTCTTTTTCTTTGGGTAGAGGTGGCTGGGCTAGTGATGGCGTTGGAGCAGTAGGGGGCATACTCACAGCACTCTTAGGCTGGGTAGCTGCTGGCACAGTCCCTGGGGCAAGGAAGTAAGGCCTGCCCTGGTCAGGGTCCTGCAAGAGAATGAGGATGTGAGCGGGTGTCGGGTGAAGCCACTGAGAATCCCACCCCCCTGCAGAAATGAGAGACAGCCAGGGACTGCATAGACACCACAAAAAACCCCACCATGAGGTGGCACCCTGGCACAGATGGGGCTGCCTTTCCCCTCCACCCCCATTGTCCATCTCGCATGCCCCCAATTTTTGCCCCCTGGGTAAAGGAGTGTTTATGGAGGAGCTTTTTTCCACTGGCAAGACCTCCGTGACGTTCAAACTTGTCAGTTGCAGTTACAGACATTTTTCCATCAACGATAACTTGCCAGTGAAAGAGAATGAAACACTCAGCCCTGTTGATTACGTAAGACAGAGCGCCATTGTCTGATTCACATTGTTTTTGTTTTACAGTGATTATCATGATGCCGATTAACATGAGTGACATGACACAACTGAATCCTTATTTATCGGTCTGGTTATTAAAAATAATAAAGCTGGAAAGATGAGAGAAGGGAAACACGTACAAAATTTCCAGACTGGTGGTTCCTTTGAGATCAGGGAATTCCCTGATTTCTGTTGCTCCATTGAGGGACCTGGAAGAGATGGACGAACCTCATTAGCGGCCCGTTAGGATGCCATAAACAAAAGGGCCAATCGGAACGTGGATGAAAGCTTCTATGCCCTGCAGGGCCAGAGAGCAATCGAGACACCTGCAAGCTGCCGTCCCCCCTTCAGCGAACTCATGTTCTCAGCAGATTATTAATGCTTTCAGAAATCTTATAAAGCAGGGATGGGGACCCTGATCCACGGAGAACCGGTGCCGGTGCGGGTTTTTGGGATGATCTCACCATCAGCCAATAACAGTGGCTCCCCAGGACTGGAGTTGAGAACCCCTGCTTTATTATTGGCTGATTGAAAGGTCATCCCAAAAACCCGCACCCACGGCAGCTCTCCATGGATCAGGTTTCCTACCCCTGTTATAAAGGGACCAACTGATCCAGCACCATGCACCTCATCAGGGTAAAAACATAGCAAAAATCTCAAGGGCAAACAAGCTGATAAAATGCACTGATTTATTCCCAGTTACATTATAGAGGATTTTGGTACTAGGATGAAACACACTTGTTATTATAGATCTCAACTGATTATTTTTTATTAGCAGAAAAGATTTCATGATTTCAGTGACTTTGAGGGCAATGAGTGGCTTAGCATGTTAAGATGCTATGCTTAGACTTAGATAGTTCCTAATTTAAATCCCATCATTGGGCAACTGATACAAGGCCCTTTACCCCCAATTGCCCCAGTTAGCTGACCCTGTTCTCTTAAAAACATATGCCACTTTGGATGAAAGCATCTGCTAAATATGTCAAATGTACTTTTTCATAAGAAAATCTGGACTAAATCCTGGGTATTGAAATCAGATTTCGGTTTTCATCTAACAATGAATTGGCACCAAGAGAAAGATGACACCTTCAGCCAGAATTATCTGCTAGACCTTATGAAATATGCTAGCTGCTAAAATATGTCACTCTTTATTTCATGCTCAAGAACCGGATGGGAAACACTCACAGTGTGTGCAGTTTGGGCAGGAACTGGAAGGCCGATCTTCCCACAAACTGAATTGGATTTTCGTAGAAATGGCTGGAGGGGGGAAGGGAGAGCGCCTTCTCAGGAACATGCAGAGAACTGCTTTCCAACTTCCAAGAAATGTTCTCCATGCACATGTTCAGTATGACGACACATCATTAAATATATCAGTAACTCCTTTGTCCTGATGTACAGACAGAGGCGCCAGGAAAATAAATAATTCACTACAAATACAAACACCAAAAGAGGAGAGTTTGAGTGGCCTACATAGTCTGCAAGAGCGGGTTCCCCACGAAGGCACCCTCTGGGATGCACCTGATGTTATTGTTGTGGAAGCCCCTGTCAGACAGAGACAGACTTCAGCCTCAGCGTCACAGTGAACCATGACACAATGAACAGACACACCAACACCAAACCCCATATGGGACTCATGAACATCATGGAAGAGTCACGGAAGATAACAGTAAGTGAAAAGGGCTTCTGTGATAAATGAAAAACAGGATTTGGTTACTCGAAGCAGGCTGGATCTTATGACTCCTTAAAGGGGGGGGGGGTTCATAAAAGAGAGATGGTGTCTCATCCGGGTTTTATATCACCTCCAGGGAGCATTCGGGACCCTGGGGGTCGTCCGTAACCGGGGGGCGATAGGTGTCAACACCTTTCAGTCGCAGAAATAAAAATGATTAAAATAAATGGATGATAAAGGAAGGAAAAGTGACTAGCTTGCCTCGGTGAGTGACAGATCGTCCTAAAATGCGGTTCTAGAGCGACTGTTTCTAGTCCTATTTGCCAGCAGCAGAATGACGGTCCCATATCAGTGATTCGGTAGGGGAACGGATTCCACGTAGCATGAAGCAGCTACTCTTTGGCATCCGGCTGAAAAGCATGCTGGGAAGCACAGTGGCGGCGGCAGCAGGACTGGATTTTATCGGGGTGGAAACACTCACAGCTCCTGAAGTTTGGCCAGCGTCCTGATAGCAGCCGGGAACTCCTGCAGGTTGTTGTAGTTCAGATCCCTGGGAAGGAGACGGATGACACAGGACTGTGAGGGTTTCAGGTTAGGGGTGCAGATTGGGGCAGCTCAAAAGTTATAACAGCACAGACAGGAAGCGGAACCTTCCCTACCACAAGCCAACCATCTGATAACCCCTGCAAGTCGCGTTTTACGTTTTGAAACTGAAACGGCTGTACTTAAAAGACAAATATCTTGTCATGATTAAATCCAGAAAAAATCAGTTTCACTCAGCAAAATAAATATACATTTCATGAATTAACGGATCGACTATTGAGTAGAAATCTCTCACACATACATTCAGCAACCTAGCAAGAAACTTTAGCATTACACCATTGACCCGTGCCAAAAAAAAACTGATACCATGCATAAATGCTTACTTTTCCCAATGTTTATGTTTAAATGAACCAATTAGCAATCAGCGGTGGTGGGGGAAGGCTGGGGGGTAATTGTTTTTGTTGATAACCAGGTTTGTTTTGCCCAACAAAGGCAGGTGAACGTCTACTTGTCACCGTGACGACTTTGGCACAGGGTATCAAAACAAAGCTCTCATGCGTCTCATTATCCGCGCAATTATGAGCCTTATCCTTCAGTGTTAAGCGTAAGCTTTCAAAACAGCCTAAATGTTTATATATCTGAGAAGGTTTCTGGCTCAGTGCCAGCTCGTTTGAAACGAGTCCGGGAATTAAGCGCCGCTGACCTTGGCTAAGAGCCCAGGTGGAGTCAAACATTTGCTCCTCCGATAAAGGCTTCCTTTCCCACGTGTGAGGGGGTTAAACAATTATGGCTAATTCACAAAGATGTAGGGGGTGAGGGTTACCATGGCTAGATATGACCTTCCGCCTATAGGGGGATTTAAAAACTGGCACTTAAGCCTAATTAGTTAACCTGTGCCTCCTAATTGAGTATGTCTGGATCTTCTGCAAGTTTTTGAACATAGACTGATATCCACCTGAGATCCTCAGCATCTTCAGCATTAGAGTCTCAGTTATCAGGAATAGCTGGTTTAACATTTTATTTAACTTTAGCCTCAACTCAGCACCCACAGAACTCATATTAAAAGCAGAGGAGGTTTATCAGCCTTATTCAACGTGTTTCGTCAAACAGGAATGGCTTTAACTAACCGAAACCTGAAAAAAGGGAAAAACGAAAGGCTGTAAATGAGCTCGCCCTCCGAGGCAGAGATGTCTGGTTTTGTTCTCCATTTGTTTAGAACATCAATCAGCCTTTTTGTGCCGGTGTTTTGAAATGTTTCTTTGATACAGCCCAGCCGGATAATGCTTTTCATTTCCTACAGCGACGACATTGTTTGGATGGGGGGCGCGATCCCACACTCGGGATGCCAGAAGAACTTGGGCCCAACAACAACAACACGAAGTGAAGCGAGCCCTGCGCTGTGGGCCCGTCTGCATCCCCGGGCACTCCCGGACCCGTTTTCGGCGAACCAGCCGGACGCAGATGGTGCCCGGCCCGCAGAAAGGCTTGCGTAAGTGATCGCACTCTTGTGGATTAGTGTGACATTCTGCCTTAATTACCTCAGGGATAGACGCTGTAATCAGATATGTGGCATGACCTCGTACTCTGACTGGTTTCTCTTTTTTTTTGAATAAAGAAAACCTAATTGTATTATCATAACTCTGTATTCAGCTGCTCATATTTGAGCCAAGGCTCAAATCACTGCTCCTCTCTCTAATGAGGACTGCGAACGGTTCGAAGTGCTGACCCCAGGAAAGCAAAAAGTTACGAAAGCAAAACCAACACTTGTGGAAATATTGAATCTAATTTCCATGTGGAAAGGCCTGACTTCAAAGCAAAAGTCTCTACCTTGTTTCTCTTTGATACCAAGAGCGGATGTTAAACAGTAACGGAATCGGCGGTGCTCTCTTAGAGGCGGCGATGGGATTGTGGGTATTTCTCTTCATACATCCATTATTGAAAGGGTAAGAACGCCTCTCTTTATGTCATTGTTACCCTTCGTTATTGCTAACAGAAAATCTCTATTTCTTTTGGGTCCATATTCTGTTGTTATTTCTAGGGCCCCACTCAAAAAGTTACCCCCACCCTCCTCAGATATTCTAGAAACTAAATAAATAGCTAGCGAGTAGCATCAGAAGATCATAGCATCCTCTAAATGAGCTTTCGTTTAATATTTTCTGTAGTGACTGTTTGTGGCCAACAGGGGGCCAAACCAAAGGGCCCCCTTGCAAGTTCACAGTTTGAGTGCTGCTGCCCATAATGCGGATTGCTGGGGATGGGGTGGTAATTTACTTAATGCGTGAGGGTCGCTTAAGACCCAAAGTGCTTCTTTCTTTCGTAGAACACAGTGGCTATTATTCCATAGCACAGCCCGCAATGGTTTCATCTCCACGTCAGTGTCTGTCGCCCTAAATTTTCCCACCATCAGAAAATTCCTTAAAAAACTTCCCAAGCGGATGGCTGTAGCCTACACAGCGGATGGGTGTTCGTAATAGCTCTTAAATAAAGTGAAAAGCTGGGTGTGAGATCCTAGCGAGCTGAAACAGGTCATAAAATCGGGGGCCACATCATTTTTTACACTTCAGTAGGTCATTAAAAAGCAGGTGCCAAGCACTCGCTTTCCAGCAGACCACCATGCCTCTGCCCCCCCCCATACTTATCTGACATCACAATCCAGCTGTTTTATGAGAACTTTCTCCGGTTCCGCGGTGCCCGTTTTGCTCAGCATTTAAATTCTTTTAATGTGGAGAAGTACACCCTGACAGCGTACCAGCGGCGTCGCAGGATTTCGGCCATGATTACGATGCCTAATTTGCAACCCCCACCTCGCCCCCCAAACCTTCCCCGCCACTGGAGACGACTTAAATTCACAATTTGAGGGTGAGCAGTTTGGGACATTTTGGTTTATACTTAAAAATTCCATTCAGGCAAATTACCATTTTGCCACATCTGGAAATTATGTTAAAGAAATTCAAAGAGAAAGAAGTCCCTGGACCAGAACCATAAACCTTCTCAAGAGTGTCCATAAGCCCTTAATGACAGTGCTACCTGCTGACCCATTAGAAGTGGGAATTTGCTTCTTTAACATAAACTGTCATGTTATGCAGCAGCTATGTCAGGATGTCATACTGTAACAATGATATATAACTGAGCAAGCTTTGTCTTGTAAAGTGAATTTATACAAGTGTCACACGCAGTATAACAGTTGTTGTTTTGAAATAATTCTACCAGCTTTTTTAACTAGTGTAGTACGCATCTTACTTACAGCACAGCCTCCACGGACTGTAATATTTTCCTAGACTGCCTCTGAAAAGCCTCAGGGTTTGACAGCCGTTCTTAAACACTTCGCTTCAGTTTGTATTTTTGTCAGTGATATATTTACACATAAAATACAAAGATAAACCTCTTGAAACAGATATAAATGAATATATATGGGCAAAGCCTCTGTTGAAGCCAGCAGCAGTTAGAGAGTAGCGAGTAACGCACCTTTATTGACAATGCCAGCGCTGTGTGTGTGTGTGTGTGTGTGTGTGTGTGTGTGTACACGTGTATGATGCCTGCGTCTGCCTGTTTCCTGTTCATTACTCAAACACATGCTGCGCGAACCCTCACGGAAGATACGGCATCATGGGAAGCGTGTCTGATGTGCTGCCAGGATAGTCTGAGCAAAAGCACCGGAGAGCCGGAAAGTTCCTTGGAAGACAGTCGCAATCCCCGCGATGCTGAATACCAGGCGCGGACAGTGCCGTGTTTCCTTATGGCCGTCTGCCCGCGATCCGCGATCCGTGCACCACCTCAGGTCGGCATGGCTGGATTTCATTTCAGAAATTCATATAAAAAAGATCAAAATAAATACTCACAGTGTCTCTAGATTGTGCAGTCCTTCAAAGCACGTCTGCCCGAGACTCTGGATCATGTTGTTATGAAGGTGGCTAAACACAAACACGAGAAGACGTATTATTTGTTTTTTACTCATATTCAGATATAGATGAAGTAAAGGTCTTCAATTGTGATTATAAAACCAAAAGATATCAATCTAATGATAAAAGCAACGTGCAATTAAAATTATAATTCGCTTTCTAAAATGTAGTCGGGTTAATGTATAATTTATGCACCTTAAATGTTAAGTTTAAAAGCACTTAATATGAATTGTGTTTTCAGCGGATAATACAGTACTTTTGTACTTCTGTTTGTGTCCGATGAGCTAAAATACCAGTGACACCGCGGGTACGTATCATATAATGGGGATAGGACAGAGACCTGATGGTCATCCTCTTGATTTGTTTAAATAAAAGCGATTCGTTCCGTAAAAGACTTGGTTGTGCAGTTAGTTAAAATTGCAATTGTATAGCTTTTAGGACTGGCTAAGTACCAAGATTCTTTTTAAAAATTAAGTATTCATTATATTTAGTTAAATTGTCCTCCTCTGCGTGAATCAGTCATGACTAATTATAACTTGCCATCAGCCACTAGATGCTAAAATACCTGTTATGAATTCTGATCTGGATTATGAATATAAATTTTTTTCTTCATTACTTTTATGCCATGAAGAGTTTTGTTTTATTGGGGCAATGATGTATATTTTGCCAAAATGTAGAACAGAACACGTCATGCAATATGCACAGCCTGTAGATGCAGGGTGCGTCAGGGTTGGGTGGGGTGGGGGGGTCACATGTCCATCCATCCATCTAATCATGGGCATAAATTACGGGCCGGTGGGGGGTAGTAACTATAGGGATGGGCCGATCCACAATTTTTCAGTTCAGATCCTATTCTGATACTGCCAATACCGATACAGATTCCGATGCTAGTTCTTTTTACTTTGATATTATTATATAGGCTACTAAATATATATATATATATATATTTTTTTTTTTGCTTTATTGAGTAAATTATATATCGTTTAATTATAGTCTATCATAAAACCGAACCCGGTTTGTCCGAAGCTATACTCCAGTTAGCAAATAAAATAATATAGGCCTATGTATTTCTATGTTTTTAAATTATTTATTTAGATTTTTGCGTTTGGTTAATACAAAACTCGGGTTCTACTTTGTTTGATTTTCCAGCGCTGCTTTTCCTTCATATTTAATTCCAAATTTTTCATTATCCAGGTAACGTTAGCAAAATACAAGAACTGTCCGACCAATAGGAAGGTCGCTTACCTCTCCTTCTGTTGGACAGTTTTCGCTTTTGGATTAAGTTATCCAGCTAACTGGGAAATTCCGCTTTGCGCAATATCCACCAAATCACTTTTTTTGTTGCCTTATTCATTCAGATAGTTTTCTCTTTTCGCCTCCTCTGAGTAGTACGTTGTACATCGCTTTGTCTTTGACGTGGATGCCCGCAGCAGTCCACGCAGTTGCTTGGTAATAAGGTAAACTTCGTATTTCTGTGACCAATCAAATTAAAGTATAGATAGACATGGTCAATTGTCGGTGTGTTTTACCCGTTCAATTACTTTATTGTTCTATAGTTCTATCAGGAGTTTGTTTTGTAATGTGAGACAATTTCCCCACGGGGATTAATAAAGTAATTCTGATTCTGATTCTGCTTTAAACCGTTTACCGACACAGGATTCTATAGGCCCATATAAAAATTACCTGTAGGAAAAAAAGAATAGCGGTAGAAGGAAACCAAGTAAGGTTTATTTGAAAGTGAAATTCTAAATTAGATGTATGTAGGGATCGCTAGAATATGGGTATTAGTATTTCTGTATATTTCTCTGTTTACTGTACAACTGTACTGCCCGGTTTGCTTTACTGTTTTTTCTTTTACTCTCATTTTTGCTCTTTAACTGTGTTGTGATTGTCTTTATACCTCTTAATTTGCATGCTCCCACTATTACACAGCTGGAATATCCAGTAGTGGGTTGTCACGGATTTAGCCTGATAGGTTAAGCCTCGTTAACCGTTCGGTAGGCTGCAGCCAAATAGTTTTAGAATTGTCATTCCCCGCTTTCTGTGATCTTTATTATTATTATCATTATCATTATTATTATTTTGATTAATCCATTCTATGTTTCTTACTATTTATTATTGCTGATTAATAAATAATATATACTTATATTTAATTATATCCCAGGTGTATTGGCAGCTTATTTCACGCATAGCGCAATATCTAACACTTCTGCCTTTTACATTGGTGTACATCGGTAAGGTACACTATAGGACCAGCTTTGGACTCACCACTAGAGTAATGCACATTTTACATTTTGCACAGTTACATTCTGAGAGATACACTTGTGCAGTAGCCCCAAGGCAAGTGTTGTATTTCCACAGTGGAGGCATCGCGCAACTAAATTTAGAATTTTTTCTCAACATTTACCATTTCCACTACTGGAATTTTATGGTATTAGGAAGTTCAGCCAGCTCACCATTCAACTGCTGAGAATCCGGGACCCTGTTGCGCCTTACATTGTTGTTTAGTGTAACTCTTAAATAGTCAGGAATGTGCTGGGTTACTATTACCCGTTAATAAAGGGGTTACATGTATATTTTCACAAAACACCGGGACAATTTGTGTTCCAGGAAAGAATATTAATTTGCTGGGACAGTTGCTCAAAAACGAGACCCATCCCTGGAAAACCGGGACAGGTGGCAACCCTAATCTGATCCGTCAAATAGGTCTGGGTCGGTGCCGATCTGTAGTGGTAACCCTCCAATAATTTAAACCCCCTGGACCCCCCTAAATGGGTTGAGACCTCAACCCCCAATACTCAACCCAAAGTTACACCCTTGCATCTAACTGCTTATCCTGGTCAAGATTAGTTCAAAAACATTCCTTTCAAAAAATTTATTTTGATTCGTTGGCATTTTACCAGGCTTGCGGTGGATCATGCTTGTGATTGGGTAGTAGGCCCTCCCCCCATGGAGCTGAACATGTCATGTAAGAAGTCTGGGTCCTTGACCACTATAGTACCTGCTCCCTAGGGAGAAACATTTTTGAGATGTTGACAGAGGAGAACCTACAGCACCACCAGGCCGGAGAGGTTCCGGAAGGCGCCGTCAGGGATGTGCGTGATGCGGTTGAGCGCCAGCGTCATGGCCTGCAGGGAGGGCAGCCGGCTGAGGGCTCTCACGGGAATCTCCATCAGCATGTTGTCATCCAGCCACAGGTGCCTCAGCGAGCACAGGCCCGAGAAGGTCTGCTCTGGAACCTCAGAGATCAGGTTGGCATCCAGGCGCCTGCATGCAGACAGGGAGCGCACCAGTAACTAGAACGTTATCCAGATGTTCCTCAGCCATCTCCGAGCAGTCAACAACCACATGGCCTCAGAGGCGTCAGGAAGAGCGATGAACTTAGATTCAGCATGAGCTCCATAAACAAATAAGGTTTTTGTAGCACTTGACCCCTAAAGATGGAGAATAAAGTTGTTAAAAGAAATCAACAAACACATGTTGGGCCGTCTTCTTCCTGAATCTCCTCTGCCCTTTGCAAACCCCAGCTTAGAATGTCCTAGACAGAAGGGCCGCGAATTTGAGGGAAATGTAGCAGGTTCCTGCCCTGCCCCTGGCTGATATGCATTTTTGTTTTCTTTATCCTTCTTTTTTTTTTACACGCATGGAATTCTTATTAGGAAACAAGAAAATGACATGAAAAGCTGGCAACCATTGCTGTGAGATCTCCTTTAGAGACCTCTGTTGTGGTGGGAAGGATTGAACCACTGGGTATTAGCGCTACAGTAATTATGCAATTAAGCCCCCCCACTGCATACCACTTTTTTCAGTTCCCTGTCCTCTTTATGTAACTTGCAGTTCCAGGGGGTTCCAGGGGGAGGCACTCTGTGATTTATTCCTAGGCTAATTGCCCTATCTTTACACCATCAGAGCATGCTTATCCCGGGGCAGGTATAGGCACGCGCGTGTGGCAACGAGCTTCCCGGGGGCCACACCGGCAAGCTGTACAGGTGTTCCTCCCACCCGGTACCTAGTGAAAAACAGCAGCTTGCCAAGAAAGTGAAATATAATTACAGATGATTGAGGGAAGATCGCTTTAAGAACATCATGAAAGAGAAAAGATCTCCCCACCCTGCAGTGCCACACTCCGCAGAAACGACACAATAGTCCCGACCACATTAAGGCCTTGTGAAAAACCAATAGCTATTATCATTCTGTCAGCCGCTTGCTGGTGCAAGGCTTCTCCACCCTTGTGATTTTGTATAATTCTGTACCAACAGGCAATTTCAGCAATTTCATGGTTTCAGTTTTGAAGGAGCTGCTGATTTATTTCACCTTTGCCACGCTTAAACTCACAGGAGAAGCAAACCATTGCGCCTCAGTAGGAGAACTCCGGGAGCTCTGGAATATTCTGCGTTTATCGCGAAAAAAGCACCAAGAGAACGCTGAGGAGAACGGCAGCGCCTGGACGTAATTGGAGGGGCAGGACAGAGGATGGGGCTATCTGTCACCGCAAAGCCCTCTCTGTGGCTTGTGGTGACGTTTGTACACCCTGATGATTCCACGACAGAGACGAATGGTCCCCCCTGGGTCGGCACGTGTGCTGTCGACCCGCCGGACATTCCCCGACGCAGCCAGGCCTGTGTGTCTTGAGGCCTCACGACCACCCCCCAGCGGTGATGCATGGCTGCCCCCCCACCCCGACCCTCTTCAGATCCCTCTGTCCCTCTGCACTCCACATAATAGATGAGCTTGTCACTCTGAACAAGAACATAAAAACGTCAGATTTCAGCGCATTTCTGACTTTGACCCCCTGGAAGATTTATTTTGCTTGCTCTGCATGCTGGGGGGGTTGGGTGATAGACCCGGAGGGAGCTCGTTGAGAAACTTGATTCGACGCGCGACAGCTTTTATTAGAGGCGATAAGTAAGATAAAATAGCTCTGAAGCGATGTCAGTTCTGCTCCAGACCGCTTTCATCGGCCTTCGAGATCTGTCGACATCAAATTCCCCCGAATGTAAGTGTTTTGGCTCTGCCAACACCTCGGGGGGGGGGGGGGGGGGGGGGGGGGGGGGGGGGGGGGGGGGGGGGGGGGGGGGGGG
>JAODLD010000044.1:13702253-13713048 GCA_026781065.1 Mormyrops boulengeri | reverse complement strand
GCGCACTGCGTGACCCGCACCAATGTGACGCCAATGGTGTGCGTTCAATCCTGGTATGCCTCATTCCAGGAACCTGAGGTGAAAGGGGCACACGGGAACATTCACGCGTGGAAAAAAAGCCGGAAAAACTGAAGGATCCCAGCGGATTCCTTCTCCGTCTTTGAGGAACATGTGTTTCCCTCTCTTGCCCTCGGATTTTTGACAGTATAAAGAGTGCAGATACGTTCAAATTCACGTTAGCCTTACGACAGCAACGGTGCGGCACCTTTAAATTGTCGAAACACAATAAAAAAAAGAAGAAAAGATGTTGATGTGCTTATCAGACGTTCTGGTGGTCTTCCAGCAAAAGCCGTCTGCGTTTAGGAAAAAAAAGCAAGAACAGACCATAATCAGACACAGCATTCGGCACGCGGCTTTTCTTAGCTGCTCCGACATCAGTCCCGCATCTCATAATTACAGCTCAATGGCGATGAACAGAAAACTGTCGCTTTGAGAGCACTATCTCTCCCCCAGGTGTTTGCCAGGTATTTAGAGCAACTGTTTTTCTCATGCTGAACTCGAAGCGATCGTAGGATTTTCTTCTTTTTTTGGGAGTCTTCCCAAGCAGATGAAACAGACGAGATTAATATGTGTGTATCTTTCATAAGACTAAAGAATTTACAGACCTTATCTTAAAAGGCTCCCAAGTACTAACCGCCTATATTGTTATTTTCAGTCTAAAGCGGTTGTCTGTCAACAGAAATCTCTGCCCCATTCACAGACCTGACAAACTGTTTTTCGGTCTTAAAAAATGTTTTTCAACCAACTGTGTTCAAACTGCAGCAGGATCTTAATCTTTTCAGCATTATCTCGGTCGCATTCTGTCGGAGCAGGGCTAGATCACCTCAATGTGATCTTTGAAATGCCCTGGAAACATGAACTATACTTTGAATCTGCATTAAAGCCTGGAATTCTGTTTGAGACGCGGTGGCTTTAATGAGAGCAGGGAAATGGCTTTTTTATTGGAGTTTTTGGAATGCTACAGCGCGTACAAGGCCCCGCGGATCAGCCCATGGGCTAGATTCTGTTTCTTTGATTATTATTTTTAAGAATCAGAAGGAAACACGAAGACCGCAGAAATAAGACGACACCATAGATCTTCTAGGAAGACAGACACTTTGCCGCTGCTTCTTGTCGCACTGATGGTTGTCCATTCTGTATTCTTTCAATCTACACCTTAGTTTATCTTCTATTGTATGTATTGAAGGATAGTGTCCCGTTTACTACAACCTAATTAAATCCAGGAAACAAAGTAGTCTTTTATCCCATTTCTAAAAGCTGACAGTTTGCTTTCCCCACCCAGCGCTGGTCTATGAAGCTCAGGGACTCATGCTCCTAGTTAATCATTTGTTTCCTGCAATAGGTGGTTTCAGGTCCAAACCTGCTAGTGGTGTTTTGTTCCAGGTGCTCTTTTGTAGCAAAAACCATGAATAAAGCCTGACAGCTTCACTTCCAGCGGTATCACTGAAGGGGAAAGGTTGAGTTTGAACACTTGCATAGACTCATTGATGGGTTCCTCTCTTGGGTAAGGGGACTGACAGAATCTATAAGAGGAACTGTTTTAAAGTACAAGAACCTATTGCAGCGTTGAGTTCTTCCTCAACAGTAAAATCTTATGGCATTTATACCCAGCATCTGCTAGCTGGTACGTTTTTAATTTAAGAAACACATTCTGAATGCAGACCAAATGACCACATAATTTTTTTGTGGAATGAAATAATTTTGTTTGTGCTAGATCAACTTACTCAAGTTACTAGAAATTCCTTCAAAGCATATTTATGCATGTTATGTATGGAAATAAACCTGACAAAACAAAATTAAATCACAGAACAAAAAAAGATTTCATTCAAATTTCTATAAGGAAATCTGCTTGCAGTCTATTGTTTTAATCCTGATTTAAGTGATTTCACAAACTGTAGATTTCTGCATAGGAATTACATCACAAGCCATAGATATCAATACTTGGTTGAATAATTTCTACCAGATTTCACCATGACTAACTGAATTAGTCTACAGTGAGTTCACGCATCATTAAGGACAGAGCCTACTCATTACGATTCTCGTGATCTAAAAGGATTTTTCATTTTCCTTTTGAAATGAAACTGAATACACTAGTGGGGGTACATTTTAAGAAGTGAAACTGCAAATATTTTGTTAAGTGCAGAAATATTTACACTTATGATAAGAGATTTCACTGCCTTCTGGATCACTGATCACCACAGCCTCCTTTACCCCCAATCCACCAATCTGACTGTATTCTCTTAAGCAATCAATTTTTGATTGCCTTTTTGGTGTGCTAATTAGCATGATAGTTAGCGTGCACAAATCTCACCGTGGTATGACAGAACAAGCTGTCTATGCACACCTCCCACAATGCTCCAGTGTAAAGGCTTCCCCCTCACCCCTGCTTTCATTAGGCGCCAGAAGATGTCCTGATTTTTTTAATTATATAAGTGCTTCCAGGATTTACAGGTTATCATTACCTAAAATGACACATCCCGTGAGCGAAGACGGCCTTTAAACTTCTTAGGAGCTGCTTTAAATGTGAATTACCGTTCCCGCTTTATTGGTTTAAAGGCAAGGTAAGCTTGCCTGGATTGTGGCCATTTCAGCAGAGCTTCGGGGAAGGTCTGGCTGTTACTCAGTGGTTAAGGAGGAGCAGCAACCTTTGTTCCATGTGGAAAACTATGTTGGTGGCAGGCGAATTGAATTCGTTCTGCCTCACATGTCACAAAAACATCCTTGCGGAAGGTAAACAAACGCATCGGACAGCTTTACAGGGAGTCCATTCATAGGATAGCGGATAAAAAGCACGACACACTGGATGCTAACGTCTATGGTGTATTAACAAGGCAAACTCGGATAATCCCCGGAATGTGGGATGGCAAATAACGGAAAGCCGGCGAGGCCGGATCCTTAGCTGGGACCTTTGGCAGGGTAGCGGTTAGGGAGTAGGGCCCAAAGGCTGCACTGTCATTGGGGGCGGGGGGTAGCTGGAGTGCCAGGGGAAGGAAGAGAAGCTGCCGGAATATGGCCCCTTTCACAGCTCATTGCCGACGTCTGCCCGGGGGGAAGTGGCCACGCTACGGTGACTGCTTGGTTCGCCTCCTCCAGATGCGGACTTCCCGCTCCTTCCTGTAGCTCTGTCCTAAGTCTGGCTCAGTCAAAGCCAATCCCGGACAACCCCATAAGCGATTTGAGCACCAAAAAAAGGAGCCCTTAGACTTTGGCACCAAAACAGAAGGTCTGCAAGCCGAGGGCTTATACAGGACTCCATTCAGAAGGGACTACGCAACAGAGAAGAGGACACTGAGCCGGGAATAGGGAACGAGCAAGCGATGCTGTGGGGGATGGGGGACCCTCCACAGCTTCTCCCGAAAATGCTCCCAACATCTGGGACCATCTGAGATGGAGTTCGGCTCAAAAGGAGCACTGTTGCTGCCACTCCCCCGGCCTTGTAACACCTGTTTCACCATCAGCCCGCTCACCATAAATCCAAACCCGATCCTCCCCAGCGGTAGGAGCTTAATAAAGGTCTTAGTGGTCTTAATAAGCCCATATAAATAACCGGTTTTCCGGTGCTGGCTTTGTTGGAGGCTCCTGCCAAAGGTTACCTCATTGCTGGATTACAGTAACAGGCAATCGTATCCATGCTTCGCATTATTAGATCTGATATCAGAGTACTAGACGAGTTATTGTGTTACCCAAGCGTTTGACAGCTTGCTTTCATGTATGGGGAGTGTTATTTGATTTTTCTTTTGTTGCATTCATTTCTCTCCTACCATCCAGTAAGAGGTAAACTTAGCAGTCATGATATACCCCCACCGCCCTCGTACGAGCATGTGGATTATGACACCGTACCGGATGAGCTATTGGCTCCCAGGCTTGTGACTCAGGTTCTTCTGTTCCCAAGGCGCCTCCCCCTACCCCACCACCCTCTGTTTATTGATTTATGGTGTCCCTTGCCGCGTGGGTACACTGAAATTTTTGGGGGGGGGGATACACATCGACACACCGATTGAGTGTTTCCTGGGCCGAGGGGCAGGTCCTGGGCCCGCAGCGGATCTGGCGCCTGTGTTTATTGTATTTACCGCGATTCAGTAAATGCATCGCTAAGACCATCGTATGACAGCTGCGTGCTATTTGGTGCAGCAGCTGGACGCTCAATGATGAGCTTGAATTTCCGCCAGGGTCCTCGGTTTTCGAGCTCGGTGTCACATGCTTCCCGTTAATGGCGACATATTTTGTACATGTTAAATATATCTTTGTTTCCCAAGAAGCACTCTGGCCCCGCCCACCCTCTTCAGGCAGAACATAATCCTCCGAGGCTTCATGCAAATCCCAGAGCTGAAAGCAGAGATGGCAGAGCAGAAGCTGTAGCCCGAGGGACAAGTGACTGTGGGCTTCTACTCACAGTGACAGCAGGTTGGGTAAATCCCATGGAACCTCGCTATGCAGCCTCTCCAGATGGTTATTCTGTAGCATCCTGGAATGGAGAGAAGCACCAATGCAGATTAGATGCAGTACACAAGCTTGGCAAACAATGGCTAACTATAATCTGCTAGTTGCCAGTTGGTCCCATGGTGTGACGGTTAACTCTCTGGATTTTGAATCTGATGATAAATCTTGGTGGAATCTTAGTGTCTCTCAGTGGTGAACTATGCCTTTGATACGTTGTTGGGTCTAATATCGAGCTCAATAGAGCAGTTTTCCCGTTGGCTCCCAGAGCGAATTGCTCCAAGGACTTACCTGCCTTCTAAAAAATACTTCACTTTGGATAAAAGCACCAGCCAAATAAATAAAAATGTACCTCTAGGGGGCAATTTTATTGAGAAGCACTGAGTACCTGTGCCTTGTTTCTCTAAACTTCACTGCAATATATAAGCCTAATCACACTGTCAGAAGTGTCTAAATAAAAATCAGTGGAATAAAGTTGCTGAAGCGTGTGAAGATAGTGGGGAGGGTCGGGGGCTGGTGAAGTCATGGTGTCCCAGACCAGGCTGCTCCAGGCCTCACATTAATACTGAGCTGTCCTCCTTTAATTAAATGATTTAGAGACAGTTTGTGATTTACATGAAGGGGGCTCAGACTTTGTTCCAGACTTCAATCAGCGGGTGAGATATCATTTCATCCCTCGGACTGGAGTCGGTTTCAGAAGGAAATGAGAGAAACAGAGGAAGAGTCAGGCTATGTGAGAAGAAAGGGGGCAGAGAGAACGCGGATGTAGGGTTTGGTGGGGGACTCTTTGGGTGGGCTGTTGATGTCACACACACACACACAGAGGAAAAAAAAAGGGAAGAGGAAGCCGACACAATGAGGCCTGGCCTGCCGAACAATGTAAATAATCACACCGCAAGACATGGAGGATGACAGAGGGAATTACGCGGCGGACTGCTTCATCGCGGCCAATCAAGGAAGACACACGGAAGCGGCCCCCTCCCAGCTTTGGTGGGGGAATCGTCACCCCAGAACACAGGGGCTCGACCTCAAAGAATGAATTATCTTACAAATATGTGCCAAGGACATCCTGTCTGGATCCAGGGACGGAAAAATGAGTTTTGACAAAGGGGTCTAGTTTCGAGGAATCTCACAGTACATTTCCTATTTTTTATTTATATTTCTTGGTCAACAGGCTGAGTCAGTGTCACACTGAGCCTTGACTCAATGAAGCCAGACCTTCAAAGTGACTTTCAACATGGTCAGTTGTGGGACTTTTTGACCATGGAGAAGAAAAACATAAAGAGAGGAAAAAAATGGGGAAACAAGCGGATTGTGTTGTCAGGACACAGTGAAGACAGAGAGGAGTAACCGGAGCAGGCAGCTGTTTGTCCAACCCTCTGGCAACGGGATATTAATTCATTTTCCAGGGGTCTGGTCTTAGGCTGGGGTCCTGTCTGTGTCACCAAAGTCAGCAAGAAAGTTATTTGTTGAACACACGTTTGATGTTGAGGCCAATAGGGAACTCTCTCTGAAATGCCAAGATGGTCTTGTTTCTCCTGCCATCCTTAATCGCACCTCCCATGACAAAAGGCCCCCTCCTCCCCTTTCCCACACAGATAAAAGCTGTTAACATTGTGGGTGATATTCCCGTTCCGTACAGCTTTGGTCTCGTCTGGGAACATCCGGTTTGGGGTTTGATGAAAAGGACACTATTTCCCCCAGCTGGGTTGGATCTAAGGAGCAAAGGAGCAGGTAATTATGTCTCACCCACACCCCACCCGGAAGGTGAGCAGAGAAAGCAGGGGTTGTGTTTATGCACCTTAAGGCCTAAGACGGAATGTGACTAAGAGCAAACATCCTCATGAAATTAAACTGTATTTGCTCAAGTACAAGCACAGGAACACTGGAATCTGGTAATTTTCTCATATCCCATCTTGCTCTCCTCCTTAAAACACACACAAGGAGTTAAGGACCTTTGTGAAGGGCCCAAAGGAGATATGGCCACCCTGCCAGGCATAGGGTTAGAACCAGCAACCTTCTGATTCTATATATAGAGGTGTAACCCACTGAGCCACACACCAATCAGCTATTGAGCTCAATGTACTTCTCCACCTATAGAAAAATAAAAACGCTTCTGTAGCTGTTACGCCCCACCTTCTTCTTCATCCCCACCTGCGGGTGCCATGTCCTTCAGCGAGTGACAGTACACCTGTAGGTCTTCCTGGGAGGACACTGGTGTGACCATGCAGCCTTGGTTTTCCACAGTAGTTTATTGTTACGCGGTTGGAAAACACAACTTAGGGTCATTTTTAATAATGACAGCGATACACTGTTGTACGCCAGAGGCTGTATCTTTATACGCACATCAGTGCTTAAATATGTTTTCCAAACCGACAAAATGTAATTTACTGTTACATCAACAATTAAATTAGTAAAAATTGTGCTTTTTTAAGGGTAGTGGGGGCCCCAAATTTTAATGAGGTAGGATAATTTTGTATTTGTATATGTTATTTGAACACATCTGTATACATTTTGCTAACAATACGCATTACATGTGTCACATTTGTGTCACATGTGAAGGAGGTTTACTGGTAAGTTTGAAATAACCCCAGAGAATGCTAAATAGATGAGCTGACCTCAACAGTGATATCACGATCAATGATGGGGACATGTGACCCAGAGGTCACAAGGTGAAATTCTTCAAAAGGAGCTAATGCTGTAGCCTGAATCTCAGGTCGGCTTCACCGGTGCAGGATCAGATTTGACGTCTTCCATTCATAAAATGATAAAATGATCCGACAATAACAACAATTTGATACTTACAGGACTTTCAGGTTGTAGAGTCCGGAGAAGACCGTGCCAGGGATCTGCTTCAGGTGATTTCCAGACAGTCGCCTGTGGAGATATATGAAGAAGTGGTCAGGTTCCGTGGTTTGTGGCCAACAGTGATGTTTTTAGCAGAAGGTCTGGTTTGGCTTTGACAGTAGGGATGGGTGGGGGGTGGGGCTCAGGCGAGATCATGGTAGAGAGGGGTGTGGCTCTGGTTCTTCAGAAGCTGGAGATATCCCAGTCCACCTCCACCTCCTCCAAGCTTGGCTGTCAGCTCACTCTGTCCCATGTGAATGCAAAACTGCTTGAGTGACTTTCTGTGAAGAGCATTGGATGAAAGTAAAGTTTCATAAATTCCACCAAACAATTTTTTAAAAGAATGCATTTATTTTGCAGCCACCTTTATCCAAAGGAACTGGGGTTAAGGGTCTTGCTCAAGTGGCCAACGGCAAAACCACTCTTAAGATTTAGAGGCGTGAACCTACAACCATTTGTTCACAGGTATAGCGTTCCAACCTGCTGAGCCACACACTCGCCCCACTTACACTTGTGTTTGTTGGATTCTCACAGATGCACATTATCTATGAATACTGTATGCAATATGCAATATGAATTCCTTGAAAAGCCAAAACTGTTTAGGATGGAGGGAACAGGAAGTAGTTTGTTTCTGCAGTAGCCCTGATTTCTTTGCTGGTTGCTCAATGTAGATGCATAGTGTGAGATTTCAGTCATTCCTCCGTAGCACAGATACTAAACTCATGGCAATGAGGCTTGATGGTGCTTGCTTGGTGTGCAAAGATTTCCAAATTGCTCCAAGACCTTGGCATGCCGTTGGGGGCTGTTTCTCACCTAGGACCCCTGGTGGGATTCAGAGTCAAGGCTAGTTTTGAGAAAACATACACCATCCCAGCTGTGAAATCAGCCAGTTTTTGCTAATCAGTTTGTTTATTAAACAAATCACCTACAAACCGTTTGTATCTATTTGTGGTTTTGGCGCTGTCCAAATGCTATCCTGACCAATGTGCTGGAATCACAGATTTAACAGGGGCCGGGCCCGTTGATGTGAGGACCACCCAAGGCTCATATACAAAAAACAAGACATGCCTTTTTTTTGACCCCCTCGCCCCCGCCAGTCCATCATGAAATAGCTCCCAGAATGGTCAGTACCATGTTTCTTTCGCTGATGTCACCGATGTAATTTTCAATTTACTTTCCCAGGCATACAAATATAAGACATAATGCTTTATGATTTAAAGATCCCTTCTAAGCTCTATATCTGATTCTAAATGTTGCATTAAAAATGTGTATAAAGTGCAAACGATAAGCTGAGTGGATCATTTTCTGAGGGATCAGTTGAGCAGCTAAATAAAGTATGAATGAGTTCCCAGACTGAAGCCTGTTGTAACACGACAGCATCCAACACTAGCGAAACAGGCACATCCTGAAAAGAAATAAACCGTCATTTGCAGAAGTATCCACTCTCACTCTCCTTTGTAACATACATAGAGATGAGACTGAAAATTTGCATCTGAAATCAACTCCAGTGTAGGATAAGCCAATTATCCTGCACCCTTTGAGCATTAAGAGCCTTCCTCAAAGGCCCAACACAGATGTGGGGATTGGCCTGGGATGGGGTTTGAACCAACAACCTTCCATTCACAAATGTTGAGGCCTAACTCACAGAGCAACACACCACACATCAGCTCTTGCACCTTAAGGATGGAGTGTGAGACCGCTTCTCCATACCAGACCACAGACGGTCGGCTCTCTTTTCCAGAAAGACCCTTGGCAGGGATCGATTGCACAGCCTTCCTCCGAGGTGTCGGGCCCTCAAGTCCTGCTGGTTTGATGATTCACCTTGAGAGAGGGATAGTGATGCTCTGACATGGGTGTTGAATGAATCACTCAGAGATCAGGCTGCTGAGTCACTGCCAAAATGCCCAGAGTGACTACTGACAAAACTGGACCATATTTCCAGTGATTGCACATTCCCGCTGTGACAAACTGGTGAGTCATTCTGGACCCACAGATGGAAACTGAACTGTGTTCTTAAGGAACAAAGTAAATCTTCTTCAGGACACTCAATTACAAGATTACAAGTTAGGTGCTCTTTCCTGTCAGAACATTTTATTTATTCGCTAAATGGATCATATCTCACCATGAATGCAATAATTTTTTAAAACTGCGCTAAGGGGGCAGATTAATAAGTGAAGAAAGTTACATAGTGAATTTGGTTTCAACAGCCTGTGGCTGTCACTAGACTCTGTTTTCCAGTTCATTATAGTTTAGACTTTGTGCGTCTATGTAGATATTTTCATCAAAGAGTTTTAAATGTACTCTTAACTCAATATTATCTTGATTACAGCAATAACACAAGTGGGGAAAAAACAAGGCATTACTCATAAATCTTAAATATTTTTTCCAGTCCAAAAATGCGTAAACAAACTTAAGTCACAGGGAATTTCAGATGCCCTTGAACAAATGAAAAGCCCCTCCCAGGGCTGCATCCCATGGGGATCAATGTTTAATTTTCTCTTCATTATACTTTTCTTTTTTTCCCTAGGTTTCAAGTTGTTGAATCAGATTCTTAAAAATCCCGGGCTTCAGTATGAAAGAGTAAAAAAAACCCAGAACACCTTTAATTATTTATTTATTTTTTTGATGATGGGTTTGATTTTCCAAAAATGTATCAAGAGCACAAATTAAAGAGGGCTGTTTGAGGTAATGTTTGTGTGTTCAGCTTTTGCAACTTCTAAAAACTAACTCAATCACTGTTCTGTTTCGAAGGTGTGTTGAAGCAAGCAGAATACATGCCAGGAATGAAAATTTTGTAACAATGGCAATAATAAAAGTTTTTAAATACTTTTTCAATGTGTTTATTAGAGCCATATCTGCACCAGATGTGGGTTATAGTACAGAAAATTGAGAGAAATTATTCTCAGTAAAATCCTTGGGAGAAACAGCCGGAAATAATAATGCAGTGTTTGACAGTGTTTATCCTGTTTTAAGGTGTGTAAATAACAATCAAGGACAGGCGGATCGACTGCATCACAGCTTGCAGGCTGACAAGTCATATAGAGAGACATAGGTTGCTAAGTGTTACCATTTTGGCCTCTGTGCTTTTGTGTTGACCTCAGCTTCAGTGTAAGTGAACCATGTGATCATGTCTACACGATAATAGCCAATAACAGAGAGAGAAAAAGACAACCACTGAGCTTGTCACCGCAGTCAGGCTTAGGCTCACAGGAGAGACACAGCTCCAACATCGGAGACTGTAGCACAGCCCCTGGACCTTCGTTTTTCCCGGGAAGACACTCTGAATTGATTCTGCTAGGGACTCGCAACCTTCAGGAATAGTTAGAATTAAGGCACGCTGTGTCGGCCATCTTACTTTCATTAATCGCACCATTGGCAGCCAAAGTACCGTAAAGCTTAATCATACATTCTTTTAATTTGAGGTTGTTTGTGGAGGAATGATTTTATCCCT
>JAODLD010000044.1:13688697-13700123 GCA_026781065.1 Mormyrops boulengeri | reverse complement strand
TTGTTTATTTACTTATCCCCCCCCCCCCCCCCCCCCCCCCCCCCCCCCCCCACTCCAAATCCCAGCCTTGGGTTTATTGGAGATTGTGGAGTGATAAAACATCTCAAAGAATAAAGAGGGCTTATCTGCGACATGGGCCAGGGTGTGAATTTCATGTTGCCGTTTACCCACCGTGACTGTGTCGACGGACCATACCAGGGTGTGGGAGCGTTGAGTCTGCTGGGGCGGGGGTGTCTTCCCAGTCACTTGTTCATAATAATTCAGTTCGGTTTATTTTTATATTAGTGCCTTTCACAGCACAGTCGGCCTGAGGCACAACATTGTGTGGCAATGCATTATGACATCATTTTTACAGTATGGTGCATGAAACAGGGATGAAAGGAAGAGGGAAAGAATGCCAGAAGACAATGGAGGAGAGGGACCAAAAACTCATGAGCAGATAGAAAAAAAACCTCTGGGGGGTCCAAGGTCGAGTGACTGCCCAAGCCCCGGGCATGCTAACATATTATAAGGAAAATACTCAACCAAAAGCAAAAAAATAATATCACAACTTAGTCACCCCCTACAACCTTCTCACGTCAACCTCCAGGAGTCTGACGAAATACAAAGCCTGATCGAAAGTGAGGAGCTTCTGTTTGCTCACGGACCTGCTGCTAAACCCGAGCTGGACCCCCAAAATAACCCAAACATCCCGATCACAATTTTCTGGGTGCCCTAAAACAGACCAGAAACCCCAGCAGAGGGTTTTGTTTTCAGTATTCTTTCGGTTTGGCGGGTCGGGTTTTCATTAACGGACAGCGCATGGAAGTTGTTACAATGTGGGCTTTTTTTGTTGAAAGTCAGCCCAAGGTGGAATCTGGCATCTGGCAGAGATATGTGAGAGACAAGATATGGCTTTTAATTACCCCACACTGCCCAGGTGCACTGTTACTGTTTCCGTACCTGATTATAATGTACGCAGAATTCTTCTGCAGTTCGTTAGCTATTGATTAAAATGCGCTCTGACCTTCACAGCAGAGCCGAAAGGAAACGGGTGCCCAAGAGACTGTCAATAAGAAGCACGCCCGAAACACAGCGGCTGAAACGTTCACCGTCCCCCTCACTTCCTCTCCTGTCACCTCTGTTTTCGCTCACGCTGAACCTCAGGTTATTACTGAAGACGTGTTTATAAGGAAGCGCCCCCTGTTGTTAGCAGTTCAAACTGTCATCCTGTCTCTGTTCATGTAAACAGCTAGCTTTCTGGCTCATTGTTCAAACCGCTGAAGGGGGGGGGCGTTACTTGTTGTCTAATTGAAGGTATGCATCGCACCAGGAAACAGATACGAGAGACACCTTTGACAGCGGACGTGCCTGCAGACCGCCGGATTGTACAAACAGCAGCTGTGCCCTTTCATTGGGAATGTTATTCCAGTCAGGCAGGTACCCGGACACCCCCCCCCACCCGCCAACATAGTAGCTCCAATTGCCATGATAAGTTATGACCAAGTGTTTCTCCAACAACACTTCTTTAATTAAAGGTCATTTAACTTGGTGAGCAAAACACTGGCCCAGGGCTGGATTGTAACAACTAGATCTCTTGCACTGATCCTGGCTTTGTGATCTGAAGCATTAAATTAAGCAATAATGACAGGGATCACAAACATCCCCTGGGCAGGGCTGCACAGATTTCAGCCCGGGTCTGTTCAGATTTATCAAAACATTTCTCTAGTCTATGCTAAAAACAGGTACAGCACATTCTATTGGAATCTGCTTCACCCTTACAGGCCTTCTCATTTGTCCCTATAACTGGGAGCACAAATCAGAGCAAGGCGGAGGTGGGCCCTAAAAAAAACTGCAATAAACTAAGAGCATGTTATCATGCATTTTTTTTTAAATGTTATTAATCCTGCCACCCCCCTCACCTTCATTTTTATTTTCCATTGAAATGCATTAGGTGAAGCCACTCTGCACCTACCCCCCTACCTTATCATAATACTAATATCTAAACCGAAATACAAAGAGACAGACAGACATGAAAAAACAAGATTACAGATTGGCTGACAGACAGACATGACAGGACGTGATAAAAACTGCCTTTCTAGGTATTTTACAGTCAACTCAAAGGCCTCAATGGACATTTTAAATGTTGATTTAAATGTAGATTTTCTATTGCTTGTATTGGAAACATGCTGGTGGTATTGAGTTTTGTGCATGTTGAAGTGATGCTTTTGAATATTTCATTCTGCAATGATAGATTTATTTCTTCAGTAATTTGTAGGCTTAATTAGTTTACAGATATATGATACACAGATTTGCCATAAAAATGTCCTGTGCTATCTGTGTTCATTTGCCTGATATCTATGGATTGTGATGTTTGAAGATGTAGAATGCAGGTCAAAAAGGCTGCTGGGTTGGGCCTGTAAGTAAAGGGTTAAAGTCCCAGTAGGGTTAGTACTTAATGATTTTAAACAATAGAAATGTTTGTTGTCTTATTGAATGAAACAATACAGTAGATAAAGTCATTAACAAAGACGTGTTACTGGCTGGCGTTTATTCAGCAAATGCTGAAATAGAATGTCCTGGTCCCTCTCTGGAGAGAAGGACTTCCCCCGCTAAGAAGGCTAGGGAGTCTGACAGGTCCTTATCACCCTAAACCTGCAGGAACCACTGACGCAAGGGGGGGGGCTGATACCCGACCCGGGGTGGGGCGGGCGGGGGCAGAGATGGAAATCGGGAATCGCATCCAGGTAGAATAAGAATCAGAATCAGAATCAGAATCAGAGCTCCCATAGCCTTGTTAGCGGTTCCTAGGTGGAGACATTCCCTGTCTGCCTTGGGATTCATTTCCACCAAATGCCATCTGCCTCTTGAGAGAAGATGGGAGATCACCGCCTCTCCCGTACCACCTAGCTGCTGACGTCTGCCTGATGCCTCGTCACGGTCACTAGCAGGTTGCCGTGTCATAGTGGCATAAACAGGCTAGCAATCTAGCTGTGTCACTGCCACCGTCACACTTGTTCAGATCCACACTGTGGTCAGGTCCATGTCCCAATGGAAAGCCAACTAGTTCTGAAATGTTTCTGAAATACAGGCGTCCTGTAGCAGACCCCGGATATTCGAGGGGACAATTTAGCATTAAATATACTAAGGTCTTTTAGCATGCCTGTTCCACACCACCATCTAAGTTTCTTTGCCAGATCTCATGTTCTTCTCCTCCTAAGCCATCTCTATGCTTGTGTGCAAAAAAAAAGATATCTCATCCAAAATCCAGACCACTGGAACATCTTCACAAGTAGCGAGTTCCCTCTGTGGCAGCCCAGTCCTCAGTTGTGACGCATGTGACCCCCCCCCACGGGCCACATCATTGGACATGTGGCCATGTGATCCCTCGTGGGCTGCCCCATTGCACACCTTCCCATGTGATCCCCCGTGGGTTGCCCCATTGAACACATGGCCATGTGATTCCCCACAGGTCGCCCCATTGGACACGTGGCCATGTGATCCCCCGTGGACTGCCCCATTGGACATGACATGTTACAAACTACCAAGCAGGGACTGGCAGGTGGCTAGCCGGCACTGAGAGCATTGGGTTAATTTGATCCATATGGGCCGTTGATGCAACTCCTGCTCTTCCCATGATCCTCGGCTGAAACTCCCAGGTTGATTTTTAAAGAAATTCCCAGCGATCAGGTACAGGGGAACATCAAAGGGACGTCTCTCTTCTAGCCATGTTTACTCAGCCACATTGGTCATCATGGCTGTTACCGGGACATACCCATGTTGTCATGACAACATCCCTCTTAGGGTGTCAGCTGCCATTTTGGTTCTCAGCCATTGAAGCATGTTATGTTTATCTAGCAGATGATTTTATTCATCTTTGAGAAAGCAGGGTCAGCCTGACCTGGAGCAATTGGGGGATAAGGGCCTTGATCAGGGGCCCAACAGTGACATCAATCTGCTGAGACAACCTTCGCAGTGACAACCTTCCTACCACAGCATCCTAACCTGCTGAGCCACACCCCTGGAGCACAGACATAGGTGTAGCACAGTGAATACACTGCATTCCCTCTGTAGTTTGGGTAAAAGCATGTTCACAAACAACAGATAGCCCTGGACACCCCGTGCCCCCCGGCCGTGTCCTCTCACGTGTCGGCGTCTCCCTGTGTCTCGCTTCCTCGGCGCGTTTATGCCGCGTGTGCTAGCAGTGAAACGGCTACCGTCCCCTCAGCTGTCCTACACTGCCAGCTGTACCCAGGAGGTATGAGTCAGTCATTCGCAGTCCCCTGTACTCAAATAAACACCGCGCTGAAGAATTAGGGCATGAAGAAACAAAAACAAAGCACCGGCTCAAAGAACGACGAAACAGGAAGTGGAGACGTCTGCCCTGCCAGGAGCGGTAGCCAGCGTCCCAGCGACACGCCAGAGATGATGCTGAACAAATTCAGACGTCAACATATTTAAGTATAATGAGTATAACCGTTGTTGCTGTATAGATAACCATACACACACTGCCAGGCCAGCATCTGAGATTGCATTTCACACTTTCTTAACTATTTCTTGTTACTTTCGAGTTTAGCTAACTGAAAAATCTAAACGCATTTTCTGCACACAAACTTGATTTACACCCACATCTCAACAGTCCAAAATTCCAAATGTTTATGTGACACATACCGTACTTTTTTGCAATTCTGCTAAAGATTGGACTAATTTGTTATTTATTGCACTGGCTTTGAAAATTTTCATTTGCTTCATAAAGCATCAGAATTGTAATGTTTGTGCACCACAGACCAATCAGGATGCTGACGTAACATGTTTTAAAATTCTAAATATCCAATAAGGTGTTAGATTTGCTGTATTAGGTGTACTGCTGTAAATCAAATGAAAGTATAATTCATAATACACTAACTGCACTATATACATCAATACTATATATATACTGTGTGGTAAAAGTCAATGAAAAGTCAAAAAATATGACCAACATCAAAAGTGAAATGCAAAAAGTTAAATCTGGGGAAAAAAACATTGTCTGAGGTTTGAGCTGGAATTGTGAAAGCAATAATTTTTGTCTTTATTGCAGAAGATGTTCAGAGGGTGCGGGAATTCAAAGGAACTTCAAGTCTCGCAACAATTCATTATACCTGGAGACCATCTTTATTAGTGTCACGCTGACGGTGTACAAAGGAGCACTCTTTGCGCATAAAAATGTCACACATCAAAGTATGGGGGAACCAGCTTCTTTCATCCAAGACGGCTTCACGGGAGACGAAAGAGTTCTCCTCTGCTTTTGGCATGTAATAAAAAGGCACGTTCCAGACAATTCAGAGCAGACATTTAAAGCAAGTGGGATCTTTTCCTCATCTGGTTTGACCAAGTGGAAACATGCTTGCATTTTTGGAGATTGTCGCCATTGGGCTCTTGAGCAGGACCCTCAACCCCCAATTGCTCTAGAGTCTGTCTAACCCTGCTTTCATAAAACATATAATACAGATAAAACTCCCTGCTGAAATGGTAAATGGTTCTTACAAAAAAACATGAACCTAAAATGGAGACTACATGGGAGTAGGCTTTAGGTTCAGGGTACACTGTTGATCTTCTTCTGCTAATCATGGACCAGCAGCACCATGCTGCATTCAATCTCCCTGAGCTCCAGGTTGCTTTTCTGTGGAATTTAAAGGGAAAGCACGGAAGGCACCACCACAAAGGCAGCCCTCTCTCTGAAATGCCGACATTTCAAAGGGACGCTCTGGGATCCGGATGGTCCTGTATGACTCCATGCCAAAGACACTGGTCAGTCATTTTACAATTCACTTAGCAGATACTTTTATGAAAAGCAATGCACAACTGAGAATTAGGGTCAAGAGCCCAATGGGAAAATCACTCTTCTGACCATGGGATCAAAACAGTGACCTTCTGATCACAGGTAATGTGTCTGAACCCACTGCTCCACACTGCCCCCTAAAGATGACGATGAAAAAAACAGCTCTCCAGTCTAGGGCTGGAGTTAAAGTAATGGTCTAAACCAAGCTCCGTTTGTGCAAAAAAGTCCTGCTTTTCCCACACAACAACATAAATCGGTATCAGTTACACAAACATAGCCCGGTAATTTACGTGAGACCCAGACTCGGGGCCGACCACCCAGCTGTCACTGCCGCTGATTAATGACCTTCAAATAAGGAGGTAACCATTCGAAAATGAGCCAATTCACCACCCATTACCCATTATCCAGTACCTCCAGCCCCTAATAGGCGAACATCAGGCTGGAAAAACAAATCAGCAGCGAGATCTTATTGCTTTTGTTTATCTTTTCGTGTATGGGCCGGCTTGCTGTGACCCCCCGACCATGGGCCTGCGTCCTCAGAGATGCAATCACCAGCTCGGTCCTCAACCCAGGTCATCAGAAGATGCTGGTCATCCATCACTGGACGTATATACTGTAGATGATCATAGATGATCGTAGAGATATCGTGGATCTAAAGCAGGACCTCCTTACACTTCGCAGTCCGAGAATCTATGGCTTTGCATTCATGCAGAAGTAACCACCAAGTCATCAGAAGACACTGGACATGGTAGGTCAGCGGTGGCCACCATGTCACCTACTAGGAGCGCTCAGGGAGCCAGTGAGAAGCTCCTTCTTTTACTGCTTGTCATATCCAGGATTATGGGTGTCCACAACACCCTCCCAAAGACACCTCCCTATTACAGCTCAGTCAAATGGGTCATCACTCAGACCCAGTTTCATTACCTGCTAGATTATTTGTAAGGATAAATAAAAAAAAAAAATCATCATTGGTTTGGTAGCGATAAGGTTCTTGCAGAAATTGATCAATTTACAGATACATTATCTGTTTATTTAAATATTAATATTGTTGGGAATCTGCTGTTTGAGACTTATGCAGCAGTGAATCTTAGTTGAATTTGAAGAAGTTTCACTGGTTAAAAATAGCTAAACAGGAAGCAGTAAGTTAGTTGGTACGGTTCGGAAACATGTGGGATACTCCACAAATGCTGAACAATGAATCTGCCTCCATTCATTGCTAATAGTTTGGAAGAGGATCCATCCACCTTGAGGTGAACCCATGACTTACAGTGACATTCATATAGCTCTCAAACGAGTGCCGATGCTTAGCAGAGTTGCATAGTGCTTCACCGGCCTCCTAGCGCTTCCATTCCTCATTTAGTTTGCTATCCGTGAATGACTGCGACTGTGTCCCAGAGTGTGGTCTGGCAACATCGTTCCAGCTTTCGATGGCCAAGCATAAGGACAAATAAATCACCCATTGATTAAGTATTTTAAAATATGTATCATGTCACAACAAAGTCACTATTTTCCATAAATAATAGCACTTGGTTTTGGTTTAACCAATTAATACAGATATTGATTGCAAAAAAATTATAGTCAGAAAATAAAGATCCTTGAAAAAATTATTTTCCTTTAGTCAGAGACAGGAATAATGCACCAAATATTGCAAAATCCATTAAGTACCAGGGTCCAGATTTATCAAAGCCATTGATGTCCTTCCAAACAAAATACTCACATGCTGTCAAAGACTGAGTACAAAAGAGTGCAAACTCAACGTTGCGGTTTACCTGTGTTTGCATTTGGGTTGTCATAGAATCAGCAAAAAAAAGCTTTGAATCTGAATATGCAGGGAAAAAAAATATGGCAGCGATGGTCCTGAGGAATCAATGAAGCGTTCTGTGAAAATCAATGTTTACCCTGCACTGTATTTTACCTTCCTTGGCCACCTTGTCTCTGTTATTCATTTACTCAGCTGTTCCTCCTCCGGCGGAGCCTGTAATTTTTCATCTGCATTTCACAAAGGCCCATTTTTCCTTTCCGCTCCTCATACGGACTGTATTAAATGCGATTGGACCTGTTTTTTTCACGTTCCGACCTGTTCTGCGATGTTCTTTTGATGTAGAATTGCAGTGCGGTTCCTCATTAACGGTCATAATCATTTGGGGGGGGGGGGGGGTGAAAAAATAAAAGCAAATGTGAGCCCTTGTGCAACGCCCCTTGACATCATTCCCATCAAACACAGGAGTTGACCTGTACTTCTGTCAGAAATCACCCTGGCAGACCACCAAAGGGAGACCATCTACCATAAATTCTCATAATTCTATTGATGTTCGGATCACAAATTGCAGGAGATCATCAGGGTTTGAAAGCCGTTCATCATAATCATCTCTGTCTGATACACTGTCTTACAGTCAGGATATGTCAGAGGGATCTGTCTGTTTGGTAGCCGATTCTTTGTGGCAGGAAGCTGTGGGAAGCAGACGTTGCACAACATTGGCTTGACAATCGTCTACGATCAAAGGCTTTACCATTTTACCGCAAACTCCGTCGTGTTTTGTGGACTCTCTGAACAAGTTTCCCAGTCAGACTAAATGCACATCTCACGGCCAAACACAATGTCAAGCCTTGTTTTCATTTCTTTGTGCTTTCTATGTCTTGGGTCTTAGTTTTTAGATGTCCATCTTTTCTGCCTGTTCAGAAATCATGTGGACTGTTCAAGGGCTCCCTTTCTTCTTGTGTTTTTTGACAATAATTAGCCATTTCCCTCCCATTGACGTATCTGTTCCAGTTTTCCGTTACGTCACTCAGCCCGGTTCGATCTTCCAGAGCTCAGTTCCGGAAACATGCAGTAATCCTTCTTTTCAATTTTCACGATGTGTTGCTGAGACAGACTGTTTTGGTACTTGGATGCAATGGAATATGTTTGTTAAGAGCATGTTTGCTAACACATTCTAGTCATGTCACATGCAACTGCAGTTGACAATCTGCGGGAAGCAGGGGAACCATAACAAGGTCTCTACGGTTCTTGTGTGGCTTTCTGCTCGCAAAAAATAGATGTGTAAATAAATTAAGGATGAAAAATGATGATTGCATGCTGTTTCGTTATGGTCTCTTCAAATAATTCCTTCTTCATGGTCAATTTGCGCTGGTACCAGATCAATTCAAACATCTGCGTGTTTGTCACATGGTGAGTTATTTAATTAGGTTTTCAAAGTAAATATTTTCACATAGTGTATGATTTGACGTGGCTTATCCAAGCGATTTCTAAAACTATCACTATTAATTTCTAAAACTATCTGACTATCAATGTTCATCCAACTGGTGACCCTTACTACAAAAGTGATCAGGATAAATGACGTACTGCCAGACCTTTACTCATGGGCCACCTGGACCCTCTGCAGTTTGCACATTTGAAGATCGATGATGCACTAATCTCCATGCTCCGCAGCGCCCAGTCCCAGAATGGGAATTAAGATCAGGATCATGTTCTCCAGCACCACCCAGCTGGGGGCCAAGCTCAAGGACAAGCAGGCCGGCTACCCTACCGGGCTACCGAGTGAACAGACAACAGTTTTGGAAGCTTCAGGACTGTGTATCAGAGATACACCTTAGCAAACTGTCCCACCACCCTTTCTGCTCACCCTCAGCACAAGAGACTCTGAGCTGGGTCACATACAAAAATCCTCTTGTGATTCCTCCAGGAAACGGATCACGTGAAACTCCTGCAGAACTTAGTCATGTGGTCCAGTGGTCAGCGTCGTGTAACATCTGTATTGCCCTTGTACTTGCAATCAATAATGTCTGTTTGTCTGTCTGTCTGTCTGTCTGTCTATCAAAATATCTAAACTAAGAAAAAAACTGAATTTTAAAACTGTTAAAGAAACAAATCCTCAGGCTTCAGAACTGTACCGTGCAGCAGTGATGGACAACTGGAGGTTTGGTCAGATCTTCTAATGACCTTAATTCACACAGCAGTCCATGGTTTATTTTTCTGTAATTATCCTTTTGCTTTATTATTTTCACAACGTGGAACATCACAGGCCTCGGCTGAAATGTCTACTTAGGACATCCACGTCTTAGGAATTCTGCTCTCGCTATCTTATTCTTCTGCGGTGGCTGAAATTACACCTGCACACCCAGAGGAATACAGTCAAGGACAGTTTTGCGAGCCCAGAACGCGGGTGGGGGTGGGGGTGGGGGGACAAGGTAAACGGGTGTTTGATGGTCAGAAGACGCGATAAATACTCTGTTCCTGACACTACTGAACTTGCCCATAAACTCAGCTCCCTACACAGGACACTCAGGCGGCTCCTCCGTCTGTAATCCTTCTGTGATATTCATCATTCCCCAGCATACCTGTCACGGTGACTGGCCCGGTATTTCCTGCTGAACACACAATACAAACCAGTTTTTACTTAAGCTGGACATTACCTGAACAAATTACGATCGCCCTCCAAACTTCCCAGAGGTCCTAAATGATTAAATCCCTCCCCATCTCAGCTCCGGCCAATCACCGCCTCGTGCGGTCTTTCCCGCTCAGGCTGCCTGTTGCGTTTCGAACCCTCATTTAGATGTTAGGACTCTCTGTATGTTGGGAAAGTCTGCATGATGACTGTAAACACTGTTCAGTAAGTCCCCCCAGCTCCACCAGTTTGAAACAGGGAGGGCGGTGTACAGTTCAACAGGTTAAAACACTGTGACTGTGATGGGAAGGTTGCTGGTTCAAATCCCAGGGTCAGCAAATACCCCAGGGACCGGCTGACCCTGCATTCTCAAACGGATACATGTGATTCCATGTGCCTGAATTCACACCTTGCTGCGTGTGTATGATCCACAGATTGACAAAACACTGCATCTAAGCCGATAATGGCCACATGTAGCCTAAGCGACTCGTATGGTTCTGGATGAGCACAAAGCATTTCTGATGTTCCTGCTTGTGCTATAACCAGCACTGGGAAGCCCTGAAAAGCCACATCTGGTTTTAAAAATGTTTGACGCGTGACGGAGTGAGACAAGCCAGCGAAATTGTTTCTGTGGCATGTGCGAGAGCCTTGAGTATCGGTACAGCGGTATTACATTGCCATGCTGGTAAGTGGCACTGGGTCACGCCGGTGATCCTGGCCTGCTAGTCAAAGGGCCTCCTGGCACTCTGCCATTAGCTTTGCTACACAGGACAGGGCAGTGAAGGTCTAACGGCTTCTGAGAATAACCCTGTGCACATTTCCATTCAAAAAGCTTACTTTTCTTATGGCAAGAGGTTAGCCTCTGTGTTAGCATCCTGATGCTAAAAGCTAACCCACGAGCACGGGAGGCAAGGGGCTGACAGGCAGTGAGGGGCGGGGTTACTATTTCTGGGGCCCCACTTAAAAAGTCACTTCAGATGTTTCAATAACTAACTAAATAACTAGTAGAGCTGGTTATCAGATCATGCTGCTTCAGCACCTCCATAATAATGTTTATTCAGTATTTTGTGTAGTGACTGTTTGTGGCCAAGAGGGGGCCAAACCTGGGGGGGGGTCTGTGTCGGCGGTAGACCTGAGGCCTTAGGTGAAGTACTCACAGCTCTGCCAGGAAGTGAAGGTTCTGAAAGGCGCCGGGCTGCAGCTCGCTGATGTTGTTCATGCTGAGGTCCCTGTGGGAGGGGGAG
>JAODLD010000044.1:13645721-13688597 GCA_026781065.1 Mormyrops boulengeri | reverse complement strand
CCCCCCCCCCCCCCCCCCCCCCCCCCCCCCCCCGCCCCCCCCCCCCCCCCCCCCCCCCCCCCCCCCCCCCCCCCCGGGGGCGGGCGCCCAGGGGCCCCCCTGTTTCCTCCTCCAATGAAAATGAATGTTTGCAAGAAAACTTTTTGTTTTGGCATGTTTTCAGGTTAGCCCTTCCACTGCTGAGACATAGGGGGCCCAGTGGTTAAAATACTTTACCATATTTCCAATTTCAGGCATGTCTTTGATTTATTATATATTTATTTCCTATATTTATACTTCATTTAGCCATATCTTTAGTATCAGCCATCTCTTTCTGTAAATACGTACCTGTGCAGTTCATAGTTAACTGTCTGCTATGATGTTTGTGAGTGTCTTTGTTATGTTTTGTGCTGTCTAACCGTGTCACATGTTACTAACTGGCTGATGTGAGTGAGGATTACTATGTACTGATGTACAAAAGGTACAAGAGTGCTGAATCTTAAATCTTGAATCCTGCAACACTGAGGTCTGTGACCAAAAGGCAGCAGACTATCTAGACTTGTTTTGGGAACAGTGTTAATCTATGGAGATGGACAAAGACCCACATGCTCATGACAGCCTGCAAAGAACCATCACTGAAAGCCTGGCCCAAACGGAAACCCTCTGGAGGCCATGGGCCACACAGAAGTTCAGGGTGCTGAAGAACGGGGGTGTCATGCATTTATGCACCCTCATCCCTGATGCCAAGATGAACTGAGAGAGCTTAATTGTGCTCTGTAAACATCTCTGAAGCCTCAAGGAGGAGCAGCAGTGACAGGCCGCATACTCTTATTGTTCGTTTGCACTACGACCAATAAGAACTAAATTCCATCTCAGTGTCTAACAATGGCCATCACCACAGGTCAGGTCGGCCGTGGGGGACATATCCAAAGAACCATACATTTTTATCTCTTGAAGAAAAGAAAAACTAATAAATTATATTTGTTTTTATTTACATGTACGGATACCCATAGGTGTAAATCTCTCCCTACTCGCACCAGTCTGGTGTTTGCTGTATCCCCATGGATATAGTTGACTTGTCTGAAATGGGCGTTGACCCCTTCACCAGCCCCCTCCGATTCCCGCTGAGCTTTCTTGCTTTAAGTACACAGACACAACCCGTCGTGGTGCATTGTGGGAAAGGGGGGCTGCAGCCCTGTGCATTCACACGCGCTGGCCAGCCTCTGCGGTTCCCCGCAACCTCTCCGCGCCCTCCCCGCTTACATAAAGCAGGTCTCCCGGGGTGGGGGGGGGGGGGTTCCAGGGCCTCGTGAGTGAAAAAGTTGGTTTATGATATCAAAGAAGCCCCACACCAGTGGATTCTGAGGGAGACAGAAAGAGGAAACTCTGTGCACTGAATCACAGAGTGCCAACTGTTATTTCCTCCTGCTCTCTTTCTTTCCGGGGCCTTCTATCCAGATGGTTTTCTACTGCTGGTCGCTTTGGACCCCCTCCCCTAAAATTCACTGCATTTCCGCCCTCTCAGCAAGTGAAGTCCGATGGGCACGCTGTGATTTACGACAGCGCGGGTATATAAAGAAAAGGGGTGCGTGTGCAGAGCGGCTGTACTTTCCAATATGGCGACTATCTGACTGTGCTGACTATGACCATGCATCTGTACAATATTTTTATGGCTGATCTATATCTCAGACTTTACCGTTTCTACTTGAAAATCACATCTTCTGCCAAATACCATAAATCCTCTAATCCGAACCGGTGCTTTTGATTCATGCGAGGTCAATTCATTCACTGCATGGATATGAATTTTTATTCTGCACCGATTTGACTTCTTAAGAAATGTGAGTGTGTTGTTTACAAGTTTTGCATGGTACATTGTAAGAGACCAAATTTCCAGATTTAGTGGAATTAGAAAAAAAATGCTTTAATGAGAGTGTGTCTGATTAGCATTACATTTAGAAAAAACAGAACACTGTCTTTAATTACAGCATGGTGATGAAATTAATAAAGCCTTTAAAAGCTTCCAGCTTCTCAATGTTTGCTGAGGATGCTGAACTCAAAAATAGGATCTAATTCCTGTATATAATGACTATAAAAACAACCAAGCAGATGAAAAAAGCTGCATTCAGATGAAAATAAAATGTGGAAAAATATTGTTTTTGTTTAAAAGTCAAGGACATTTGAGTTTCTAAGGTCACTGTCCCTCATAACGAAATGGATATGCAAAATGATCTCATTCACTTTTCCCGTGCTTTCAACAAAAGCATGTTCCAGAAAAGCGGGTAATTGCTCATGAAATCAGACCACCAGGCAAGAAAACGTAAACGGAAATTCGGGGGCACATTCGCACAGGGACTTTGACGCACTACTGTTTATTTGTTTTGTCAGCCTGTCGAATGTGACGGCCCGATGCTAATTGGCTGCGGCCGGGCCCTGGAAAACTTTACGGTGAGGAGGAACAGGAATGGCGCGACTCGGCTGGGAATTCATTCACTGCCAGGGTAGGAACGGGTGGGAATGCATGCAGCGGGGTGGGGGTGGGGGGATAGGCAACAGAGGAGTTGAGGGACTATTTTGGGAATGTCCTCAATGAATTGGAATGAAGCAGGTGTGCATCCTGCATCTGTTCATGTGCAAAGCAGACAGTGTGCGGGTTAGGAACCTGTGTCTGTTATCAAAAAGTCGCTGGCTCAAGTCCCTGTGTTGCCATAGTGATGTCACCATTGGGCCCCTGAGTGAAGCCCATAACCTGCAGTGGCTTCAGGGACCGTCTGAAATGATGCATGTTGATCTGGATTCACTGTTTCTGCTTGACATATAAAAATGGTCCTCTGGCTGACAGCTGAAACAAATTCAGTGGTTTTGAATGGGCCTACTTTTCATTGTTTGAACATAAATGTGTCCTTTGGTAGGCAGATTTTTTTTGATCTGTGGCCAACAAACACCTCAGGTCCTTTTAAGAGTCCTTCCAGGTTTTATTACAAGGTGAAATTTCTTAGGGACAGTGTTGTGTGAAAGTCAAAGAAAATGTTTAACACAATTTACCTGGGTAATAAGTGCATATTTGCCCCCAAAAAAATAGAATTTAACATTAGAATTTATGCTAGATTTGTCTTCTCTTCTTAAAAAATTTATTGATATCTAATGGGATGGCTTGGTGAACACCACTTCCGTTCCCAAACCTCTCTTCAGGAAAACCCCAGCCTTTCCATGTATTTATGAAATTACACCAGTAGCTCACTTAGTTAATTAATTTAATTAGCTTTTAAAAGAGGTATTGATTAGCTGGACGAGGTGTGCTAATAGTAAAAAAAAACATGGGTGTGGATAGCTACTGCAAACACTGGGGTGACATTAGGAGAGGTTCTGAAATGGCTATAATAACATAGTTGTACGCCAACATGAAGATCATTTAAACATAATTTTCTTTGACTATTTCAGACTTTTGTACTGCATATCGCAAATATTTACTGAAATCTTTCAGAGATGCAGAAATCAGTGACAACTGTCTGGGCTTCGGCCAACAAGAAAACAGGTTAGTCGTTAGTCGTGTTAGTCGTTTAAAACAGAGACAGGTCGGAGCAGTTATGCTTCTATATTAAAGTCCAACCTAACAATTTACAAAGCCATTTTCAGTAGAATCATGATCATAACATTGTAGTTATATAGCTTTCTCATACTTTTTTAAAAATACAATACATGTCCGATGACACTGAAGGGCAGTTCGCCTGCAAACACTCAGGAACAGCTGCGTTTTTTTCCTCATTCCAAATTCATGCGTTCTCCCCAAACCACGGGGTTTGGCTGCGCTCATTCTGTAATGACCACCGACTGCGGGGCTTCATAAGGCGGCCATGACGTCCGCTCCAGGAACATCCATCTACTGCCGCTCTGTTTTTTTGTGACTCACTATAGCAACATCAGAGTATTACCGAAATGTGAACTACAGCCAGATAAAAATTGTAATACATGCATTGTCTGTGGTGGACAATTACATAATGCCCCCACCCACAGATGAAGTCATTCAGAAATCACCAGGAGGATGAGGGTGAAGCTTGAAGACCCCCAAACGTTCATATGTTCAGGCCTTGATGTGCTGGTTGAGTCTTCAAAACAGGGGAACTTAGCATTCATCTGAATTTGTGCTGCGCTTCGCATGCAGAGCAATCATCTTAAGAACTTCGAGCTTTCCAATGCTTTCCAATGCATAAAATCCACACAGTAAAAACTCTAAAGCAGTGTTTTAAAAATCCAGTCTTTGCCCCCCCAGTCTTTGCCAGTCCACATTTTTGCACCTTCTGCTCCCAGCACACCAGTACCCAGAGGTGGATAGTTCAGGTCCAGGAAGTAAAAATCCAGACCAAGATTCACATTCAACTGGTTAGTTGAAACAAAATCTTGGTCTGGATATTTACTTTCTGGACCTGAACTATCCACCTCTGCCTGTATACAGGTATACAGTGTTCTTGATTAATCTCTGAAGCAAATGTCCAGTACCCTATAGCCCCCATCTTGATTTCTGTCTGCCTTTTATCTGCTCCTGCTGTGCCATCATCAAACACACCATGATCACACAGCCTCCAGCAAGTGTAGGGCTCCTCTAGAACTCGTAGTAACTCTTAGTGCCACACATGGCTGAGGGCACCACGGAGATTCTCCACTCTGCTACACCATACTGCTCCTGCCTGTGGGACCTGGAATTTCAACTGACATAAGTGTTGTTCATGCCAAAGGTAACGTTACACCACCTTAAATCTTAGTCTACTGTTTTACACTTTAGTTGTCAACTTCGGCTGTATGCACGAGTAATGAAATACTCTGGTATTTTTAGTATCAACCACAAGGAGTAGAACTGAAGTCACACACTTCTAAATAAAGAGGAGTTACGTCTACATCACAAATACATGTTTCAACTTGAGCATTATCATGTGTGGTTATGATTGGGCTTCATCGAGCGGTGTGGCTGCATTGTATGAACCGTGGCAAGAAAAATGCCCTTTCTTCTGTTTCCCAGATTTTACAAAGCGATGGATAGTGGCTTAAACATATGCGGATCGTTACAGGACGTACACGCTGCGCTTAAATTAGCGCATGGCAGAGGACACAAATCCAGCTTTGAGCTGAACTCGGCTGAAAGCATTAAGCAATAAGGATGGGGGAAAATGTGATAACAGAAAAAATATGAACTCCCCCCCCCCCCCCCAACCCACACAATACAATCCAGACGCATGGCTGCACTAATAGAACTGTGGAGTGAGTGTTTCTCCACAGCATTTACAGACTTAAATATTTTAAATGGGCCATTTCTACAAGTATGAGCACTGTTGCATTGTTATATGTTATAAGTTTTTGCACATCCCATCATGCTTTCCTTTTTCAAGATACACACACACACAGATATATATATATATACATATATATATATATATATATATAGAGAGAGAGAGAGAGAGAGAGAGAGCGGGGAAAGTGAAGCTTGGTGTCTGAGGTCTGAGTGCAAGGTCAGCTGTCCATCCAGCACCCCTGAAGCATTTTTCAAGGGCCCAACGGGAATACAGCTTCTTTGCCAAGCATGGGCTTCGAACCAGCAACCTTCCGATCATAGGCGCCACTGAGCCACACTCAAAAGGTGATGACTGGTGGTTATTGCTCTGAGAATTCTTAGGGTGTCAGACACCAACTACAAACTGCAGTTTCGTTAGAGATCCTGTAGTTGTACCTTTTTCTCCGGTAGGAGAAAAAGGTACCTGATGTCCTGACATAAAGGTGGATCAAAAAGAAAAGAAATTAAGAAGAAGGAGAAAAAGCTGGCCTTACAAGGTAGAATATTTGTATGATTATAATGTTGTATGATTGGAGTACTATCTGAAATTTACCCACGAAAGTAGGAGTATTTCCCACAGTTAGCCATGGTAATGCAAACCAAACTGCCAGTCAACAGTTTCACAACCAGACTTGGGTGAGATGTTTCCTGTTTATTTACTGTAATGTAATCGTTGACGATTGCGTCAATGTGTTTATTATTTCGTGTCACTTATTCTATAATCCTCAGAAAGCCCATCAGTGAGGCTAAGCCGTGGCGAGAAGCAGGGGGTCTTTGATTGGCAGGCACTCGGGTGGCCGGATCCCATTCAGTTTGGTAATTCATCATTCTTTCCGCACACTTTTAATGACGTGAACCTTGCCGGATGGGCGGCACTCTCTGCTTCCCATTAGAGCCGCTTTTCCCTGCTCCCATGTCTTTGTTTTCTATGTATTTTTAAGGAGAGAGATGTCTGGGAAGGTTTGGCACGTGACTGTGCTGGTATATTTGTTATTAGGAATGCCTCCTGTGGTTAAAAATGGAGCCTTAAATGGAATGGCTTCACACTTCCAGCTTTATGTGGAACAGGATGGTCAAGGCTCCCAGATGATCTGCCAGTCACTAAATCCCCAGCATGCCCCTCAACAATCTATTTCCCCCAAATATACTTCCCTGGGACCACAGACCAAATGTAAATTGGGGGGGTAGAAAAATGACCCAAAATACGCTGGTTTCCAACATGCATCAACAAAATGGAAGAAGCCAGTTTGGATTCAGCAAAATGATTGATCGTCTGACACATTCGGTCAGAGAGAAGACAAAAGTTTTAAAAACACACCTAGGAGAGGATGATGATTCTTCACATATGTTAAATTAATGCCTGCAAACACATTCAAAGCTGAACTCAATAGGCTGAAGACATAGTATTTAAAAAAACAACAACGGTAGTCAACTCAAACGAAAGCACTAAGCTAAGGCCAAATGCTGCAAGGCTTCCGTTTGATGTGCAAATAAGAGGATATATCTCGTTTATAGGACTCCTGCTTGTCTGTACACATGCTGTTTGAATCAAACGGCCAAGATGGGACTCTTAGAGGGTCATCGGGTCCTTCAAGAACCTGGCTCATCAAAGGAGCCCATCTGCCTGACTGCCCAACCCCACTCCCAGGAGCTAGCCCAGCTCAGGACTCCCCTCTTATGACCCCAACTACTGAACCTGTTCACCAGAGCCAGGATCCAGCACCTGGGGCATTGTAAAGCTTGACACTGAGAATCCCCAGCTACCGTCAAGAAGACAGAAGATGAATGGATTGTCCTCAGGCGCTGCCATCATCTTCAAAGAGCAGAATCCTTTTCAAGTGTCCCGAGATTACAACCGCGGCAGCGTCCTCGCGGCCGCGCCATCAAACGCAACCATTCCTATGAAAAAGAAAAAAATATATATTCCCCCAGGTCTGCCTCCTTCTTGCTCTCTCTACATCTCAGCTTTTCATCATGAGAATCCCCAAGTCTGTATGTAAAAAAAGAAATAAAAAAATCCATATTCTTCATGGACCCTGGGAAGGGAGTCAAAAAGACGTTTAACTACAAAATATTTCAACGCACTGCTTTTTAAAAAATATTCTTGAACTCCCCAACCTGATTTCCGTAGTCTAGTACTGGATCCATTCCATGCACATGCAGTGGGGTAGATTCAAAAGGCAGACATCGGAACCACTGGGTTGCGACTGGACTTTGGACAGGAAAGGAGCTGACTGACAGTCAAAAGGGACTGATAAATTCCTTGAATAGATAAAGAAAAGAAAAAGATAAAGAGAGAAGAGAAGAGAAGAGACGTGTCTGGTGTTATAGCACTTATGGAGAGCATGTTAAAATGGGTTTAATTCCTCTCTTTATGTATCGCTTACTCAAGCATGTGAACTTTGGTGTATGTTTCAGTGTCTGAGGACACAGTGGCTGTGATTGAAATATTGCCAGTTCAAATCCCAGGGTTGGTAGGGTGATGTCACCATTAGGCCCTTGAGCAAGGCTCTTAACCCCTAAATGCTCCAGTGACTAGCTGACCCTAGTTTCCCAATTGTAGATAGTTTTGGATAAAAGTGTGTGCTAAATAAATAAAACAGAAATGTTGCGGGGGTGTGAAAAGTGATTCTCTAAACTATTTAAGTTATTTTAAGCACATGTGTTTCCCCTCCGGTATTGTGAGAGCAGTCTGGGGAGGATGTCATTGAGGATGTCATCTTCCTCGAAGTCCTGATTGGGGAGGGGGAGTGATTTAGAGCTGTCTCGAGAGAGGGGGGGAACATCTCATCGGCAGCTGAACGGGCTGGGCGAAGCCCAAGGTTTTAAACATCGGGTAAAAGACAAAGAAAGAGAAATATTTGCCATTCTCCATCTGATGAAAAGGCGGCCGGGATTAGCATTCGGACACAATGACACAGGAAGGAGGAGACAATGTTCCTGTTATCTCCCTCCCACTTTTCCGAGACGTGTTTTTCTTCTGCATACTGTCAGACTTCCTGGGCCTGATATTCCTCCTTTGTATCCGGAAGTGGTCCCCGTCTTTTCACCTGGGGAAACCCTCCTTAGCAAAACACAGGAAAGGGGGAAGACGACACTTTGTTTCGGCTGTTTTTTTTAGTAAAGTCATGTCTATGGTCACAGTTAAGGTCCTCGTCTTGATCTTTGAGGGTTTATGTCCACGTTTACTCTCTCTTTGAGCAACGAGGCTGTATATTTTTAGCATTGGTTAGCATCGGTTTGCTAGCCCTCCAGTTTTCCCTGAGTGTGTTTTTGCAGTGGTCCACTACCTACTGCTCCTCCCCGATCTTGTTCATAAGGTATCAAGCCGGACTTTTACAGCATTAACTCGCCATTAGGTTTAATTCCTTGAGTCCGAAATAAATAAATGAAAAAGGCTGGACCTCAGAGCTGTGCCTCAGCATAACGTTTGGCAGCTCTGCTATTGGTCTGAGGCCGGCTGGAGGTCAGGAGGCCTCAGCGGACCGTGACCGGCTGCCGGAGCGTGTTTGCTGTGTGGGGGGAAAGCATCCCCCTTTGGAATGTCAGTATGAACTGTGAGAGGAAATGTACCTCTGGACTTTCCTGCTTGGGGAAATGTACATTTTGCCTCAAACAGCTGTGTTTAGGCGCCCCCGCCCCGCACACTTCCCCTCCTCTTTGCGCCAGCCCTGCAGGCCGAATGTTGACTGAGTTACCTCATGGCTTAGCTTAGGTCTGGATTTCTTCCTTATATACCCCCCCACACACACCCATCCCAACCTGCCACTGTTACCCCTCCCAGCCTAAAAAAAAACTAAAGCACAAAGGCACTGTGGTGGGGCCAGGAGTTGGGTGTCAAGGGGTCACATCAACTCATGGCTGTCACAGGAAGTGGAGCAGGACGCCTTAGTGGATGCACTTTGTGTGTGTCCCGGGCAGACTTTTGAGGAACCAGAGGGCATGACTTTTCACATCAAAAACACCCTGAAGACCTTTAGGGTGTAAGGATTCCTGGCCTCCCTAATTATCTCTTAATTTAGCACGTGTGGACATTGAAGAAACATCACTGAAATGTCGACGTTCACAGTTAACCTGCTGGTCACTTTGAGTTTCCTCTTAGCGAGCTTCCCTGACAAGAAATACAACAGACATTCATTAGTTCTGCTGGCTTAGAAATGTTTAGACTAAGAGGAAATGTCTTCAGACGCTATGTCTGTACTCAATTTTAACATACATGACTGTAAATTTACAACATCTGCAGCTATCAGATAATTATTATAAGTTTAGCTGAAAGATTATTATTATAGTAATGCATGCAATTATTTTTGTAATGGTATTTTATTATAGTACAGTTGTTGAGTCAACTTCTGAGGAAATTTACAAGGCATATAAAAAAAGATTTTGAGAAATTATTTTATGGATGTTCAGTTCAGTGGAAAATATGAATTCAAGATTTTAGCAACTATGTTCTTAAAATGTGAACAGTATGGTAATATTAGCCCTGCTACTATATGTGAGCAAGAACAAAAAACTGATTTTAAGGGCTTACTTTATGTCTCCATCTGTAAACAATCCACTGTTTTACTACAAATAGATTAGTTAAGTAAGAGTAACCTGTGACTATATAAGATTCAGTTTTGCATTACAGGTAATCCTTTGTTATGAACGAGATCCATTCCCTAAGTCTGCCTTCATGAGAAATTTGTCAGAAAATGATAATACTCCACAACATAATAATAATAATAATAATAATTATTATTATTATTAATATTATTATTGCTGTTGTTGTTATTATTATTATTATACAGCAATAATAAAAGTAAATACATATGGTACTGTATTGTACCTTGAGCCAATGCACCGCTGAAGCTACGAAGCATTTTCATGAGCATCACAAAGTAGTGCATCTGTTTGTTATTACAAACCATTGTATATAACCTGAAGATTTTATATAATAAGCTTTATGGCAGTCCGGTCCTAAGTAAGTCAGAACCAGAAGAAGAACCAAAAGATCAAGTGAAGACCAGGCAAACTCCAGGTTAGCAGAGTCTGCACCCAAACATGCAATACTGCTACCCGCTGGACTTTGTGTGGCCACAAAATTTCTTGACACGTCAAATCTCACACTCATCCAAAGCCTTTATTCTGACAAAAACAGAATTGCTAATGGTAGGGTCCCGGATCGCAGTACGGTAGCGCTAAATCAAGCACATTCTTTACAGAGGGTTGCATGAGTTATTGCTGCCCCTGTCGATATCCGCTGTGCCTCTGTTCCGAACGGCAGCACAGGGAGTTGTGTAATGACTGATGGGGAGATACATTACGGAACTGGAGCGACTCTAAACGCGAGACGACCGAAACCTAAACTGGCGCCCCCGTGGACGGTTTTCCCATCATGGGGATTTTGTTTTTTGGTTGATGGACTGAGTGAATAACATCGGGTGTGCTATCAGTGCCCCTTGTCATCTGGATTTATATTTGAGAATGATACACAAAACACATTTCCTGCCATTCCAATCTCGGGTTTAAAACTTCAATTACTGATCTACAAGGAGCTGTTCCTGGCAGGCCGCCATCCTTGTAAACTGCTCAGATTGTTTCCACCGAAGCTTGACACTCATCTGGCACATATAGGCGAGCAAAATTTGGATTCCCTTCATGTCAGTGATGACATTATCTGCTCCTTGCAATGCCATGGATTTTGTGGCTCCAGAGTAGTTCCCTTTGGGTTCCACGTCTAACCTGCTCACATCCATGAGGCTGCTTCTCATTTGGCTCCAGAGGGGATTGAGCTCCTTGCAGATTCTTGTTCTGACGTCTCTATCGTGAAGCCCGGGTGACACAAGACAATTTCCCGAGATCTCTCCCGATCAATGCAGGCATTCTGTGGCCAGCCCCTCTACCTGCTGGATCGTTCCTTCCAGTCTTTCCCCTTTCATGGTGCTACGAGTTGGTGCACAGTAATCCCACCCTGCATTATCGCAGGGGCCCCCACTTGTCTTTGATCCTGCTGCCGGAATTTAGAAAGGTATTAAGTGTCATTAATGCAGTTGTTTATCACCTGCCTGCCGGGGGCCATTGGACTGCGGCGAGGAAAGCATCAGCAGGTTATGTTCATCCTGCTTGGCTGGAGACCCGGGGAGGGTCGTGGTTCGGGGTGAGGGGGGGAGGCAAGGCTCATCTGAGCTCAGTGTGGAACTCTGGGGTTGGAGGGGGGATTGGAGTTGACCGAGGATCTGTCAACACCTAGCAACCCAACCCATGCTGTTGATGACGTGTTTTATGAAACATACACTGAGGAGAAAAAAAGCATTGATGAACGCACATGCATCAAGTTAAATGATATTGTCCCTGCCAGAGATAATTATAGATCTGATGGGTAATTTTCCTATAAATTTTTATGACACGCTTTCATTAGCTTAGAAGCTATAGCATTGCCCGTGGTGCTTGTCTGAGGGGACACGTTGAATGCATTCAGTATTAATGGTAATATCGGAGCCATCTGAGGTTTTCAGCAATGGTGCTAATGCGACCGGGGGCCTGAGTGAGTGCTTTATGCTATAGGCTTGCTCATCCTATTTGCTACCTTCATTCTGCAGGGAGTCCTTTTGTAAAGAATGCAATAGAAAACTCCATCCAAACAAAAAAGGTAGTCTCCCCCTCTCTCTCTTTCTCAACATGTCCTGATGTGATCTTGTTGACTCATACCCTTTGATGGTTCAGCGCTAAGAAAGGGATAAGCCCTCCCTGAGATCCTAAACACAGCGGCAGGACAGTGCTAAGAGGTTTGTGAGAGAGAGAGAGAGAGAGAGACAGAGAAAGAGAGAGAGAGCTGTTAACCTGCAAAAGAACATCGCGTGACACCCTTCCTGCAAGAGCCTCGCCTCCTCCAGCTCTCATTTGAACAGCACCAGGGCCGAAGTCTCAGGTACAAAGAGTCTCCACCCTGCTGCAGGTTGAGCTGAAGTCAGATCTCTGTCTGGGCAGGAAGACAAATCCCGGTTTGCACCGTCCACTCCTCGACTCTTTCTCATTGTCCACCCTTTGACTCTTTCTCAGCTCCTCAACTTTTTCTCATTGTCTACCCCTTGACTCTTATTCATTGTCCGCCCTTTGACTTTCTCAGTCCCTTGATTCTTTCTCATCGTCTACTCCTTAACTCTTTTTCATTGTCTACCCCTTGGCTCTTTCTCATTGCCCACTACTCGACTTTTTCTCAGGACCACAAATGGCTGCCTCATCCCAATTATTCTGTCTTTAGCCACTCAGACAGACTGATCAACACAATAAAAGTAGGCTGCTCTAATGGGACCTAGTTTGGCAGATGCAGGTCATCTGAAGACCATTCAGTCTGACTGGGCTCATACAATGCCTCCATTTATGGGGACCAAGACGGTAGCCGGAGGGAGGGGGCATGGGTTCCCACGGGTGTGAGGAGATGTGTGCCAGTCTGGTCACGTCACGCGGGCACTCTGTCTCAAATCCCCCCTCCCCATTCCTTCCAGCCTACCTTGTTTACAGGTCACCACCAACGTAACACTTTTATACCAGAAAGGCAGGATTCGGCACCAGTCAAAACAAGACATTTCTTATGTAACTTTTTTCAAGTGGTCTGATGATAGCTTTGGCATTTGACAAAGTCGTTCCAGAGAATTCCACGGGCACAGTTCTGCGAAAACCACACGCCCCCAGCGGCATTGGTGCTGGTGGTGCAGGCGGTTGTTAAGAATGATGGTAGTGGTGGGGGGAGGGGGGGTAGTCCCATGTCTGCACACGGCACACGACACCCATGCGTCGGCGGCACATGGGAAGGGCTCCCTTCCTGCTGTTAGCCCTTAGCATGGGGACAGGCATAGGTGAGGAAGCCAGTGGGACGCGCTGCAGGGGCAAGGCAGCCGAAACTCACCCCATTCACAGAAAGAGGAAGCATTCTTGCCACTAAACAGTACAGTATTACCTTTGTTCCCCTCTCCTGGGACACTGTTATTATTGCTCTCCCCACCACTCCTAAGGGTCTGTCTCAGAGCGTAGCCTTTAGGTGGGGCGAGTGGCTCCCAAGGGCCCCCACCCAGGATAAATATGCCATTGTTCATGACAGGAAACACCTTCTGTTAACCTATCTGGCAAGGGTGGTACGCTAACATGTAAAGAAAAGAAGGCTCCCTGATCGGGGTCCCTCCTGCCACTGTGAAACGGTTCCCATTGAGGGCTCGCCACAATAGGCCTGGATTGCCTTTCAGAGTCGGGCTCCGCATAGGAAATGGTGGAGAGAATCAAACAAAAACGAGAAGGCGGGGGGGTCCTGGGGGGGGTTGGGGGGGGGGTCGCAGGTGAGCGGAACTCTGCGTTAAATTTCCCATCCCGGTTTTGATGTTAAAACAATTGCCTGCCAATGGTTTTAAGGCAAACAGTGTCCTTCACATCCTTCAAGGACGGTGACAAGAGTAACCGGAGGTTCTATTCTGAGTCTGTTATACGTCTATCTATTCTGAACTTTTACAGGATGTTCATAAGTTGAATATGACAACCTGAAATCCCCTCTTATCTACAGGTGACATATAACCTATCAAAACTAACTTTTGGACGTGTTCTCTAGAGTTCCTGACTTTTGGTTGGCCATGGTCTTTCTATGGGAATTGGTGAATGCTTTGTAGTGAATACTCTGTATCCCTCTCAAATGCAGTTGGGAACCAGCCATAAAGAAAACTAGGATTCTACCTATGGATCTTTTTTTAATCAATGCGAATTTAGAAGCTGTATCAGTAAACGCACCAAGCGGATGTCTCCGCTGTAGCGTTTGGTGTTCCACATCGTGTGGGACAAAATTGCCCGGATTGCCTGCTTAGCCCGACCTGACTCAGGCCCTTAGCCTAGGAGCCAAGCTGGTTTAACGGCAACATGGTCAGCCGACATGCCAGACCCAGTCAAATGCCGGTAGGCTCGTGTTTTACAGACGGCATGGAACAGCAGAAAAACATGCCACTTTGCTGCAGAAAGGGAGAGTGGGTAGCATTACGCAGAGGACTAATAAAGCTTGATGGTCCATGTCAAAGTAAGAGGTTTCCAAATCCCACTGATACGTATCATATTTCCAAGAGTCAAACAACCGTGGGGTCTGTAAGGAAGAGGGAAAGCCAATGAGAGCTCTGCAGTGTAAGGAAGAGGGAAAGCCAATGAGAGCTCTGCAGTGTAAGGGAGAGGGAAAGCCAATGAGAGCTCTGCAGTGTAAGGAAGAGGGAAAGCCAATGAGAGCTCTGCAGTGTAAGGAAGAGGGAAAGCCAATGAGAGCTCTGCAGTAATGTTGCATGCCACTCCACAGGCATCTTGGGGAGCATTATGTAAATAACACGTTTGGTGCATGTCAATCTTACAAAACTGTTTCAGGTGAGTCTCAGGTAATGGCAGGGCAGCAACCAGGCAAAGTCAGCTTGGCTAAATTTAGAATGAGAGTGTTAGAGTTCACCAAAGTTTATGTCAGGATTCATCAATGTAGATACAGGGCTTTTTATTTAGAATTACAATTTCTCTATATTTCATATTTAGGAAATTCACTTGCCTGTTAAATTTGAGAGGGGACTCCTAAAGAAAACAAGTTTTCCAAAGAAAACTGATTTATGTACTCTGATATATTGCTTATGTAAAAATAAATAAAACCTAAGCAGTCATACAATCATTTGTATTTGGAGAGAGGACATTGTGGAGCTTGGAAAATATTATTTTGTTAAGAATGTTAAGATTTTTTTCTGACCTCTGCCAACCAGTACGTCAAACATAATCAATGTTTTAAATGCCGTTTGTGTGTTTGATATTCATGTTAAAACAGGGTTCCCATTACCGCTCTCATCCTGACACTGCAGTAAAATCTGAATGAAAGTTCTATATTGTCATTCAACACACAGAGAAAATCTATAGTCACACCGAAAAATAAAAAGAGATAAGAATATATAATACCAATCTTACTAATGGTTCTGGCGAGACTCATGCTTCAGCTATGCACGAAGATCACGCAGCAATGTTTAAGTGTGTTTCCTCTTTAACTGAGTTTTACCGCGATACGAATTTGATTTAAACAGATAGAGGTGCATCGGCTTAAAAGCCGGGCGCCGCATATCGAGGGAACATGATTATGTGGGTAAAAAAAAAACACATTGTCTTTGATTTAACGCCATGAAGCAGCACCCAGCACTGGGCATGGGCCCAGGCCAGCGGCTTTGGGACCAGCTGAGAGTCTCAGCGCCAGTCTGGGTTTGAGCCAGCCTGCACAACGGCTGTGCTGCTCGCTGGTAATTACAGGTATCCCTCTCTCGTTCGGTTTCCATCCCCAACAACACATTGCTGGCCACGATCCAGGGCCCAGCTGAACGCCAGCGAGGCCTGAAATGGAAAGCTATGTCTGAGGTGTGGCATGGACTTCAGGGGCAGACTAAGTGCTCGCATGAGCCTTCTGGATTCTTCCGAACGACTGCCGGTCCACCTGTCATGCTGGCGTAGGGAAATCCATGGTTCTATGGATGGGTAAAGGCGACGTGGACCTGTACAGGTTCCCAGCGTCGGGTCTGTAGCCTCGGGAATGTGGTTTCGGTTCGCGCCCCCCCCCCCCCAATGCTGGGTGGAGCGGGTCTGCTAGCTGGAAAACTCCCACCGGAAGGAAAATATGTAGCCAGCAGTCCGATGGCTAAGACGATAGGGAGGCCAGAGGCCAGCAGCTGTGAGTGACTCAGAGAGACACAGCGGCCACGCCCGAGCAGGCCGATGGGCGACTATCAGACAGACACGCGGGGGGCCATACGGAAGCAATAAGGACGACAAGGCACCAGTGTGAGGGGGGGGCAAAATAGGCTTAAGGGTCATTCAGGAAATACAGGGCGATCTGGTGAAATAGACACACATTCTGCGGCATGGCAGGAGAGGCGGAGTAGGTTATAGGTTTAAATCACAGCTTTAGCTTAAATTCCCTCAATAAAATAACCTGCAGCAAAAAAATTCAAAGGAATAAGTACAGAGCTTAGGATCAAATGTCTACGAAATAATATAACGGCTTTGTGTGTCGTTACACCCGGCGAAAGCCCGGCACCGGAGAAATCCCGCGGGAGAAGAGGCGAGTCAGGGAAATTGGGCCCAATGCTGTCGTTTTACGTCACTGAGAGTTTGCAGAGGTACCAGGGGTACGAAATGGACCTGGGATCAGTCGCCGACAACGTTTATTTGTTCTGCTTTGTACAGTAGCCCAAGAGCGGCGGCGGCAGCACCGGTTTGATGTGGGGGTGCGCGGGAAGAGAAGTGGAGCGAGACCGTCAGCGGCACAGCAAACTCGCCTCTTAGAAAGCCGTCCCTTTTGAGCTGGGCCTTACTTGGGGGCAAATTTGCCCCCCCCCCCCAAGAATCGGTGGGTGGTCTGCATGCCAGCCCTGGGGCCTCATTTTCCTACGCCTAATTCGCCTGTCGCAGTCCCACCCCCCAATTTGGCGTCTTGCTAGTTGCTGCTGCTCTGGTGCGTCATGTAATGACTGCGAGTTTGTAGTTTCCAGACAGCAGGACAGAGAGGAATTTATGGGAGGTCTGGGCCGGGAACCATTAACAAATGTGTGAAGGTGGAACCTTGTGAAGTGGGGGGGTGTGAGTCCTCAGGGACATAACTGACGTGATGCAGCATGCTTGGCTCATACTTGCCAGCAGGTGCGACTGTACCTCGATCTGTAAAAACAAGTTGTTTACTGCTTAATGTTACAAGAACGGCAGCTGTGCACTAGAATGCTGCTCTAGTACAATTTATAAGGATGAATGGGCAGTCTCTATGAATAATGCATATTTTTACTGGTAAATTGTGCATTTGTTTGCAGGAGTTCAGCTGAATAGTCGATTGAAATGATTCCAAGATGGCTTCTGACCTCTGAGTTTTAGAGCTTGAATTGACAGTGGGAAGCTATGGCTACCATTACTGCCAATTTCCAAACTGCAAGGACAGAGCGGACAGAGGACCTGGCAGAGGGGAGGGGGGTCACACAGTCTCCTCTAGCCAGTGAGTACCAGAATTGGCCATGAGGCTTAGCTAAGAGCCAGCCATTCGTCTGCAATACAAGCGTTACTGCTCAAAATATCCTCCGTGAGTAGCGGATTTCTCATCAGCTGCCCGAATGGAGGATCTGTGATTGATCTAAGACCGAGACCTTTTACAGAGGGTCTGGTCCCTATGAGGGGCCTCAGGTCCTCAGGAAAGTCGGTTGAAATGCCATGAAGATGCAATTATCTCTACCAGCGTAATCCCGAAGTACAAAGGGAGAAAACGCAGGGGGCCCTATTATATGGTTAGGCAAATCTTAAAATTCACCACACAATGCAATAATTAGAGAAAAAAACTCAAAATGTCTGAGGCACATCTTAGATTCCATTCTTCAGGCCGTAAGCTCCAGACGGAACCGAGCCTGACATGGGCTGAAGACAGGAAGTCATCAGCAAGAAACTGGGCTGCAGGTTGTGTAGTGCTGACCATGGCGATCCACAGTCGAGTGAACATCTGAGGGCATAAAAGTGACATGTACAGAGAGAGGAGCATTTCATTCCTGCTTCTCATTGACCTTTTCGCTTTGATGGAGAAGTTGATTAAATGAAGGAAAAGGACATTATGTTTTCGCTGATATCCTTAAAACCATACACACCACTCTGTTAAGTCTTGTTGTTCCTTAAAGAGGACAGTCAGGGCTTTAACATGACATTACATTGTGGGGGTGTGATCCTGCCACAATATTAAAATATTTAATCAATATTAAAATTCAGCGTCTTTGAGTTAATGTAAAAGCGCTATATAAATAAAATGTATTATTATTATTATTATTATTATTATTAAAATATTTCCCAGAATCTCAGGAGGATATTGCTGATCATGTGTTGTGAGGGTTTCCTAGATTTTGTTTTTCAGACTGTACTTCAGTCATTATTCTACTGGAGAAACCTCAGAATGGGCTCAACTGATTCAGGATGAAAAAAAGAAACATTTCAACCAAAAGCCATTGTTCAGTTTTAGCAATATCTTTGCGGTTTTGTGGTTTCGTAGTAGTAAAACTCTTGAGATAACGTTAAATACCATTTTTTTTTCAAGATCATTTATATGGAATGTAGAATAATCTTTGGAGCACAGCATGAGAGATTGTGATAAGCAGAGCATGGTGTAGGTATTTGTAATTTGTAAGTCACAAGCTCCCCTTAGCTTGTGGGCCGTAGCCTCTGATGGCTGCCATTCCAATCAACCTCTTATTTGACCTTTTATTTCGATGAATCACAGAACACAAGCTATGCTAACCAAGCCATGCTAACCAAGTTATGCTAACCACTTGCGATGTTTTAGTTCAACTGATAAGAATAAATCTAGATTTTAAACCCTTGAGTATTGTGGTCAGTGTTCAGTGCTCTGATTAAACGGTGATTATTATTTTGTGTCTTCTGCCCTTCAGGCCTGTAGGTGACTGATTAAGCTTCACTATGGAATGAACCACACTTGGATCAGTTTTTCAGTAACGCTCTGCAATAAATGATTAACAAGGGCTCAGCTAATGTCGATGTTCGAATACAGAAATCAGGTAGGCATTTGCTCAATTGAAGCAAAAATATAAACTAATGAAGAGCTCAGCTGTAATGCAAAACAATGCACTCTCCAGGCAACTATGGTCTTGTATGAACACAAAAGCCCTCCTTTGGGACCTCGGGGTATATTGTGGAATTGAGTGGCAGGGATGGGGCTGGAGGCGAGGGGTGTAAGTGGCACTTAAGTTAAGAAGAAAGTCTGGAGATGGGACTGGAGGATGTACCAGAGCAAGTGGGGTGTTTCTGAAGGATGAGAAGTTACAGGCACAAGGACTTCTGAACTCCCCCCCGACCCCCAGAATCAAACACCCCTTAATAATACAGACTCGACAATCATCCTTTACGACTGTAAAAGCCTCTATGCCTCACATTGTATATACTTAAATGTGTTATAAAACTGCTTAAGTCATAGCTTCATTAACCCTATGTATACCGCAAAACAGCCTATGACATCTGTGCTTTTCATTGTCAGAAAATGGGGGAAATTCTCAGGTAAACACGCAGTGCTGGAAGTATGTCAAATGTAAACACGTATTCGGGGCCTTGACAGGGCCCTCAGAATGTGTGTTATACATTTTCAGGCTCCGGTGTTTCCAAAACTCAGCGCCGAGCGGTCTCTGCGTTCAATCAACCTTCTTCGCCCTGGAGCCGGTGTGCCGCACCCCCCCGAGAGCCCACACACAAATACACTGGTGGGCGTGTTATTTGGCCCTGCTGTTTTTGTATAGGTGTCCTTAAAGGCTGCCTGTAAACAAACAGAGACAGAATAAACACGTTTGTTTTCCGTAACTCGGAGTGAAAGTCTGGCCGATGGATTTTAATACGTGCGTATAAACATACGGGAACCTTCCCGCCTATGGAACCGAGACTCTGGACCTTTGTTTGGGGGGGGGGGGGGGTTGGGGTGATTACAGAACCCAAAGCAGGCTGCCAAAATGGAGTCAACGAACTGCCAAGCTGACAAATCCATGCACATCAGCCGGTTAACTTTCCCATCAGCTGAAAGAGGCAAGGTCTCCTGTCAGAAACATTCACATATCAACGGTAGGTGTTTACTATCCTGTAAAACTGTTTGGACGGTAATTCTGTACACGCAGAGTGAAAGGAAGCATAATAAATGCTGAAAGACTAATTACTAATAATCAAAACATCATCTGTCTGCCTTATAAGTACAATCAGAGGCTAGAAGGAGGATCCTGATGTTTTCCTGGAAAGAGCATTTAATGGAAAAATATTGTTTGTCCGCGCTCACACCACGAGGTGAGAATTCCTGACTGCCCCTTTTCTTCTGTACAGTCTGTGATCAAAGGAAGCTCCTCAAAGCTTTGGAGGCATTTAATTTCATGTTTTGCCCTCCGGTGCAGAGAACTGCAGTAAATTTTTAACACCGGTAGAAAATAGCTAAAACAAAACATGTAAAAAAGACAGAAAATCTGGCTCAGGATCATCCTCCAAATTCAGGTGTGGTTTTGCAAATTAGGAGTTACAAGCTGTCAGTTCACCCAGATGAACAATCAGGGTGCTTCCTTATGTCAGGGGTGGCAAAGAAGAGGAAGCTAGATCCCATACATTTAGTTACCATGCATTGTAGTTACCACGCATTGTAGTTACCACGCATTGTAGTTACCACGTATTGTAGTTACCATGCATTGTAGTTATCATGCATTGTAGTTACCATGCATTGTAGTTATCATGCATTGTAGTTAAAAAGTTTGCATCTTTCCTTTTTCCTTTTCCTGTGACACATCAGTCAACCACACACCTGTCTCAGGATGCCCGAGGGAGGTGGGAGGCAACAAATCATCTGCAGGACCCCAGTTCCGAGACCCACTGGGGGCCCAGCCATTTTGCGGGGGGGGGGGGGAACTGCTGTTATGACTTTCACACACCCTGTTTACCGAACATTTTGGGTGTGGGGCTTACCAGTGGCTTGGCGTGGCGTGGCGTGGCGTGGCGGAGGGGGGAGGTTGCACCGCATCCTGAATATTTTTAACATGACTGCTAATTAATGTGTTCCTCTTGCCGTGTGTAAGGAAGCTGCCCACCTGCTCAAATGTGTTTCGTCAAAGTGTGGCTAATGTCTGTGTTCAAATACAGAAGTTATGCAGGGAATTTCTCAACTGATGCAAAAATATTAACTAATGAAGAGCTCAACTGTAATGCAAAACAATGCACTCTCCAGGCAACTTTATGGTCTTATATGAACACAAAAGCCCTCCTTTGGGACCTGGGGGCGTATTGTTCGTCCATGCTTACACCACGTGGTAAGAATCCCTTGCAATTGCTTGATCTTTACTAATTCAAGCAGGCAATCATGATTAATACAGATGTGGGAGAGAGAGGGGGCTGTCGTTATAATGTGACTTATACTGATACATGTTTGGAGGGGGCGGTGTGGCTCAGTGGTTGGGACGCTGAAAATCAGGTCCCTGGGTCAAATCCCAGGGTCAGCAGAGTGATTTCACCGTTTGACCCATGAGCAAAGCCCTTAATCCCCAACTGCTCCAGGAACCGCCCTACTCCCGCTTTCTCGATTATATTTTGCTTTAGTTAAAAGCGTCTGCTAAATAAAATGTAAATGAAAAATGGTCCAGGGGTGCTGAACAAATGGCTAACCCTGCAACCCCAAGCTTCACTCTGTGTGGGTCTTAATAAAGGAGAGCATGATGGGATATGTGAAAATGAACACTTTCCAGTGTACCTGTTTTTATACAAACAGAAGCATCATTAAAATGTGATGTGATGTGTTTTTAGCAGCTTGGGGGGCTTGGACCTACACCTCCGTGAGACAAACCTTCAAATAGGAGGGGCCCATGGCAGCACTGCGTGGACACGGAAGCAGACGGGTGCCATGTGGTTTGGAGACCCATCCTAACTCAATCCCTGCTCTGTGTAATAAAATCGTTAGCAGCTGCCCATCCGTATGGTTTTATAGTTTTCTACATGACCGCAAAGTCTGTGAATCCAGGCACAGCTGGCTGATGGATGATTTTTTTTTAGAAGCATTTCATAAAAGGTAGATGATATTAACGGAAGTTCAGCTGTTCACGGAGAGTGCGTGTGGATTACCCTCCATGGCAGTGCTTCCCAATCCGGTCCTTGGGGACCCACAGCTGGTCCTCCGACCTCTCTCCCAGCTCCAAAAATGAGGACTGAACTGGGAAACACTGCTCTATAGTGACCGAGCACATGAAGAGCACACTCTCTAGGTCCCGCATCCTGTAGGTCCCGTTCACAGATGCAGGAATTCCTATCATTCATCATCAGGACTAATTTTTTGGGGGCTGTGTGCAGCTAGGTGGGTTGAGATGCTGTGTCTGTCATCAGAAGGTCACTGGTTCAAATCCTATGATCGACAGGGATGTTTCACCATTGTGCCCTTGAGCAAGGCCCTTAACCCCCGAATTAATCCAGAGAAGGGCTGACCCTGGCTTCTATAAAAGAAAATAGCTGTCACTTTGGATAAAGGAGTGTGCTAAGTGAAATGAGATATTTGCTGCATATGTGGAGAAAAAAACAGGCAGAAGATTTATGGGAAAAATAAACCAGGAGTACGCCTCGGTTTCCTGGCGAAGAAACACACAGAGGTCAGCTGGGAGCAAATGCATTCTTTGGCCCAGTCTGGGTGAGCGGCAAGCCATGCTGCCGGATGATACCAATCTTGGTTAGCATAGCTTGCTTTGCATTGCAGCCATCGGCAGAGTCCAAATGGTCTATAGTCTAGTCTTTAAATTCAATTCCCAGAAAACAGTGTGAGTCTAACTGTAGCTGTCATTGCGACCATTCAACTACCCATCCATTGAGTTTCTGTAACTGCTTGTCCTGTTTAGGGTCACGGGGGTCTGGAGCCTATGGGCACAAGGCATGGGAGACGACACAGACCAATCCATGTCAGAGCACACACAAACACACTGAAGAGCAATATGGTAGCTCCGATTAACCTCAGCATGTTTTCGGACTGTGGGGGGAAACCCAGAGCACCCAGAGGAAACCCCACGACGACACGGGGAGAGCATGCAAACTCCACACACACAGAGCCAAGGCAGAGACTCGAACCCTAGTCCCAGAGGTTTGAGGTAACAGTGTTAATGCCCGCACCACTCCCTGTCACAGCACCCATCAGCAGTAATGACTGTATTACAGTTCATTGCATTTATTGTCCTTATTTGTTCCTAATTTGCACATTATTCATTATTAATACACCACATATTTTTATAAATTTTCATTCGCACTATTTCCTCCCTGCTGTTGTTTTTCAAGCACCTGTACTTTACCAAGTATCAAGAGATGCGACAAAAGGATTGATTCAAAGAGATCAACAAGTTTAAATGATAATCATTAATAGACCTAGCAGACAAGTGTGTTCTCTCCCCTACTGCAGGGATCATGTAAGTTTCAGAACATGCTAATTTGTTTAAGGCTCACATCAGCCAAAATATTACGCCATCAAGACCCAGCAGGCAGTATAAAAGTAGCTACATATCCAAATGAGTCTTTTTTTTCTTTTATTTATCAAGATAAAAAATAACTACGTAAATCAATGAGTACTGGAAATAAACTAAATTCTTCTTGGTCCAGATGTTACCCATTATACTTGTCGCTATACTGAACATGCGCTAAAGTCACACTACTGCTCAAATCCAACTATAGCCACGGCACAGTAGGCAAGAGGACATCTTGGAAAAACGACAGCAGTGAACCTACTGTCACATTCCAGCTGATCCAGCTGACCTTGCTGATCGAACCTGAGTGAATCACACTTGTTCTAGGGAGACAGAGCTCCTGCTACCTGCTGGCCAGGCTCCTGTCACACGGCCCCCGAGGGATTTATGCTACCGAAGGCAGGTAAGCCGCCCCTGAGCCAGACACTGAGCTGCCAGTCTGCCCCGGGATAACAAACAGGCTGCATTTTCGGGGCTCTGCTTCCCTGTATGAGGGCGCGCAGTCCGGGCAACAAAACTCACCCAATCGCAGGATGAAGACCATAACATTCCCGCGAATCACGTTATGACAGACGTTAGCTAGGAATTCCACCGGATGGGAGGACAGGGGACAGACACAGAGCACTCCGGGCAGCCTGGTCAGCCTATTTAAAAGACCCCTGAAGAGGGAGAGTGTGGTGGGTCCTTTAGTTTATTTATCCTACAGTAACTGAAACTATTTTAAATCTGGCTTCACAGAGGCCTAATTGATGCCGTTTTACTGTTAGGTAACTGGAGGAAATGAGCGATTACGGCTATATTTGTTTGCTGCTGAGGTTGTGCATATGAGAGCATGTGTGCCATCGTGTGTGTGCGCATGTGTGTGAGTATAGAGGGAGAGGATCCAACAGCATGCTTTATGCCGTTACAAAGGACAATTAATCATATTGCACTTTACTCAGCAATTTGGTATTTTAATGATATGCGGTATAAATTTAAAAATTATGGGAAAAAAGAAATACAAAACAAATAAATAGCTTCAGTTTGATCCATAAATGTCAGCATAGATGCGTTTTCTTGCATAATTTTATCTACAGACGCATGCACGTCGAATTAGCTGCCTGACCGCAGACTGTTTATCGGTGGAATTCACCCCAGGGGTGCAGCTCCGTATCTGTGCTGGTGCAGCATCTGTTTCGAGGTCTATGTTAGCAGCACCGAGCCTGGCTGCCTCAGGCTACTCACTATTATTAGTGCTTGTTGGCCCTGGCGCCCATCCAGGCATAAACATGTCTGTGCGTGGGTCCATTTGCGCAGCGCAAGGCGCAAGCAGGGCCTGCTCCCAGAGCCCACGGCCTCCACGTCGCACCTACCAAACGTGCCGAATTCCTGATTCGCCTCCGGAATGTGGAGCCGGGAAAGGGTCCTCTCTGATCTCGACTTCCTTTGAGATGCGTAAGAGCAGCTCTAAGGGGGAATAAAAGCAGCAGGCCGCTGCGCCCAGCCAAGGCCTGTAGCATAATGCGAATTGCAAACTGCAGGCCACGAGCGCTAGCCATCCATTCGCATTTATTTGATTCCATCTATCTTCGGAGACCAGTTACCCACTAAGCCATGCAGAAAGAGCATGAACCATGGCTGCAGTTAATCATGAAGTCAGTAAGGGTTTCCAGTGGACCTAATTCAACATCCTCACCTGCGCGTGCAGGATCTCGGGCCCGCGCAAATGGCTGATGTCTGTAAGCTGTCGAGTCGATTTTTAAAAAATGAAATGCACTGAGCCAGAAACCCCCACCAACCTGTGGAGTTTTTCAGTGGCCAGGAAGTAATCCCCTGCCAGATAGACACACGTGTTTCATATATTTGCGAACATCTAGCAGAGGTTCCTCTGCAATTTCTGGCTTTTGTAATGGACGGCCGACTGGGTGACCAGAAGCCGATGATAAATCGTGTCAGAGCCGTCAGCCGCGACACGTATCGGCTTTCGGTCAGGCGGCCCCCACCGCATGCTCCTCTGTGCCACCATAAATCTCCGTAGCTGAGTTAGTCCTCGATGCTCCCCCGCTGCTCAGAAGCTTCCAAAATGCCTCCCGGCAGCAATGTACCTCAGCTCCTTTGTCAGATCCAGCGTCGAGCTGACGGCATAGCGGGGAAATGCTTTTCATCTTTTTGTTTGGTTGCATTCATCTCTGATACCTCAATTTAGATCATCAGACCTCCATGACTGAACATCAGCCTTGTTTGTTTAGTAGTTTTTTGGGAGCAGAATGAGTATAGCAAGTTGAGTTGAGTATCCAGAGACTACAAAAACCCTTAAAAAAGCCTAACGATTAACTTCACTTTCCTTTAGTGTAGAGTTTTTCAGAAATGCTAAAGTTATAAAGAATAAGAAAATGCGCTGGAAGGGTGGCCGAATTTTTGTTGGTAAATTATTTAAACTGTAAAAGGGTAATAGTTCTCCCAAAAAAGAACTGGAGGGGCTGCGAGGGACACCTGTCCCGGATAGCATTGACGGGTCCCCAGCCCCGTACGGAGGAAATGGGGGCGGTGCCGTGACAGGCAGCCCATGGCGACAGTCCACAGGCTCGCTCCGCATCTGTGCTGGTTTTGAAAATGGCTGGTGACCTTCCAGAAGGGCTGCTCCAAAGATTGGGGAAGGTTCCCATAACAGTGTTTCTCAACCCAGTCCTCCGGGACCCCCAGACAGTCCGCGTTTCTGCCCCTCCCAGCTTCCAGCATACCTGAACTAAACAATCAAGAACAGCCAATACCTGGTTCAGCTGTGCTGGGATCAGGGAGGGACCAAAAAAGTGGACTGTCTGGGGGTCCCGGAGGACTGGGTTGAGAAACACTGTTACGGGAACCTTCCCCAATCTTTGGAGCAGCCCTTCTGGAAGGTCACCAGCCATTTTCAAAACCAGCACAGATGCGGAGCGAGCCTGTGGACCGTCGCCATGGGCTGCCTGTCACGGCACCGCCCCCATTTCTTCGGGACCAGGCAAATCAGTGAAATGATGCCTTATTTTCCAAGCAGAGGTACATGGTCTCCAAGGGTGAGACCATGTACCTTGACATGTGCTTTTTAAATATCCCACCTTGCACTCCATTTCGTAATATAGAGATGACAGTGAAATTTGGGGTCTGAGTGCAGAGTCAGCGATGTGCCCAGCACAGCTGGGGCATTTTTCAGGGGGTTAAGGACCCTTGCTGAAGGGCTAAATGGAGATGCAGCTACTTTGCCGAACATTGGATTCAAACCAGGGTCCTTCTAATCACATGGAACAGAGGCTGGACCCACTGATCCACAGACTACTGTCTAAAAACCGTCTTCCCGTCATACAGCACAGCTGTTTGTTTGGGACCCCCTAGTCCACGACTGATGTAGGTCACAAAAGGAGGTCCACGCTCATGTGGGCCTGGTACGACTGGTACGCTGGGGGTGTGGACATAATGCTTCTGCGTGCCGGTCGACACTAGGGCCCACACGAGCGTGGACCTCCTTTTGTGACCTACATCATGCACCATTCCGTCTATGGGAACCAGAAGCCAGTCCTTTCATATCTAGGTAATTTCTGGAAGGATTCACCACATTTGCGTTCCGAATCTCCCTAACAAATAAAAGTCGCAACTTTGGATGCCTGCAGTGGAGCCAATCAGAGACGGACGTGGTGGAAGAGAAAAGAGGCAATGGGACGGTGGGGGGTAGACCCCCCCCTCAGACGTCTCGGTCCCGGGTTTAATCTGGCCTTCCCAGCAACGTCTGAGAACGGAACGTCCTTGTAGAGTTTTAGCTTTCAGGTGTGTTTTCTCGTACCATGATGTAATCGGCGCCCTAATCCCATGGCTCGAAGCGTGCTCCTCTTTCACTGCGGCTCTGTCATCTGCCAAGAATGCGTAATGAATGCGTGTCGCTCCCACCGCGAGCTCTACATTAAGGCAATCGCACCGCCCTGAGTTACTCATTCCTGTCAGGGAAGTGTCACGGGTGTCCTCTTCCATATTTTAATACTAAGCGCGTATAGAATTTTTGCATTAGTACTATTTGACCACAGGGTCGAAATACTTTATTATTTTTATTATTATTATTATTATTCTAGGAACACACCTAGACATTAGAGAATCTTATTGCACTGAAACTCAATCAAGACTAAACAAACTAACCAAAAAGATATTTGGGTGCAGCCTATGCAAACCAGCCTTACTTTCTGTTGGGCAGAATTTCAGCCTCTTTGTCCATAATGCTGAATTATTGCTTTGAAGAGAGAAAGAGAGGTTTTCCAAACAAGCTATATAGATGCAGCGAATGTCTACTTTTTTAAAAAAATATATATATATATAAAAAGCATTCCTGGAAACACATATCTAAGGACTGGCAATGATTTCTAGTCCCTTTCCAAACCACTAACCTTTCCTGAAAGACAGCCAGAGTAGTGCAGATTTATATTGATAATACATGCAGATTTAAAATGCATGCAAGTTCATTATACATGCAGATTCATAACATATTTGTTTTTATTGGACAGGTACCTAAATGTTTTTGTCTGCAGACATCGAATGACAGGTGCACAAGCTGTCCGTTTTTTGGCAATGACGCCCACAGCATCGCCCTGATGTGACTTGCTGTTACACTGCTCTACAGATCACGAGTGGCATTGCAGCCCTGTAACCCCCCCCCCCCCAGCTACAAATCGCTGGCTCTTTGACCTGATACCCGATCGCGAGCCCGCTCGCTTTGAACTCAAGTCTGTACCATCTACACACCTGTGCTTCTGTTCTTCTGCTAAGTCCTCGCATATACAAATGTTATTCTGAATCATGTAACAAAGCAAATGGCTACAGCAGCCAATAACATATTTTTTTCCATTCTTAATGTGATAAAAGTTGATAACACAATAAATTAAGTTTAAATAAACTTTCTGAATCAAAACTGTAATAGATTTTGTACGTAATGTAATAAGTTTTTACATTGTTAACTGGTTATTACTTTATTGGCTGGTGTAGCAGCCAAAAGTGTAAAAACTACGATTAATATATTAAAGAATTATTACGTTATATGTTATTATTACTGCTACACAAGCCTGCCATGTGACGAGAAATGCTAGTCATGCTCGCCACATAGACAGTACTCCACAAAAGCTAACCACTAACTGCTAACAGCAGGAGGAATCATACCTACACCAGCTGTACTGACTGCAATGCTAGCTCTCCACAACGGCTAATCACTAAGAGCAAGAGGATTTATATCTATACCTATCACACTCACTACACCGCTAACACACTGCAAACGCTAACTGCTAATGATCGGGGGAATTAAACCTACACCAATCACACTTCCCACATAGCTAGCACTACACAAACACATAGCTAAGCGCTAACAGTGAGAGGAATTTTAGGCCTACCTACACCAATAGCACTGACTGCACAGTTGGCGCTTAGCAATCACAGTGCTAAGCGGTAACTGTAGGAGGAATTAAACCTACACCAATCACGCATGCTACATATATTACTAGCTACATATATAGCTACCACTCCACAAATGCTATCCGTTAAAAGTTGGAAGAGTTTTACTTGCACCAAAACACTGCTCACTGTCATTTTTTATACATTTATTTTTTGTAGCTGTTCTGTGGTACCACCCCCAGGTGTCCTTAGAGGTGGGGAGAGGACTGAATAAACCACACAGTCATTTTGCACATTTTTGGGGCTTTCGTGGCGGGTGATTTCCCAACAGGTCACAGGTACTAGGCCTATCTGTTTGCACATATAACTGAACATATAGATTCAATCTCTTTATTTATTTGTTCATTTGTTTGTTTCCTTAATATACTTTTACAGGATGTTCTATGCTACCTCTGCACTTTGTTTTGCACTATATGTTTGTCTGCACTGTAGGTTCCTTGTTGCTATATGCCTCAGAACTTCCCCCTAAGATCAATAAAGTGCATCTTATATTATCTTACTTCAAAAAACTCCTTGAAATCATGTGTCTTTTGTTTATTAAATAAACTCATGACCAATATGCACGGTCGAGCCCCGCCTGCACACATGACCCCTCCCGCGCCCCCCTGCTTCGCCACACCCACTTCAGCCGCGACTTGCCGACTCTTGCCTGCGCTCCTGAGACATGAAACGCAGCAGCCGGGTGCCGCGCGGTCACTGCGCGCTGCTGCGCGGCATCCCATTCAGCCGCGATCCACGGTTACCATTTAATTAAAGACAAAGCAGTTGTACACTTCCTCTGGTGGAAGGCAGTCCCCTGACCCCCTCTCCCCCCCTGTGCCCCACATGAAATCTGGGGGCACTTTTCTGCTTGTTTTACTCCACAGAGCTGTAATGTGTTCACCTTAAAATTTGTAATAGAAATATTCTAATAATAGTAAGTAAGTAATTACTGAAATTCTTCCTGATAGTTTGCTGAAAACGGTGTTCATGCACACGCGGATTCCTCTGGAAGCCAGGCATGGAGCCTGCACTCCCTTTCCTGTTCCCATTCCTGGTAGCACTTTCTGCCAGCAAAGCCCCCCCCCCCCCCACACTTCCCCAGTGTCTGCAATCTGTTGGGAAAAATCCCACCACAAGTGCCCCAAAAATGTGCAAGCTGTGCTGCCCCCCCCCCCAGCATGCCAGCTGATCCCACACATTCTGATTTTATTTCATCATTTTCCAAATGCAAGTAAACAAGTAAAGATCCATAAATCAGGGAAATCAGCTCCAGGACATCAGCCGAGGAGGACCCTGCCGGTGGTACCATAAAGGTTGGGGGCTCGGGGAGAGCGCTAGGACAGCAATGCTTCACCGGACCGTGAAGCTGTTTGATCACCGAGCAATTTGTCATGTGCTTCACCATTTAATCCACTAAAAACCCCACAGCGAGGTGGTTACTGTGTGGCGTTCATAGCTCCATGCCTGTGGTTTGTCGACATCAGCGTGCTACCTTCAGGATTTACAGGAATCATACGCAAATTGAACATGCAGACGTAACACGGCATTTCAGGTATCCAGCTTGTTTGTAAAAGTAAAGGCTTTTGTAAAGTATAAATGATAAAACTGTAATACTTATCCTATGATTATATTAGTACGCATAAACATTTCCATGTGCATCATCCTTGGCAGTATCACAGGAGGAGTTTGCATCTACTCCTAGCAGCACAGAGTGCTAGATAAGGGCACATCCTGGATGGGATGCCCGTCCATCTAAATGCACATCTTTGAGAGGACACCTGCATGACACACGTATAACAAGCAAACCACAAGCTCACCGCCACGGCATTCGAACCCGGAACCTGAAGGTGTCGGGCAGCAGTGTTAGCTACCGCACACACCCACATAAACACATACAACAGTGTCTGTTTATTCGTTACGTATCGATCGACTCGTTAACTAGCTGAAATCTTCTACTTTTACAGGTTTTGTTATTCTTGCTGACCAGTCATCACAGAAAATCTGACAGCATGCTCATTCCCCCTGTGTAACACACGCCAGCACTGTACCCCCTAGTGTCACCCCTGATACTGGCATGCATGATAATTCTGTTACATGCTATCTGCTATGTCCCGGCAGTGATGCCTGGTGCCTGATCTCCAGGAAAGCAGCCTGGAGAGTAGCATTATCTCCAGAGGTATCCCTGCATGTCCACGCGGACCCGTTCACACGGGGATCCTTCCGGGCTTTTCTGTCAGGACTCCTGAACAAGCTGCTGACATGGCTAACCCTCTGAAAGCTAGCCGGCAGCATCTCGGATACACGCGCACCATATCAAAGGCCATTTTACTCAGGTGCTGTACTGCGATGACAGCCATTTGAGTTCCCTCCAAATTAGATGTCTTGCTGGCTTCTAAATGCTCCAGGCTCTCAGAGGCATGTGGGGCTGCATTAACCTCATGCTTTCACTGGTACTTTCTCTGGCAATAACAGCCCTGGGGTCTCTCACGTGGCATGTCGAGAGGCATCATGATTAATGGGGTCAGGAATCACCCCAGAATGATATTAGCGGAAAACTCCCCAGTGAAAATGACAGAGCTCATGCAGTACCCCGGTCCTCCTGAACATCATGCTTTAGAGGGCCAGATCTACAGGGTAAATCTACAGGACCCTGGGCCAGAAGCCCTGATGACCTTATGGCCTGCACACACCCAAGTCAGGCTCTGCTTCTACTCCCCAGAGAATCATTACACGTAAAGAGTGGTACTCACAGGTAGGAGGTCAGGGGGCTGAGTTCGCCGGGCACAGCGGACAGGCCCAGCTCGGAGCAATCCACAAGCAGGAGCACGCCATCCTCCTCACACTGGCAGGGCGCCGGGCGGGGCGGCACCCGCGGCTGCAAGCTGTGCTCCGCGGATGCCACGGAGAGCTGGAACGCCAGGCACACCAACCACATGCTGCCTCTGCACAGCCCTACTGCTCAGTCTCGGGTGAAGGGAGTGCGTGCGAGGGTGTGTGTGTGTCTGTGTGTGACTTTCAGTTTGGGTCCCTCTCTCTCTCTCTCTGTCTCTTTATCTCTTCATCAGCTGGGTGCTCCCATGAGCCGAGCGCGTGTCTCTGACAGTCAGGGGTCTCAGGAGTTCCTGCCTGTCGCTCCCTCCCTCTCCGCTTGGTCTGCCTCTTTCCCTCTTCATCCAGAGCCATTTACCTATTGTGGTGGGAAGCCACAGTGTCGAGCTGGGGGCGGGGCTATGGCTGACCACGCCCCCCTAAGCACGGGATGGGCTGGTGCATCACACAGAGGGTAGGAGGGGCTGCCAGCCTCCTGCCCTGTAGGTCCTCAGAGAGAGGGGGATCATTATTTGAAAAGAGATATGCCACCCAAATGTTGGGATTAATGAAAGCCAAAAAAAAGTACAGAAGTACAAGCTAGCCAGAGAGAAGCCCTGGGTGGTGGGAGGGTACCACATCTACCACCCACTTCCCCCCAATACAAATGAGGACCACACGGTCTCCATTATAGCCAGTTTTCCCCTTTACACCTAATGCAGAGAAAGCAGCACTAAAACCCAGTTTTAAGGCTGGATTTGCCTAATTTACCCCTGCTTCATCTCGATCCTGATTCTGTGCCCGGCCCTACACACAGGTAGCAGTCGCGTGCTAACGGCCTCCACGATGCTGTTGCCCCCTTAGACGGCGAGCGCTCGCGCCGGTCCGGCCGCGAATCAGGTAGTAATCAAGACGGCCGCGGGGCCGTGCAAGCGCGCTCACGCACTCGCCGCGCATTAACGACGAGTTGATGAAGGGAGCGCCAATCAGTATATGTTTCCATCCTTGCATAAATAACATTTCATTAGCTGAGCCCGAATTAGGTTTCTTTAAAAACATTTTCTTTGGAAATGCTCTGTTTAGAGCAGGAATTTGGAAAGTCACATTTGTTTGGAGTGAGACTTTGGAAACCCGACTGAGAATTTGATTTATTAAACTTATGAAAGTCCCGCTGTCTGATTAGTGTAAATCTTTCTGCAAAGTGGACAAGACGTCTGATTTAATCTGTTTAATAATACTAATACTTCTCAAAACAGTTAACGTAATGAGTACAGATGACGGGTGTTTTGGCAGAACTCGATAACCTACCGAGATATTTTAAGAATTGTTTAGGGAAGAATAATGGCATCGCATGGCGGCTTTGAGGCAATGATTAACTTAAATTAACTTTAAAAAGTAACTTAATATGTTTACATTTTTTCCAGAATCACGCCCCAACTCGTGTATTATTTATTGTACAATGAATAATTACATAATTCCCAATATAGTACTTTAGGTATGTCTAGCAGCTAACAAATGTGAATAAAACATAGTTAAACCAAGTTAAATAATTATTTTTAAAACAATAATATTAAATTCGCGACTAATTAATGTTATAAAGTAAGTGTAAACGGAAATTTACGGAAACACGGGAAGGCAACGCTTATTTGCCGGCTTTACGTCATATAGTTTATTTATGAGTGAAATCGCATCCACGGTTCGCATGTAATTATTTTTACCCAGTTACAGGACGTTTTGTAATCTACTACCTTCCTGACAAATGTGTGTATACTGCAATCACATTGTTTTCATCAAAATTCTAAACAGTAGGAAAGAGAATCAACAGGAGTATTAAAGTTATAAAAGACGTGTAATTTCCAAGCTTATTCAGATTACTTAAATATGAAAACCTCCTAGTTATTCACGTTTCTATCCTTTTCACTGAGTGTAACCAGTTCAGGAGTGTTAATTGATCACCAGCACGGAGTGAAAATATCTGCGTGATTTTAAGTGTAGGTAATCAGTGTTTTAGACGAAGACCTCTGTTTGTCTCGTTACCAAACCCCGCAGAAACTTACTTGGAGATATTGACAAAATGGAGTCATTTGGTCTCCGTACCTACAGAAAATGATTTGCTAAATAAAAGAGGAGCCATATAAGGGCAAGTCCAGGCAGGCTGGCGCAGAGGCAGAGGGCACAGCCAGTGCTATCAAAGGCAGCACTTAAGTCTCAAAGCATAATTATCGCAGAATTTCCTGTGTTAGAGGATAATAATGCATCACTTACAGCTCGGGTTGAGACGGTCCCTTTGCTGTGGTCAGGGCACAATCCCGGCTGAAAATGTTCAAATGCACGTAGGTCTCTGAATATGTCTATAAATGCAAGGCTGCTATTCTTTTGAGGATCTGAAATAGGAGATTTTAACGCAAGTTTACATTCCGTATGTACGTACATACATCTTATTGACTTAATCAGCAAAGGTATGAATATAGTTAAGATTTGTTATTTTTGTGTAGCCACTAATATTTAGAGTAGCTGACACGAATATACTTGTTGACACGCTTAGATGTGGTTCCAAAAAGAAAGGGAAGTTGGATTTTATTACTGTCTAAAACCAGATTAAAATCAGCGATATGGGGCTTTTCTGCAACTCACATTACTTCCATTTGATGCAAACTGGAATATGAGGTAACGTTTATTATTTGAACTGGATTTTAGAGTAATTGGATTGTGAGATTAAATCACACTGAATGCCTGTCAACAGTGGTTTCAGTGAAGAAACCTCAGATAAAGATTAAAATATAATTTTTACGGTTCATTAATGGCGGTAGCAGACGTCTGACACAGGCAAATTAAAATAACCTAAATGTCAGAGTTTCGTTATAAAAGTGATTCTTTTCTCCTTAATTATTATTATTTTGATTTTTAGATTAACCTACCTAAGTTCACATGGGAAAGCTAAAGGATATTTCAGCAAGAGTTTCTGTCAAATTGTCACCTAAAAATGGCATTTTTATTAAAAGTAATAATATTAAAGGAAGTTTCTGCCCCCCCCCCCCCAGTTTCAAAAGCTATATCTCCTAATTAAGAAACGTGTTTATTCAACATTAAGTGTCGTGACTGTTTGTGGCCAGTAGGGGTCCCCCAAACCTCTGGGACCCCATGAAAATGCATGTTTTGACTATTTGTCATTACATTACTAATGTAGAAGCACAAATTTTTTTACTGTTATATTTTGTTTTCCCGGGGAAGATTATCTTATTTCAGACTTTCCTATGACGATCACTTTCACACGTATGACACTTCACATCTCATGACGCTCACACATCTTTACAGGAGAAGTCAGTGGCAGTCAACCCACTATGTAACACAGGCGGCCGCCAAGGGCATCACCTTCTGGGGGGCGCCGACGCAGCAAACCAATGCCACTTTGTCTCGGACAGGGGCCACCAGCAGTGATGCGTGTCTAAGGAACCACATGGGCTTCTTCCTGTACTGGGAAAAGTGGACTGGCACAGGAAACTCATGACTGACATGTAGAGTTTAGCGAACGAGACCCTTCGACCGACCAGTTCATGACATGAAAAGGTACCTTGGGTAGAGCGGGTGAATCTTGGCGGCTACAAGAAGGTTCCTCGTGCTCTTACGGAGATGTTCTTAGACGATCAGCTCTTCTTACACGTAACTCGGGTTTGGTATCTTAGCTTGCTTAAGATTAACACACAGGCCTTAAACGTTTTGATTTTTTTCAAGAACTGATGACTTTATATTATATGGTCTATTTGTGCAAACTAAAATTACGATGTACAACATTAAGACAGACTTCATGCCGCTTATGGTGCCCATGGGTCTGACATGTCAGTTTGTCATTTATTTAGTCCTACATGGATCTAAGTAGGCATCAGTTTGTCTTATAAAGCCAATTTCAAATAAATAAGCTAATGCAAAATACATATTTAAAATAAGCATTTATAAGCATTTCCCATTTTACAGGCATTGCTTCTTGTGTAATTTACCACGTTGCCATTAATAATTTGCATTTGCATTACTTTAACATTACTTGTAATTTTACCAGTGCTTTTACCATCATAAAACCTTATTTTATGTGCATTTGATTTTGTATTTGAGCTATTTTATTGTAATACAGCTCATTGTGTAATTCTGTCTTTTGATTAAATGAAATGAGGCAGTAACAAATGAGGCAGTAACAGCTCCTTATGTAAAGTGCATATAGCCGCCCTTCATATTTTCTTTACACTGGCAGGAAATTTTATAATATGAAACAGAAAGCAGGTGCAGTGGCACTCGCCCTGAACAGACAGTGTGCACAGCAGGCTTCCTACATCATTAAGCCAGAGTGAATCTCATTCATTAAAAATGAACATTCCAGCACGAGTCCTGGTCTCTGAGGGACGATTGTTGGCAACTGACCCAAAAAAGTGACACATCGGATCCTTCTCGAAGCAAACTGGTTTCTTGCGTCTGGATTAGACTGGTCCCTTTCTGCCGGTTATGCGGGCATCTAAAACGTTCTTAGAACCGGAAGCTTTGGATAAGTGCTGGCAAATGGGCTCCCTGGAGCTACCTGTGACACTGTGGGCCCAGAAAAAACAAGATAAGAACCTTCACTGATTCACAGGAGGGGAAATTAAATTTCTTTGCCCAGTAGCATAGAAAGAAATACAACAGAAATCAACACAACAGAGGATGTACGGAAAAATACAGTTAAAAAGTGTTATGAGATGTGAAGCGTCAAACTAAAAGCAAGGGGTTATCAAGGAAAAGTCTTAAATAAGATTACTTACAGCAGGAAAACAAAAATCAGTAAGAAAATAAACACAAAGGTAATCAAGAATAAATAAGAGAACTGTGCAAAACAATGTACTGCTATGGTAAATGTAGTGTAAACGGCTGTTGTGCTAATCACACGTGTGCATTCAGGATACTGGTGCCATTAGAAGAGGCAGTGTTGCACAGTCACATGGCAGTGGGTAAGAAGGAGCATCCGTACTGCTCAGTTTTGCTTTTGGGGGACATGACATTTCTGCAGAGTTGGGTAATTCAGGCCCAGAGAGTAAAAGTCCAGACCAGGATTTTGTTTCAATCTACCAGTTGAGTCTCTGTGACTGTGACTCTTTATGCTCAACTGTTTGGTTGAAACAAAATCTTGGTCTGGATTTGTACTCTCTGGACCTGAATTACCCACCTCTGTATTTCTATATCTGTGTTGGGGGGTGGTCTTTATTGTCCATTATGGATAGCAGTTTAGACCTCACCCTTCTCTCCACTGCTGCCTTGGCTGCTTTTAATGCTTTGCCTCCAGAGACCATTGAGCTGAATTTGAAGGAGCGTGTCTGGCTTCTCGTTGGGTCTGGGGACAGTATGGGTCTCACTGAGTAATGTAGGTGTAGATGGAACAGTTTAGGCCTGAAACAGGGACAAAGAAGTGTTTCTTTTTCTCAGGGGAGAATTGGGATGGGCTACACTCAGCAACAAAGGTGAGCCTGAGTGGGTGAGCCACACTGCATCACTGGGGCACCTGCTGTACAGCGATTGGCTCCCGGGGGATTGGCTTCCCAGGCCCGGCGTGGCGACGCAGCTCGGATGAAATGGCTCCCCTTGAAAAGGCAAGATCAAAGCGGTGGCCGCGCCCCACCCCAGCGCACCGCACCCCCACCCAATCCGAGCCGCGGACTCCGTCCAGCAGGCAGCGATCGTTAAGACACAAAGGGTGACGTGGGCGCCTGAGTCTCAGCTGACTCACTGTCTCAGACCAGCAGACAGACGGAGGACAAAGGCGATGGCTCACAGACGCGGAACAATGGCCGGGGGGGTCTTTCAAGGTTTGGCCGTCTTTTCCAAGTGCCTGCATAAGACATATTGGAGATTTTATTTGGGCAAGACCACCCAAAAAGCAGACAAAGGCTTGCTGTCCTCCCAGTCATTGTGAGCCTCAGCCTTTCCGAGTTTTCCAGACCGCCACGTGGAAAGGGTGACTTCATGGGGGACAAGAAAAGAACTTTCCAGCACAATACAGCCCCAGATCTTCTGTCTTCTGCCGGGCAGTGCTGTCCCCCCCCCGCCCCCCCAAACCACCAACACCCTGAATGTGATGTGTCTTGCAGTATGAAATATGGTTCACACTAGCTAACACGTTCAGGATTGGCTCACCCTCAGGGTGGGGGGCTGATTGAGGAAGCGTGCTCCTTTCAAGTTTATTTCCATGGTGGCCTAGGGCCCCCCAATTATGTAGATAAAAGTAGGGAAATGGCACCGCTGGAAATGAAGGAGATGGAATGCCGGCTACCTGTTCCTGTTCCACGGATGATTCTGCGCTTGGCCCCAGTTTTCCATTGAAAAATGCTGAATTAACTCAAACATAAATTATTTTTTTTGTTATCTAATAAATTCCTAATTTACTAAACACTGACTTAAGGTGAATTGTCCCCTTGAACGTATCCGATGCATATGGCAGCAGTGTTAACCACCATTCAACCCGCACATCTGCACGTGCCCCTTGAGGTTTGAGCGCCCCCTGTTGACTACAAGCAGTCACTACACTCAATATTAAATAAGCACAGCAGAGATGCTGACTCTACTCACTAACTATTTATTTAGTTTGTGAAATACCTGGGCGGGGGGGCAAAGTGGGGCCCCAGAAACAACAGAATCACCCCTGCATGCATGTCTCATTATGATGTCACAACTCACACCGTGAGCCGCGGATCTGTGACTCTGTCACGGTGGGCGGATCCCGATCGCATCGATGCTTGACAGGGGGGAATGTTAACATGGAATGATAATACATTACCATCTCCATTCAGGGTTAGGTGAGCGAAACCTGCCGGTAAACTACTGCGCTTCTGGGGCGGCTGGAATATGACCGAGGACGCAGAGACCTCGGCTCAGAGGTTACACCAAAGCAGCCATCACTTTACCAGTAAAACCGCAGCCAGTGGCACTGAAAACCCAATCTCATGCTCCGCTTTTCACGGCCTTCCACCGTGTCTCCCACTGATTTGTTTTCCAGAGGGCTTTGGCACCGATAGACCACCAGCACACTCTGTGTAAACTTAGATATCTGAGCTTTCTTGTCTTTTGTTGAGTTATTTGAAATTTTTTCCTAATTAGATGGAGTATGATTACGTCTGTGCGGCGTGGTAGAGGTGGCCGTTGGTGAGATGAAAATGTGTCTCCCAGACCTTTCGATGGCTGGGTCCCCAGTACCCAGCTGAGGTCTCTGAGAAACACTCATCGCTGTGGTCCTTATATTAAAATTTCCTTCCTTTTGCCTTGATGTCTTGGTCAAGCCCCATCTTCTTTAGAAACAGTGTGAATTACTACTTGTTTGCATGAGTTTGAGACTGGTTGCATGTTGCATGCCATCCCCATGTCATGTGGGATTCCTCCTGCAGTGCAAAAACATTAATTGATTTAATTGATGTCTCTAAATTGCCCAGTGTGTGTGGTGCGCTTGCCCTGTGATTCACTGGTTTCCCATTGTCCTTGACCACGATGTGTGTGTGTGTGTGCGCTTGCCCTGTGATTCACTGGCTTCCCATTGTCCTTGACCACAATGTGTGTGTGTGTGTGTGCTTGCCCTGTGATTCACTGGCTTCCCATTGTCCTTGACCGCGATGTGTGTGTGTGTATGCATGTGTGTGATGCTTCTATGCTTTTATCTGCTGTTACTTATTTCCACATGAATGGCCGGTGGGGCAGTGTCGTACTACAGAGGTTGCCACTTTTGCCTTATGCCATTGGGACCACAGCTAAGGTCCCTGCCATGGCTCCCTGTGTGTGCAGTTTGCCAGTTTCATGCTCTCCCCATGTTGTTGTCAGGTTTCCTCTGCATACTCTGTTTTCCCCCCACATTCTAAAAACATGAATTGGAAAAGATGAATTGGAGTTACCAGATTGCCCATAGGTGTGTATGAGTGAACAGTGTGTGAGTGTGCCCTGTGATGGGTGGGCACCCCATCCTGGGTTATTCCCTGCCTTCGGCAATAGGCTCCAGACCCCCCCCCCCCCAGCAACCCTGAACAGGACAAGTGGTTACAGAAAGTGGACGGACGAATGGCCTTCTCTGTCCAAGGGTTTGCTAAGGTCTTCCAAAAATGGCAGAGTTACTAATACAGCTAATAAATGACATAAAGATATTTAAATATGAGAATCACAGTCTCCATCCGTCATAAAATCATTGAGAGTATGCGATGCTGTTGGATGTCCCATTCCCGCAGAGGTCCGGAAGAACCTAACTGATCATAAATAATAAGGTGAGCAATAGCCCCATCTACTGTTGTCCTTAAGAAAAAACAATCACAAAATGCATCCAACCTTAGATAATACGGTGAGTAGTAGCCCCATCTAGTGGTGTCTTTAAAATAACAATAACAAGGAGGGATTTTTGGAAAAGGATCTTTCTGCTCTTGTGTGGATGCAGTAAGGTAGAAGTAAAGGAGACCACGTGACTGACACTGTGGATTATGCTTTTCCTGGTCATGCTACAGCTCTTACGCCATACGCCCAGTGGGGCAGACAGCCTTCTGCTTTTGCTCATGGATGTTTAACTGTTTAAGGTTCTTCTCTCTGTGCTGAAACTGCTTAACCGAACCTCATATAACTTCAGTAGCACTTGGGCTAATTTTTTGGGCAATACTTCCAGGTGCATTCCTTTGAGTTAGTGGACAGTGCAATCTGCGGGCAAAACTGAACAAGCGGCCCTATATTACAATGAAACCACAAGTATGTAGCAGCTCTGTGGCTCCTGGTACATCAGTTTTTAAGATACCCTGAGCTATTAGCCCTCTGATTGAGGCCAGGTTTTAACAGCGTATCATTCCTCTGAAATGATCGATGAAATAGTGAAGTGTCACCACTTGGTGGCACCATCCTTCTAGAGTGGAACCAGCCACTAATTCTGCATTTAAAGAGTTGAGTTGTGTTTGTGAGTGTCCCCTCTCAGTGCAGGGTGTCCCCTGTCTGTCCAGGGTGTCTCCTCTCTGTCCTGAATGTCCCCTGTCTGTCCAGAGTGTCCCTTTTTGTCCCCTTTCTGTCTTTGGTGTCCCCTATATGTCTCGGGTGTCCCCTGCACCATATCCTGTGGTTTTTGGGATAGAATCCAGGGTCACTGTGACCCTTAAATGCATAAGTGCATATATGTTTGTGTGTTATGTTATGTTAAGGTTATGTTAAGTTTGTATGAGCAAATAGTCCCCACAATGTAATAAAAACCTGTTTTTCTTTTTTTACATTGTGGGGACCATTTCTCAGGTCCCCACAAAGATGCAATCAAAACTAACTTATTCACTGACATGGACACAGTCATACCCTGTGGACAAGTTTAAAGATGCCAATGCACCTGACTGCATGTTTTGGTGTTATGGAACTCAGCATACCCCAAGGAGCACCATCGGGTATAGGGAGAACATGCAAATTCCACACACACGTGCAGAGCGGGAGCAGGATTCAAGGTGCCCACCACTGTGTGACCCTTTTCCAGGAAACACAACAGCAGATTATGCTAATGGATTTATTTCAGTATGCAAAGCGCCAGCTCCAGTGACAGAGCTACTGTTACCAGATCTAACAAAAGCTGAAGGGGAATGGAGAGGGCATGGAGGTCTGCAGCTCCATTGGAGGTCTATAGCTACAATCGAGGTCTGTAGCTCATATCAAGGTCTGCAGCTCCCATGAAGGTCTATAGTTCCCTGGAGGTCTGCTGCTCCTATGGAGGTCTGCAGCTTCTATGGTGATCTATAGTTCCCTGGAGGTCTGCTGCTCCCATTGAAGTCTATACTTCCTAGGATGTCTGCTGCTCCCATGGAGGTCTGCAGCCCCAATGATGATCTATAGTTCCCTGGAGGTCTGCTGCTCCAATTGAAGTCTATAGTTCCCTGGAGGTCTGCTGCTCCGATTGAAGTCTATAGTTCCCTGGAGGTCTGCAGAGTACCACACTGATGATTTTATACCATCTGCTGCAGTGCTCCTGTAGTCCAGCAACAGAGCCTTGTGCTACCAGCACAGAGGGCATGAGTTAATATCCCATGGAGGGCATGTAAATTGTAACCCTTCTCTCTTTTTTAAATTGCTTTGGATGCTTCCAGTAAATGTATTATGGAATGGATAGTTTTTGCAAAACAGATGGTAGGTTCCACCTGTACCAACTTACTCCACTCAATGGCCAACATTCATCTGAAGGCCATGTGAGACCTTGTCAGCGTTAATCCACGTAAAATAACCGGTTTCATAAGGTCTTCAGGGAATTTGTCTGAGAATGACTTTTTATGGCCTTAATGAAGTCGTGCTGTGCAAACTTGACTGTTGTTGGTAACGGTTTTGGTTTATGAAATTCCTATTGGACAGGGATCACCTGATTAATTACCGAAGAAAGCAGATTCTAATTAATGCTTAATTAGGTGGATTTCACTTGGAATGCGATTCCATTTTTACACCTGATGAGTCTACATTTAATTACTTTGCACAGCAATAAAATGAAAAGATGGTCAGTCCTGCTGTTTCTTTATGTTTTCTCTCTTGGGATGTCGGTAATGATACAGACAAAAAGATTGGATCAAACTCAATGCTGAAATGCAGAAAAACTGAGCAACCTGCATCACTTTCTCCGGACGCTGCACTCGATGTTTCTTTTGGGATTCCATCACCCCAAGCTTCTTGCATTATGCATCTTATCAGCTGAACGTCAAACAATGAGCTCATTCAATATAAACAGAATGTTGTCTTGGGATTTAACATTTAAACACTTTGTAGATAAATACATATACAGTGCAAATTTACAGGAGCGCACTGATTAGTTTCTCTGGTCTTAAGCTGGTCTTAGCTGTAGGGTTGTATGGAAATTGCAGTTACAAGGATTTCTGAAGACTTCATTCCTGGAGGTCAAGTTGGCCTAGGCTATGGACCATCCATAATACGACCCTCGGATGATGAGGAGGTCTGAAATTACATGCAATGAGGCAGCCTAACCATGGCAAAAAAAGGTCTACTGGGAATTAGGGATAGAGCTTCCATCCCAGAAATCCTCTTCCAGAGCACCTCCCACTTTGTGGCACTGTGGTAATCAAATACTATCCTGAACCAGACTTGTCATGGTGTTGCTACAAGGCAAGGAATACTCTTACACATCACACCTGGGCTGGGAGAGATCGGTCTTATATCTGTTTTACATCTGGGATGGGAGAGACAGACCAGTCTCACATCTTGGCTGGGAGGGACTGGTCTTACACAGTAGCTTTACATTGAGACAGAGAAAGAAAAAATTCAGTGATTCCATTTGTCCCTTAAATGTTTCAGGCAAATATAAAACTACATCAATGATATGCAAAAAGACTAAGCAGATCTCCAGGA
>JAODLD010000044.1:13628044-13639913 GCA_026781065.1 Mormyrops boulengeri | reverse complement strand
ATAGAACACAAGGCCCATAAAATTTCAGAGTACAGTAGAGAAGAAAGTGACAGTTAGCTGTTGTCTGTCTGGTGTGATTTTAAATCATATTTCATTTGAGATATAAAAAGCTTCAAAACAGTATTTAGAATTTGGAATTCAGTAGCACCCAAGAGAGTAGATTTGTGTATGAACAGTTGGGACATGTCCTTACCAGTATTGTGGGAGTACCATGTGTGTTTAAAGGGGCGGGGCGTTCGGGGCTGATTTGCTAATGTTGAAGCCAAACCTACAACTTTGATAACACCTAGAAGGTGTTATTGAATTCCAAAATGTTTTGTTTCTAATCCACTTTTGGGATGGGTCTTGGTCTGAACCAAGGACAGTGACCTGATCTAGTCACAGAGGTAGGTAATTCATTTGAAAAATATGTTTGGAAAATGAGCATAATTACATTAGGAAATCACTGGGTTTTGGTGGTCTAGTGGTTAGGACGCCTCTAGACCAAATGATTGTAGCTTCAAGGGCCACCTCTGGCACTACCATCATTGGGTCCCTGAGCAAGACCCTTAATCCCAACTTGCTCCAGGGGGACTGTCCCTGAATTTAGAAAAATGTAAGTCACTCTGGATAAGTGTGTCCACTAAATGCTGTAAAATGTGTTAAAAAAAAAAAATGGCCTGTACTACGAAGCAGGGTTACTGGCTTATCGGGGTAACTTGTTGGGTTTAAGGTACCACAGTTTAAATGGACTTTATATTCGTTCACTTACATTTTGCCCAGACTACCTTAAATCCGAAAATAAGCCAGTATCCCCGCTTCGTAGTACAGACCACAGGTGTGTCACGATCCAAAAATACAACAGAGACAAGAGCAGGCGTATGGGCAAACAGTGAGGTGTTTATTAAAGAAACTACAGAGCTAACATCAGTGAAAGGCACAGGAGCACACAGTGGGGCAACATTAATGACCAGCCTGGGCATGACAGGAGAGCGCTCTTATCCACGACTAACGAGGGAGCAGATGAGGGTCAGCTGGAGTGATCCATATGAGGCCTGAAACATGAGGCAAGACAAATGAGCAACAGATGTGGCTCGTTAGAGCTACACTAGGGAGAGAACGAGAGGGCAGGAATGCAGGGTGTGACAAGATGTTGCCACAATGTGATATAAAGCTGATGTTGTGGGATCCATTTTTTCAGTTGCCCAAAGGGGCAACTCCACTTTATAAAAGTCTGTGACTGCAATTAAAAGAATTAAAATCCCAAAAGTCTTGTATTTTGTTTGGTTACTTATGGTTAAGGTTAGTGCTGGGTAGAGGTTAAGGCTGTCATACTTGGGATTAGGGTTTTTCCCATAGAAATAAATGATAAATTAACCCAGCTAACTGAGAAATCCTGCTTCATGGAACACTGCTCCTATACCAAAGCAGGGGTAAACTTTGGATGGGATGCCAGTCTATTGTAATGCACAATTTAGGGACAACAGCTAAGCTACCATACTGCCCCCTAGGACCAACAAGTAGTATAATATCATAGATGATGTGGAACAGCTTGGTATGGGAATACTATTTTTGAAATGCCTCAGTGGTGTTTCTAGTAATCTCTGAACCATGAAGCAATCATTATCCCGAGCTGCCTGAAATCAGGGCCACGGTTCCCCATTCCTGCAGTCCGTTGATGAGCACGGCTTTGTCTGCCACGGCACTGGGGGAATACCCTATCGCATCTGCCCGGCCTTATCTGATTTGCGTGTCTCATGGGCTCCATGCGGGGGCGGGGGAGGAGATTCCACCAAACTGTAAAAGTTTTACACCTGGGCTCCAGTGGAAGTGTGTCACGTGACCCATGCTGGCTGATTTTCTAGCGCATCGTCTTGGTATGGGGCGATCATATTGGATTGTTACGCCGTGCCAGGTGCTACCTGGGACTTTAAAGCAGGAGACCTGTGCCTTAAGGTGACCTGAGGGTGAACGGCATCAATAAAACCAGCCAGGTGCTCACCATGTGTAAACTGTAAGTAATATCCTGGATAATAGTGTCTTGGGGGGACCCTGAAATGAACATGCAGGCTCTGTGTCGTTGACAAGGTGCGACAGTAATTTTGACAGGCCTTGGAAGTATCAACAGAATTATAATTAATATTTACCTGGGGATTATGGGAAGTATCTGTTATGGTTGGTTACAGTTATTACAGAGCTACATGATGAAATGGACCACCAGTCTTTTTGCTTAAATCAAGAATTTCAGTAAATCAATAAAGTAAATCTCAGCTTATCTCAATTCACTTTGGCACATTTTGTGATATTTTGTGCTACTGATTTTTTAAATGGTACATTTTAAATTGTACTCTTTTATCCAGAAAACAGCACAAATGAACACTGTCTGTCAGATTTAAAGATTTTTATTGATGTAATATTTTATTACTAGAATTGACATCCCCGCCTCGTGCCTGTAGCTTCCTGGATAGGCTCCAGAAGGCGACCCAGAAGGATAAGCGGTTTGGAAAATGGATGGATGGATGGATGGATTGACGTCCTATCCAGGCTACACCCCAGCATTGTGCCCTGTACTGCCTGGGATAGGCTCCAACCCCCCCCTTGATCCTGTTCAGGATAAGCAGCTGGAAGATTAATGAATAGATATTATTACTAAAGCATGTGACAATGTGACTTTCTTTTAAAAACAAATTCATGGTCCCTGAAACTTTTTACATTTTCTGGATGCAATTCAGTACTGTTTAGCCATTCCTGGGACTTGAACCTGCATCCATCTCTTTTATCTAACCCTAATCGTTTTGTCTAACCTAATCCATTTTTATCAGGACCACCTTTATGGCATCCCACTGTCTCTGTCAAGTTTGGGGTTTTTACGTACATGCATGACACAGAAGAAACATCACACCCCAGCTGCAGCGGTTTAACGAATTGCACACTCAGAGGAGGCCACTGATGACCTCACTGTGGTCATTGTCTGTGACATGAGAAGATGGGAGGATGAGGAGGAACGTGAAGACGGAGCCAGTGGGCAGAAATGGCAGGGGGAAGCCTGTCCTCCATACGGAGAGAAAGGCAGTGGGCTTCAGGAGTGATTTCTGAGGGAATCTCTTCTGAAACCGAGGCGTTCTGTCAGAAACTGAGGGGTGGGTTGTGCCTCAGCAAGCTGCTGTGCATCAGAAAGTCACTGGTTCAAATCTTGGTGCAGATAAGTGATTTCACCATTTGGTCCCTGAGCAAGAGCCTTGACTCACAAGGGCTTCAGGGACTGTCTGACCCACTTTTTTTTTTTTTTTAAACAACAATATATGTCACTTTGGATGAACGCATCTTTGGAATATATCAATGAATTCTCAAAAGTCTTTGGCTTCGATGAAGCCACCTTTTGTTTTCACCCAAACCTAAACGTTTATATGGCTCTTATCTTCTAATATACGCTAAAGAATACCATGATCCCAGCCTATAAAAAGCCATGAAAACAATCAAAGGCATTTACTAGTGAGGTCGCTGCTGGTAGTAGCATAACAGAAAGCGTTGTGGAGTTTTATGGCTCTGCACATGGGAGTAATTACTATGCATTTAATGCATTACAATTGCAAATTAAATTGGTTGGTTTAATAATTCCCAAGGTTTGATGAAGAGGGAGCCAGTGGCTCCAGGTCTCTTCCCAACCTTCTGCAGGTCCTCCTGTGTCACGTTCGGCTTTGTTCCTGACAGGTCCCGTTTATCAGGGAGCACAGGTGCACTTAATTAGGATCCCAACGGCCACAATGGGTCTTTGCTTAAGGGTTTTTCCAAACAAGTTTATCCGGTCTGTTCCAGGGGGCCTCACTACTGGAAAAGCTAACGACAGTGAAGGATTCACGGACACTGCAATAAGTTATTTAAGCCACATAATCAGGACATTGTCATGTGCGGAATAATGAATAGCATTTCACTTAACAGTAGCTTGTTTGTGGATGTAACGTAATTATATGCAAATGAAGCAGTCTTATCTTTGAAAATAGAGTCACCCTACCTTCAGGCTAAACACAATAACGAAAACTTATATAATGCCATATTTATATATATATATAATGAATGTTTTGTTTACCAGCCCATTTATTTTACACAAACACTCTAATAATACCACAATTACGAAGGGGCAGTTTGCCTTGAAGGCTTGTTATTATTGGCTGTAAGCCCTGAAAAACCACAACAACGGCTTCTGAATATAAAAGTTCACCTTTAAGTTTAGCCATCACAAAGACAGGAACTTAACCATGGACAATTTGGACAGACATTTCTCCATCTCTGAAAATGTTAGCATGAGGCATTTGTGGCCTCTGCATTTGAAACCGAATCAGTCGTATCAGATAATCGATATGGGTGGGAGACTATGTGTCCTGTCTGGTTGGAAGTCTTCAAAGATCAATCCCACTCAGCATGTCAGTCTGATGTACATGGGGGAAGCCGTTCAGAATGTATTTAATGCATCAGTACTGCTAGTTCTGTATTTTAGAATGTTTATTTTATCCCTATCCAGTACTCATTAGTGTACATGAAGCCAAAGTAAAATGAAACAAGACAAACACAGAAACAAAACAAACAAAAGAAAAAAAACAGGAATTAAAAACAAAGCAAAAAACAAAACAAATGAAAAAACTAAACAAAAACTGAAACAAACAAAACAAGATAAACCAAAAACAGAAACAAAAAAGAAAAGAAAAAATAAAAACAGAAACAAAACCAAAAACAAACAACAAAGCCAAAACAAAAAAACAGAAACAAATCAGGAATGAAACAAAAGAAAAGAAAACATAGAGACAAAACAAAAAAAGAAATAAGTGAAAACCAAAACAAATAAAACAAGACAAAAAGCAAAAACAAAACAGAAATGAAGCAAAAGAAAAAACAAACAAAAGAAAGCAAAAAGCATAGAGAAAACAAAACAAAATGGAGAGACAAGAAAGGAAGGATTTGGTATATTTTCATGGAGGTATTTTCTACAGGGTGTCAAAAGATGGATCTTCACAGGATTGCATGCTTCCAAGATGCAGCCAGGCTGACAGGAGAGGAAACTGAGTGGCAAGTTCAGCTGGGCCTAATCTACCCCATTGTTGCGTCTTGTTTTGGGCAGCATACTGGCTGATGGCTGTTGTGCATCCCAAACCATTTTACATAAGGGTTCAGAGGGTGTTTCTGAACAAACAAATAGGATTGATCGAGAGTTGCACTGTGTGGTAGTGTACACCGACGCAGTCCAGATGGCCTTTCTTATCAGCTGTGATCACTCTGAAATATTGGCCCAGCTGCCACAGCTCCTAACAGCACAGCCATATACGACTATGCCAATGCTGCTAATGGTGCCGTCATAAATGCCCCTTAAGTTTCACAAGCTCCAGGCTTCTGTCATCCCATGATCTGTAACGAGTTTGGGGTAAGGCCCCCTTTTGAGATAGTTGTCTTTGTAGATGCCTGTGGCAGATTTAACTCAGGTGGCCACTGAGGAGTGATAATAAAGTAATCGCTGAGGGGTTAGGCCTCTGTGCCCGTGGTCAGAAAGTCGCCAGTTTGAATCATACCCTCAGCCGAATAGTCACATCTCTGCGGGGTTCTTCAGCAAGGTTATTAAACCCCTCAAAATTGCCCCAGGGATATTACAGCTGGTCCTGTGCTCAGACCCCAAGCTTCACTCTCAGCTCTATATGTGTTTGTGTGTCTTAAAAACAGAGAGCATGATGGGATATGTGAAAATTAAAACATTCCAATATACCTGCTCTTGTGCAAATGGCAAATGAAGCATCATTTAAATGGAGGAATGACACATTACATTATAACCCAAGTGCAAGACTATGAGGCGAAGGTGATTCCCCAAAAGCATCATGGGTCATTGTATAGAGCTGCCGCTCGCTTTGTCTATACAGTAAACAAGCGTGTATGTGCCCATGAAAGATTAGCAGGGTCACATGATCAGCATGGCCCTCGGCAGTTATGCCAGAAAACGTCTCAGCTCATGACAGAGGTAAACGTCCCCCTCTCCCAAACAGTGAGTGCTTGCGGCCACCAGTTTGTCTTTGAAGTTTAACAATTGGCCTTTATACATTCCTCTGTGGGTTTTTTACTGCCGATAAAGCGAACGTGTGCTGTTATCTGGAACACCTGCGCAGGGTTTGCACAGGTATTGTGATTTCACACAGCTCATTCTCCAGCACTGTTGGTTATGCCAAGTATAGTTGGCTTAAGTTGACCCCAGTGGGAACTTTTTTTATTTGTAACTCAAAGCTGCCGTACGCTGTTTACCGTGATTGTGTACATCTAATGGGCCCTGAGTCAAATAGCCAGCAACCACCACTCAAACCATGCATTTGTGTGGGGCCCCAAAAATTCGGGCCCCTACTTGGCCACAAAGAATCAGTACACAAGATTTTGAATAATTACCCTCCTTATTTAGAGCAAAACCTACATAAAGAAGTTGCTCTTTAACACTGTCAACAGAATCAGCCCCTGAGACAGATCACCCTCCCTGTCACATTTATGAATCATGAACAAACATGGCAACCCGTCAAGATGTCATCATCTTTTGATCCTATGTCAAGACCTTGACCTTCTACCCTTAACCATTCTCATAAGTGGTCCTGTAAAAATGAACACACCTGCATTAACTTCAGCTGTGCAATTCACATGCAAACACATCCAGAACTGCATGCGTCTCATCACTAAATATCCGGAATGTTTCTTATCGGTGCACTTGACAGTTACATTCAGGTACAATTTATTGTGACTATTGAATGCCCCTCTGAACGCAGTGATGCAATCATAATGCTGTCAAGATAATACCAGCATCGCTGCAGCCTTAAATTATGCACCAAGATGTCAGGTAGATTATTTACAACATCTAGTCCCATGTGGAATATCCTGTTTGTTATTGGTATTTTTCATATTACAATAATGTACATAACTAAGGTTAAAAGTTTCCCAGGGCTCCACTAAATCAGGGTGCATTTGGATTTAATGCTGTGCTACATGCAAGGCGTGGCACCTCCTACCAGTAGGTGAAGTAGTGCCCGAGGATCCTTGAGTAAATGCGTATAACTTGAGCTCTCTCAGTTGATATATACATCCTCAGTTGATATATACATGATATATAACACACAGCCACAAAGTTATAATGTATCGCAGGCACTCATATTTAGGAATATCCCATAGAATACAGAATAAGATGTCTTTCTTCTGAGTACACATCAATCTGATAAACGAGACACCCCATTCATGCATGAGCAGAAGACAGCAGGGGAAATCGCTGTTGTGATCCGAGTCCTCACACACGGAGATACGCGTCATTAGCTGATGGCGACGGTGCAGATTGTGATTACCGTAAATCCATGCATATTGCTCATGGTACACTCAGTGACAAAAAAAAGTTAAGCACCCAGAAGTAATGGTCCAATTTGGATATAACTTGGTATATGTGCAGACCAGAGATGGGTATGTAAGTGATTCGACTTGCAAGGAGCTGGCACATCTAGTCACCAGACACAGAGGATGCCTTGTAGATGCATTAGACAGCATTACCAGCGCTTGACAGAGTTTGATAGGGGTCGCATTGTGGGTTTGCATGAGGCCTGTGGTCATATCGTGCAATTGCCCAGCATGTGGGGCATGCAGATGTCACAGTTGCCCGATGTTGGAACCAATGGGCACCTGAGGGCACCCACACGTTGTGAAGGCTCCGGTCGCCCAAGACAGACCACACCAAAGGAGGAGTGTTATGTTGTCTGCCAAGCATTACAGAATCCCATGACATCTGCGCCTGCCATCCGGACACAGGTATTGGACTATCTACAGCACCCCAGGTCATCCTGCACCGTGTCTCGACGACTGGCATCAGCTGGACTACAGGTTCACCGTCCCATGCATAGGCTACCGTTAACACCAGCGCAGAGACAACCTCCGTTTGGAGTGGTGGACTGATGACAAGAAGTGTTGTACCATGTTCAGCAATGAATCTTGGTTCTGCAGTACCCTGGATGACCGTCGTATGTGCATATTGCGGCACAAAGGGGATAAGATCAATCCTGCCACTGTTGTGGAGAGACACCCCGGTGTTACTCCTGGTATCATAGTGTGTGAAGCCATAGAGTATGACTTCAGGTCATCTCTGGTAGTGAGACAGGACCCTAGTGCAGTCTTTCAACAAGACATGCCCGTTCACACATGGAAAGTGTGGCTAAGGACTGCCTGTGTCATGTTGAGGTCCCCTGATCTTTCCCCAATCGAACATGTGTGGGATCAGCTCAGACGTTAACTCAGACCCAGTGCCAATCTGCAGGATCTGATATTATAATCATCGCCACATTTCACCATGTGCAGATTCATTTAATTTCCGCCACTCCGTCTGGGTGCTTAACCTTTTTTTGTCACTGAGTGTAGTTTTAGTTTGTTTGGTGAATAAGAACATGAAATATTTCGGCATGGAAGTTTCTGGTTTTAGTTTGTTTATTTATTTGTTTGTTTATTTGCACCTAACTTTTTTAGTGGTAGAGTATGAAGTTTGCACCAGTCGTGATTGCTTTTCTTATATACTGGGAGGGGGATAATGTAGAAGGAAAATTAAAACACAGCCCCAAGCCTCCTGCATGCAGACTGTCCACACTTGTTGAACTCTTTGTTCTTTGTAATAATAATAATAATAATAATAATAATAATTAATAGAAAAAATGTGAGAATTCACATTTTGTATATGTGTATAAATGCACGATCATGTAATGTAGTCTAGCTTACCTCAACCTGCTCTGTGAACATTTTTTCCCACTCAAGTTTTTTTTTATGTTGCTATAAAAAGACAACACTACAGTAAGTGACATGATGAAATTTACTGCATTGATGTCCCATCAGTTTACATTCTCGTACGGATTAATCTTTATGGCTTCAAAATGTGCAGAATCGTACCGTCGTACACAGGACCGACTGTTCATCAGAATAAACGTGTCATCATAAAACTTCCAGTGGCTCAAAGTTTCCCAGCACTGGACTCAGCGGCTGTACCAGCAAGCATCGTTTCTGCACCCGCCAACATCCCCTCTACCATGACACTGACACCCTTTCACACCCTTACACAGAAATACTCTCTTAATACCCCATTTTAGCTGTTTTATCAGCTGGAATTCCCCCATTCTCTCTGTCAGACCATGACATGGCCTCTAGCATTGCATCATATTACAAGACGCGTGTCCACAATAAAATAATAATAATATTATTAATAATAACGCAACTCTTTCTGGGTGTGGAATGAATTTAAGTGTCTGTGTCACACGGTAGAACAATAGGAACCATAGCAAACAAACCCCAGAGGCTGAAGCACGAACCGCGATAAGCCTCCTTATTAATCTGACCCGAAGAGAGACTTTGCATAAATGTGATAAGGGGTTGGCAATGGCCTGTGGGGAATACAGGTGGGGGGAAAGGGGTGTGTGTGTGTGTGTGTGTGTGTGTGTGGGGCGGGGCAGGGGGGGTGGAGTAGGGAGAATATAAAAAAGGGCAGGACTTGACAGCACCAACAGAGTGTGAAGCGAGCTTCCTGCCGTGGATTAGTACGTGTCCTGTCTGGCCGTGGCCATCAGTATCCTGCAGTGAATCTGCCTCTCTCCGAACCTCCATCCTCGTATCTGGATCTGTGGCGTCTAATCTGGGCCCTCACGGGAGCCTGAGGTACGCTGTCTCTCCCCCGTTATCTCTAATCTAACTATGTCTCTTTTGTCGTGACCGTTCAGCACGCCGGTGCCCTAAGCTGCTTATGCATGCTCGCTCTCCTTGGGCCCAGATGTGTTTCGCGGACTGGTATTTCCGCTTGTGTTCATAGCACAGTCCCGGCGTGTCAGTGAGTGGCTTCATCTTGTAGGTGTCTTCCCTGTTCCCGTCGCTGAGACTGCACCTTCACTTCTGACCTTCTCCAGATCGTGTTCCTCGCCATGCTGGCAACACTGGAGACAGTGAGTGCCTTCATCAATGTCCGGAGCTCGGCACAGCAGCCCAGGCGCCTGCTCTGGTCTCACACCGCACACATTAATATAAACACTCTCTTCACACATTTTTCGCACCCTCCACTTCAGAGCCCTGATCAGATCTATTTAAAGGACTTCACTGCATCTTCTATTTGCAGAGCAGTATGGATAATGTTTGCAGTAGGTCAGATCCTAACCTTGCTATTATAAGCCTATATGTGTACCTTCTTAGCCAAGACACTTTGTCCTCTTTTAAACCAATCAGATCATCAACAGTTATTGGGGGCAGCCTGACAAATCTTTGATTTCTTTGAGTTGCTTTTAAAAGGTTCGTATTTCAGCTCATGTGCGAGAAACATGCCCAGGACAACTACAGGCTAATGTGTTGCTTTATGAGCTGGGTCCATCATGCAAAGCACGGTCAAATAAGGACAGATAGCTATGTTACGCAAACCGTAACACGATGCAAATGCCTGTATGAAAATCTCATGGTTTACTCTCTAAACAAGCTCAAGGAAAAGCTATATTTACATAGAGGCACCTGTCCACACTAGAGTCTTGCTTTATGTGCTTCTCATACATATTAAAATTTTATTGTCGCATGGAAACACAATATCCCATCTGGCATAAATGTGGCGGGCAGCTAGTACCGCCACACTACGATGCACAGAAATGTAGGCCTCTAAAGGGTTGCCATGCTTGTTCCAGGTGCGGTACCTCCAGGATTTCGGTTCCCGAACCTGGGGGGACTCCCCCGAGGCCGAGGTGGACCTGGACGTGATTGAGGAGTACCTCCAGGAGCACTCAGCGGAGGTTCAGCAAGGCGCCAGCGTCCAGTGCGGGGATAAAGAGGAGCCCAGCATTGTAGGTGAGGGAAACAAGCCCAGGTTGGGAGGCCATGGAGGTTCCACACCAATCAGCTTCCTGCATTAGGATGTGTGGGCGATTTTGGGAGCCTTTGCAACAAGTTATGGTGCAGCTGGAGCTTATCTCAGGAAGCGTGGGGCACAAGGCAGGGGACACCATGGACAGGATGTCCATTGCAGGACACACAGTCAGACATTGAGGGTGATTTAGAGACAATAATTCATCTAACTGCATGATTCTGGGATCCAGGAAGAAACCACACACATATAGCCTGTGGACATCGCACCCTCAACCCAGAAAGTGTGACATCATTGCCCCATCCGGCATATAGTGCTCACAGGAAGTCTTGGGATGCTTGGCCAACGCAGCAAAAATATTGCAAAGTTATTGGTTTTATAACAAAAATAATTACTTTATTCATTTGTCTACACACATTTTTATAAATGAAACAATCAGTAGGTCGTAGGTTTAACTGAAACTTTCATTTCAAGTAGTAATATATTGAAACCCAAGTTATAGTTCAAAAAGAGCTGTTCTCAGTTAAAAAGTTAATTGACAAGCGTTAATTTTAATCAGTAACACCTTTGCAATATTATAAAACACCAAACATTTCTGTTTAGTATCTCTTTGGAAGCCAATGACTACAACTGCAATTAATAGCAAAATGGCAAGAACAGAACTAAATGAAAGGTTTATTAGTACCATTCTCTACAATTAAAAATAATTATAAAGACATCAAAACTATAAAGTAACATAAATGGAGCTATGCACTGACCAGAAAGCATTAAACAAAAGAATATATTTTTTGGGGGGGGGGCAGTTCTGTAGGTTAGGACAGAAGGTCGGCAGAGTGATCCCACCATTGGGCCCTTGCGCAAGGCCCTTAACCCCAATTACTGTCTCCTCTATGCCAGTTTCATGAGGTGACCTCCTGGGATGCTTTTCCAGCTGTCCTGAAGGAGCTCCCATTTATACACTCACCTAAAGGATTATTAGGAACACCATACTAATACGGTGTTTGACCCCCTTTCGCCTTCAGAACTGCC
>JAODLD010000044.1:13604655-13614940 GCA_026781065.1 Mormyrops boulengeri | reverse complement strand
GGAGTATGGAATAGTCTTCCTGCTAGTGTAGCGCAAGCTAAAACCCTGGGTTCCTTTAAATCTGAGCTAGATAAGATATTAACAACACTGAGCTATTATTTAAGTTCTCCCCAAACGAGCTTGATGGGCCGAATGGCCTCCTCTCGTTTGTAAATTTCTTATGTTCTTATGACTGCACGCCATTGCACAAAGCAAAGCCCATAAGGACATGGATGAGCGAGTCTGGTGTGGAGGAACTTGACTGGTCTGCACAGAACCCTGACCTCAACCCGATAGACCACCTTTGGGATGAATTACAGTGGAGACTATGAGCCAGGCCTTCTCGTCCAACATCAGTGCTTGACCTCTCAAATCCTCTCCTGGATGAATGATCAAAAATTCCCATAAACACTCCTAAATCTTGTAGACAGCCTTCCAAAAAAAGTTGAAGCTGTTATAACTGCAAATGTTGGGCCAACTCCATAGTAAAGCCTATGTATTAAGAATGAGATGTCATTTAAGTTTGTGTGTGTGTCAAGACAGGTGTCCCAATACTTTTGGCAATATAGTGTATGTTATGCTTCATAATTCAGTGGTATTGATTTTTGCTATTGTATGTGTTACTGTATATACTGTCTTTTGCTTACTGATATTCTCTAATTTACTATTATCTGACAGACTACATTTTTTATTTATTTAGCAGACTGCTTTGGTCAGGGACCCAGTGGTGAAATCACTCCTCGCTGTTAAAGGGAACACACAGGACCTGGACCTGTCACTTTCCTATCCTAAGCACAGTGTCTTAACCCGCAGTGCCCCAGGGAGTTAGTATATTCCTGTACTAAGTACACATGACAATGTAAGAGCTGCAAATGCTAGATATGAGTTTTGTGCCGATCTATCCCCGCCTCTGTGGGCATCGAGTCCTGACCACTGCTTCCTCTGCTGATGCCCTCTTCCTGTGTCTGACACTTTAAACACTTGAGAGTCTGACACGAACTCTTTGGCCTTTTTGGAACTTTGCTGGCCTCCCGAAGCATGTCTGATATTCATTCAGCCTAAACATTCTCACGTTGCACCCCTTCTGGTGTCTCTTTACTGGCTTCCTATTAATATTTGCATTAAGTTCAAGTCCTTGGCACTGGCTTGCAGGTCCATCAATGGACTGGTACCCATCTCCATCAAAAGGCTCCTCAAGATCTCAGTCCCATCTCACCTCCTTCAATTAGCAAACCAACACCTCTTGGAGCTCCCTCCCACCATGTGAAAAGTGTCACTCTGGATGCTGCTCTTACGTGGTTCCCTAATGGTGTAATGAGCTGCCAAACCACATCTGGCCATCAGACTCCCTCTCCACCTTCAAGTAATGACTAAAGGCTCATCTGTTCCATGAACTCCTCTCCTAGCCTGATGTCTCTTTATGTTCCATGAATGTTCTGTTGCACTTCTGGCCATTGAATAGTTTTAAGATATTGCTTTGTAAGAATATTGCTCCAATACCGCTTACACTCATCCCCAGCCATCCATTGGAAGCTCAGCCTAGCTGTACTCACACATAGTTGACTCCTTGACAATCATATTTGTAATGTGCTATTTGCCTCATTTACACACTGCTTTTGAAAAACATTTACCAAATATTAAATGTTACAGCAGACACATACACTTGCTATATCTGCATATATTATATATATTAGTGCTGTCATCTGATTAAAAATTGTAATCGTTTTAATCAACAGGGTTGCTGTGGATTAATTGATTAATCAGAATTAAATATTATCCATTTGTAAACTATATTAATCGAATTTCATTTTGCATGAGCAAACCGACTCAAGAAAAAAGGGAATATATATATACACACACACACACACACACACACACACACACACTTACCATGTTTATTGAACATCTGGAACATTCATGTAAATCCGACAAATAATCCAACTATTCATGAAATCCAAATTCTAGCCCGGTTAATTGCCATTATTAGCAATATCAGAGCTAAGCTTTACTTATAAAACTCCGTAGCAACATGTCCACAGATAAGTTGGACGGTATAGTGTGTGCGACCGATTTGAGCCTCAGATGAGAAGTAGTGCTTAAACATCATAAAACTACAACTTTCCCTTCTGTTGATAAAGGGCACAGCCATCTTGGATTCTGACCTCGGGATCTGTGCTGCTCAGAGGTATTTCTCAGATCTCCGAGAAATGGGAGTGCGCATGTTGTCACTACTGGCTTCAAAACTCGGAATCCGAGTTTTGAGGGCAAATGGAACACCCCAAAACTGCCCGAAACGCGTTGACAGAAATACTTACTTCAGGGATTGAGTCATTTTGGGTTAATTGCATTAAAAAAAAAAAATTTAAAAATTTGGATTAATCTGCATTAACCCATTAATTTTGACAGCCCTATACACACACAAAACAGTTTACGATTCAGGTGTTCTGTGGAAATACTGTAGGTTTCTCTTCTAAAACTAAGCAGAGCACAGGGAACAGGACTGGGCAATAGAACAGGGTGACAAACACAGTAACGTTCACAAGGAGTCAGCAAGGAACAGAAGGGCAAGCACTTAAATACAACAGAGCTAACGAAGAGGCAGATGTGGCACATAAAACAATTCACCAACAACAATGGTGCAGGGGAAACAGGCAACAGGTGCAGTGACTTTCCCTAGTCTTGTGTTCATTAGTGTAACTCCAAACTCTGAAACACTAATCACACACTGGGAATTACTTATCCTAGTGTAGTAACATGGAACCAAAATACAAACAGGAAAAAAAAAAACCCACATTAGGACTAAGGGACAAAATGGCCAGCCACCTGCTGGTCAAAATGGAACACAAAGATCAGGGTCTGAGGGGCACCGGCCCTGACAAAGACATCAGCAATGATCTTAGAGAAGCAACTGGGAAGGGTTATAATGCCATTTCCAAATAATTTGAAGTCCATTATTTCCCACAGTAAGAAAGATTCACAAGTGGAAAACATTCAAAACGGTTGCCAATCTTCCCTGGAGTGGAGTGGATGTCCCAGGAAATTCACCCCAAGAAATTGTAAAAAACCCAAGAGTTACATCTCAGACTATAAACCTCAGTTAGCATATTAAATGTTAAAGTTCCTGACAGTACAATTAGAAAAAGGCTGAACAAGTACAGCTTGTTTGGAAGGGCAGCCAATGAACTGAAGCAATGTTTGTGGTGGAAAAATAGCCAAAGAAATGAATGCAGCAACTTTCACAAGAGTCGCATACAAGACTCCAAAATTATTTTCTTGTTCAACTCCTTTATACTTCATATTCATCATTCTTTGAGATAACAAAGATTCAGTTACCATCTTTACGGTGTGCAACCAAAGAACAGGTCAGAACCAGCTCTATCTGTGAGACCTTCCTCCTGGTCTGCTGCTAAGCAGCCCTCACACAGGCAAGACAGTACCTTGTGATCATAGCGAATAGTCACTAGACAATCTTCCAGTACATCTAAATGTATAATTTCCACTACACCTCCCCCCCTTTATTAAATAACATATGAACATGAAGATAAAGGCACAATCTCAGAGAAGATATCATCCCTTCCAGTCACTTTCAACACTAAGCAATGATTTCACTGGGGAACTCACTTACATTGTAGAACAGGACAATCCACTTCAGTCCATCCAACCTCTTCATCTCTTGTCACTTAGACAAGTTGGGTCTCCAATTCTTCCTCCGGAAGTCCTTTATGATCCAGCTTCCAGGTATCAGGTCATGTAGCTTCACCCGAGCAGCTGCCTGGAGTGCTTCTTTTACCTCTGCACATGTATGTGGGATAGAAGAGACAACCACACACAGAATTGCAACATCTCATCACTGCACACTCATGGACTGTTACGGTGACGGGGCATGGTGGAGGCAGAGAAAGGAAGGTGGCGACGATCCACTTGCGGCTCCAAGAGACTACAGGGGATTATTGGGAAACCAAAACACCAGGCTTTAAGTGATCAACATACAATGACTGACCAGAGAACAGAACAGGAGCAGGTACTTAAATACACAAGGCTAACAAGACAACACAGGACAGGTGAGAACAATCATGAAGCTCAGGGAAACAGGAAGATCTAATAAAATAAGTGATAAAACTAAGACACTAACAGAGAAACTAGGAAACAGAATCTAACACTAGGAAAAGAACAAAGACAGGTAAAACATAACCAAGGTCACAAAGCAAAAACCAAAACAGAATGCAAACCAGGAACAAGAAAACAAATATAAAAGAGACACTAGGGAACAAAATCTAATAGATAGAAAAACAGAGGCAGCTGGCCTCAAACTCACGATTAAAGGGTTTATAGCAGCACACCAAATGGGGAGGTGACATGAAAGGCTGCGGTGGACAGGTGATGACCCTGACAGTGGACATTCTGGGTTGTGGTTTGCATCTGATACCTGAATTAGCATATCTTTCAAGCCTGTATCTTCATAGCATTTTGCTAATTTGTCCCGTTCTCCCACAGTAGGCTCATCCACTCGCAGGGTGGTATGCATAGTGTTGTCTAAGATCAATGCCCAAACTCTCCATTGTACTGTACATCCCCTTTTTGACACACGATCTTTCACATGTGTCAACGTAGCATAGAGGAAACAGGTATTCTGGTAGGCACAGTTTATTGTTCGGACCGTACCACACCCCGTCTCATTTCACATCCCGCTGTTTTTCACAGCTGCTTCTCCTTTTGTGTTGCTCCAGACTGAAGTCCCTACAAATCTGAAGCTGCAGGGATAGTTTCACTGCCATTATCTGTGCAACACCATGTACAGAGACAATCACAAATCCCACTGTTGGTTCCACCGGACTCGTGCGTCCTGGTTCCCTTTATCGCCTCTGGTTTCAGCAGGTATTGTAGTTTTCAGGTCTGGGGCAGCGTGGTCGCAGTTGTTCCTCGATGAGGGACCGGGTCAATCCTCAGTCTCATCTGGATCTGGTCCTGTCGGGTTCTACACTATGCTATGCTTCTCCTGCAGGATCCCATCATCCGGAACAAGCACGTTGGGCTAGTAAATAACCACATGTTTTACCTGGCCAGGTCTTTTTTACTGCCAAATGTATGCGACTTTCAGCAATCACTGTGTAATTTAGATCAGTCACATAAGTCTTTAGAGAGCGGCTGAACTTCACTGTCAGCTCACACCTATACTCCCAGTCATCCACAATCATACATCGTCTCTGCCCACTCCTGAGGCCCCGGCTCCGCCCGTGTCTGCTCCGCTTTTAGAGGCTCCACCCGTTCCTGTCTTTGTTCTGCCTGTCCCTGACACGACCACGGCACCCCCTGCTCTAGTCCCCCCGGTTCCGGACCCAGCTCCAACATCACCAGCTCCCTGGACTCCAGACCTAGTCCCCGAGGAGGTCCCAGACTGTGTGACCATCGCTCCTCCTCCCTTGTTGGACGGAGAGGGGGAGCTCAAATGGGACCCCTCGGGGATCTCGCTGATAGCCCTGAGCGGCCCCTCCAGAGAACTGGCCCCTCGTTCATCGCCCCAGCATGGTGGATCCCGGCCAGGACCTCGCCTATCAGTGTCCCGAAAGGGGAGAGGACATAGGCGCAGGGATCGGGTCCCGCCCGCCCTGCCCCCTGGCTCGCCGTAGGCCCCCCGGGCTTCCGCTCGGCTGTTGCCTGCGGGTCCCCCCGCCATTGCCTCATCGGCCGCCTACGGTCCCGCCTCCGATGCCTCGTCGGTCGCCTGTGGGTCCCCCCTCTCCGACTCGTCGCTTGCCTGCGGGTCCCCCCACTCCGGCTTGTCGGTGGACGGCGCCTCTGCCTGCTATGGCTGCGCTGCCCTTCTGCTCCCTCCTCGCCTCCACCGGTGTCCCCTCCGGCTTCCTCCTCGGCCCCTCCGTTGGCCCCTCCGGCTTCCTCCTCGGCCTCTTCGTGGTCCCCTCCGGCTGCTGCCTGTCGCCCGCTGGGGTTCCCTCGGGCACCCCTTGTTCCTCCGCCCTTTCCCTTCCTGCCTCCTGGTTTGGTCCCTCCTGTTTCTGCTCCTCGTCCCTCCGTGCCTCCCGTGTTCCCTCCTGGCCCTTTCATTCCTTCGTTCTCTGTTCTTCCTGTGTCTCCGTTCCTGGTCTGCTTGTCTGCGTTTCCTGTTCTTTGTCGGGTTATGTCGTGGCTTCTGCCCCTGTGCGTGTTCTGTGTTTCCGTCCTGTTTCCTGTGCCCCGGTGATGCCTTTGTTTTGTCTTCCAGGCCCAGAGTGCGCGCCTTTGGGGGAGGGTACTGTCACGATCACCCGTTCAGCCCACATGTGGACCACGCCTACCTTGTTAACCCCATGTGGAATCCTTCCATTTACCTGCTGTTTTGCATTTCCTGCTTATAGTCCTGTGTATTTAGTCCGTGTTCTAGTCCGTCTCCCCAGATCTGTCATTGATGTTAGTCTGCTGTGTGCTCCCCAGTTTGTTTTTCCACCCCGAATAAACCCAGTTCCACCCGTATTTACGGCTCTATTGCCTGCTTGCTGGTTCACCCGGACACGCTACATAAAAAATAGGTCATTTGATGCATCAAGTAAGCCGGTACACCATACTCGCAAGGAAGAACCCATAATTATTTTCTTTTGAAGCTTTATACTTCTGCTTCATGGTTATCATTCTCTGAGATAAGAACGAAGGTTCATAGTTACGGTCTTCTCTGTGTGCAACCAAACAGAACCAGTCAGAACCAGCTCTGTCATTGATCCAGGCAGATTTGGGGCGATGGCAAGCAATGATGCAGGCTGAACAGAAATGTGGACGACCCACTCGCAGCTCACCGGAACAGAAGGGGTTTATTTAACAAAACAGAAAACACTACAAACAAAAATAGACCTCGAGGGGTCAGAACTAAAAGGGATAAGCAAACTAATTTCCAAAAGGGCAGGGCAACAAAGGATAGGTAGGCAGGTTACAAATAACAGAACATCCAAAGTACATACATCTAACAGCAAAACTACAACAAACAATGAAGCACTGGAGAACTGAACTCAGGCAGGAACTTAAATAGGAAAACTGAACTGGGTAAGGAGACAACAGGAGTGAGATTTAAACAATTAACCAATCGGGGAGGGTGCATCACAGTTCTCTGCGATGTGTGTGTGTGTGTATGTGTATATATATATTTGATTGTGGTCAGGTAGAAACCTTAACTATGGGGGTTGCGGTTTGATTATTTTTATTGTTGGGTTTATTTTTCGTTTGTTTGTCATAGTTTTCAGACCGCAGCCTTTGGTTTGGTAGCTTTCCTCGCTTCGTTGGTGTTTTCTCCTTGTGCAGGTATGTGGCTTGTCGTATTGTGACGTTCATTTATGTGTATTTATTCATGTGGGTTTTTGTGTTTTGTAGCATGGAGTAGGACTTCGCCTTCCATTCTCCTGGAGGGCTGCATTGGTTCCCCCAGTTACTGCAGCGAGGCTCCGTGGGATGGTCATCATTGGAACCCAGAGCGGGCGCTTTAATGATCAGCCTCGGGGGCCAAGGGGCCGATTTTCATTGCCGTTGCTGTTTTGCTCCGATTGGTGTTTGTCACGCAGTGTTGGTAGTGTTTTCCTTAAATTCCCGGGGCCGATTGGGGAGGTGCGGATGGTTCTAATAGGGGCTAGAGTTCCCTGATGGTGGAACCAACTTATTGCATGGTGTGTGTTTAAGGATGTCGTGTGGTTAACGCGTGCCCCTTTTTGGAGCGTGTGTGTGTGGCTTGTAGTGGACTTACACCAACGACACGTCCTCGAGCATGTGCTCAGGAAAGTGATTGTCGGGACGCCATCAGCTGGCCGGTCTCCTCTTTGAGTCGGTAGCCCAGCATTGTTATTTGTTTTTTTCTTTTGTGTGTGTGTGTGTGTGGGGGGGTTGTGTAGTTTGTGTAAGCTTTATTTTGTTATGAAGAATATAATTATGTATTTTGTTATTGTGGGTTTTAGGTTCTGTTATTATTCTTTCATTATTTTCTGATTCAGGTAATAAAAGTTGTGTATGAGAATCCACATCTGCTGCTCAGTGTATCGGACTTGTGAGGATGATCAATTGGAGTTACTCATGCTGTCCCCGGGGGGACGTTATACTAATTGACCTCCGGGGGGGGGGGAAGAGATATAACAGCCCCCTTCTCCTTGCCACTTTGATATGTATATATATATATATATATATATATACACACACACACATTACATTTATTATTATTATGTTACTCATATCCTTAGCCAGACATCCATATATCCACATATATGTTTACAAAGTGTGTTTTTATAAGTTCACATGTGTTTAAAGCATGTGGGAGGGGTATTTTAAGGCTTAAACTATTAAAAAATGTTTCTTTATATGGTCTGTCTATGTCGCGGATTTTCATCTATCGCTGATGGGCCTAGAACTTCCGCGATAGGCGGGGGATCACTGTACTTCGTTATTGCTGCTAAAGGTAGTTCTACACGCTGTTGAATCATTGGGTATATTAAATTTTTCACACTTGGCATCTCCATTTTGGCTTCAGTTTTGTTTTAAAAAAATAATAACATGTGCAATCTGAGGTTAGATTTACATCATTTTAGACGAAGGTTTTTTTTTTTTTTTAAACCATATCCTGATACATAAAACCATAAACGTTACTTTCTTTTTCACATGACTGTAACTGGTGGGAAAGGATTTCTGTTTTTTCAATCAGTCGTAGCGCGTGTACATGCGTTTAATGTGCGCAACAACGATTTCAAAACCTCAAAAATCTACTTTGACAAAAAACCGCATCTACTTGCGTTCCACTTAGTAAACTAGTTAGTATCTGAAGCGATTAATTATTTTTCTTCCAGAAGAGAAGCATAACTATTTTAACTCAGATTGCATTTATCTATTGGCTTGTTTTGCATGAACGATGCTGCGCTGAAGTATGGTGCTCATGTGCGCATCTTCACCGACTTATCTGCAATTTTCATCAGATAATAGACCAACCAGCCCCAATCTGCGGGTGAGTATTAACTGTATCTGATGGCAGAGATCACATACTTTCAGCAGCGTGGGAAAATGGTAACCGTGAATATTATACAACCAGACGTAGCGTTAATCAATTAACGCAAATTAATCATTTAATTCTGGAGTAGTTTGGGTCCACTACCTGACGCATTTCAAATTTATTTTTGTAGTACACTGTCATGTGCTTCGTGATATTCTCTTCTCTGCCAGAAGGGGGCACCCCAGCCGTTCAAATCTCAATGTGAGAAACAATGCCAAACTCAGGGTGATTGTGCACGATATATAAATTACATAAAGGAATAAAGGCATCATATACCTCAAAATCATTCATACAGTCTCACAAACCTTTAGGAAATTCTGGTGTTTGAGGATATCTTATATACCCTTTGTGATAACCCTAACACTTTCTCTTGTTTGGTATAAAATGATATACAAATTAGGCTTTGAAACGATTCGGAGTATAGCCTCTCAGCCGTAGGATGTTATATTAGGTTTGACCTTTTGATCTGAGTAACTGTGACACCTCAGTGTGGCAGTTATATCTGATGAAGAGGTGACTGAGGTTTCCAGTTTGGGATGGAAGCAGGTGAGCTGAACCTGTACGGTTTTTATTCACTCATTTCTCACTTAAGGAATTACCAGGGTTTACATAGAAACCTTAAAATCAGTAAAATCAGACAGGTGCAGGTCAGTGTGGGAATCTTCTGAAACCTGATCATTCTGCTTTAGCTTAAGATTAATATGTGAAAATTATGTTTCATTTTATTTGATATTTCACAGGAGCGTGTGAGGAGAAAAAACTAATATTATATTATATTATATTATATTATATTATATTATTATCGTTCTGACATAACCCAAACAATTTCAGTATCTTGCAGCTTTCAAACCTCTGAAGTTAATACATATAAAATGGAATTTAAGTATATAATTTTGAACCCTTGCAGTAATTAGTGTATAATTTTGAACCCTTGCAGTAATTATATACTTTAATGTAGAATTTTTCCTCAGTTGTGTCAGTCGTTCGAGCAAAATATAACCAAAATGGCTGGTTTCTGTGAAGCGGTCTCCGGAACAGTATAACCAAGCTTTACTTAAACATTTTACAACAGCAGACCTCTGAATGACCTCAGGGCAGGATCAGAATCGAATCAGAATCGGATCAGAATCAAATCGCGTTTATTATTGGCCAAGTATGTGAGCGAACACATACAAGGAATTTGATTCCGGCCGATGGTGTCTCTCAAGCACAACAGTATAAAAAAACAACAATATGTAAGTCACAATGGACAATATACTGAGCAATATAATATACAGTAATGTACAACATACAATATGA
>JAODLD010000044.1:13545125-13557299 GCA_026781065.1 Mormyrops boulengeri | reverse complement strand
TTGAATCAGGTGTGTTAAACGAGGGGAAACCCAAAAATGTGCAGGGCTCTGGCCCCCCAGGACTGGAGTCTGACACCCCTGGGCTGTGGTTTAGCCAGAAGCAGATTAACCCAGGGTCAGGGCAAACATCAAGGCCCCACCTTCAGAAAAATGGAACGGCCTAGGGCTCCAAATAATCTGCACTTGGTTTCACCAAAATCTATGGCTGGATAAGCAGTTCTAAAATAACTTGTAAAGATTCCAATAATATAAGACACTGCACATATATATATATATATATATACTTTGGCCAGCAGAGGGAGCTCTTCTGGAACCTTAGCTGGCTTTTCCTTTTTGTGGTGGGGGGGATTAGTGAGGGGAGGCTGCTCACCTCTTTCCAGAATGATCGTTAAGGGTTCGGCTCATCTCCAAAGGATTACATCATTGGGCTCAACTTCTGGTTACTGGAGGAGAAGGACTTGGATCTATGCTTAACTGTGGAATGTATACAAATTCCAGGAGAAGTTCTGCAGTATGAAATTGACCTACGGTTTGAGAAACTATTCTTTTCCCTGTGTGTTATGTGATGATGGATTAAATAAAGTGTTTTTTTTCCCATCTAAATAAAATAACTGATTTCAATGTTCACACAAGTCAATAAGTATTTTGAAAATTTGAACATGAACTATGACAGGGAGTTCAAAATTTTATAAATCAGGATATATTTAGTTAAGGAAAAATGTTGAAGCGTGTTAAAGTGAAGTTTATCACTGAAAATATAGCAAATGGCAGACATGTATTTGTAAACGATTTATGGGTGCTAGGACTTGAGGAGTTTGGGGGGCAGATTTTAACTTTTCACTCTTTTTAACTACATTTATTTCCCTGAGTCAAAAGCAATAAAATCAGTTTTTATCCATCCATTTTCCAACCAATGGGTTGGCGCCCCACCCTGGGTTGCTCACTGCCTTGAGCCTGTAGTCTCCAGGATAGGCTCTGGACCCCCCATGACCCTAAATGGGACAAGTAGTACGCTCCGCATTTAACAAATCCCTTTTTGTCCTTGCGAATCTAACTGACGTGATTTGTGTGTGTCTATGAAAATGCAGTTGTAAAGTATCTCGAGTTGTAAAGTCTTGTTCACGAGTGAGGGAAGTGGGGAGCAGGGGATCGACAGACGGATCGGTGCAGCATCGGCAGTGATGTGGACGCTGAACCATTCTATTTTGGTGAAGAGGGAGCTGAGCCAGAAGGCAAAGCTCTCAATCGACTGGTCGATCTACGTTCCCACCATAACCTATGGTTATGAACAATAGGTAGTGACTGAAAGAATGAGATTGCATATACAAGCAGCCGAAACGAGTTTCCTCCGCAGGGTGTCTGGGCTCAGCCTTAGAGATTAGAGAGGGTGAGGAGCTCAGACATTCGGGAAGGACTCAGAGTAGAACTGCTGCTCCTCCGCATCGAAAGGAGCGAGTTGAGGTGGCTCAGGCATCTGGTCAGGATGCCTCCTGGATGCATCCCTGGGGAGGTGATACGGGCATCACCAACCAGGAGAAGGCCTTGGGGGAGACCCAGGACACACTGGAGAGATTATATCTCTAGGCTGGCCTGGGAACGCCTTGGTATTCCCCCAGACGAGCTGGAGGAGGTGGCTGGTGAGAGGAAGGTCTGGGCATCCCTGCTTAGACTGCTGCCCCCATGACCTGACCCCGGATAAGCGGCAGAAAATGGATGGATGGCATTTTCCAACCACTTCATCCATTTCAGGATTGTAGGAGGTTATACCCTACACTAGAGACAATATCATAACAATAAATAAAATAAAATAAAAAACTAACAGCATAATACCCACTGAACCACCTATTTTTCAGAAATTCCTGACATAACATGATCAGAAAGAGGGCATTACAAAAAGTTACTAAGTTTTCTAAACATATTCAGCAAGCTATTAACTTAAATAGGCCTAAATTGATTTAATTTAGGCCTACAGATATCTGTTTCCATTTTGGGAGGCAAACAGTGAATTGTGTGACTATTTTTTTGATGACCAAGGACATACTCTGATAGGAGCACAAAAATTATAATTCAAGTAATTTTGCGAAGTTAGGTCTGATATTAAATTGGTGATGTTTCTCCGAAGAGACATAGTGTAGTCTTTTATTTGTATAATCTCCAATATTATACAATTGACATTTAAAGATGAGTTATTTTGTTGTGATTATATTTAGTCAGATGTAGCTGAATATGCATGAAAACTTTAATTAACGTATAGTAACCACCATCAGATCCGATCTCACCCAGGAATCCAGACTACACCTGACATCTCGCTGACTTTGGGGAGGATAGGATACAATTTTATTGTAGCACTAACTTTCAAATGGGAGTCGATCACGGATTAGGTCAAGGGTCATTTAGATACGTCGTACTTACAGGACACAATTATTCAAGATTTCATAGTGCATAGCTCCGCAGCGAATATTATATTGATTTGCAACTCTTTCGATTGTTTAATTCTTATTAAGTTGTAGGCCTGTTATTTTAAAATTTAATATAGTCCAAAGGGAATACACTTTCGTGTAACTCGTTTTGGGCAGTCGTGTTTGGCGTACCCTATTGTAATTAAGGAAGATTATATAAGACCATCGAACACAAGCGCGTTTACAGGACTCGCATTTTCAAACGTATGAAGGGCGGGGTTTTCCAGGGAAGTCTCTGCCCCCAACTTTGTTGATTGACACAGGACTATGGCTCCTCCTTGAAACTTTTTTTTTCTTCGTTTTTCAGCGTTGTGCGTTGATTTCATACCAAAGTCATACTTTACATTCCACCTTTACTGTCAAACCCTGAGAAATATTTATTGAAAACATAAAAGCGCCCGAAAAATAAACTGTTTAAAAGAGGAAACTTTTTTCAAGCGCTTGAGCAGGGACTAGTACGGATCAGCCAAAGGTGAGTGTTTATTACTAAATACGTCTTCTTTGTCTGAGTGGTTTTGTAAAGTTTCATGCAGCAGATCCTTGCTGGGAGTCTTTGAATCTTTGTCATTTTTTGCATTTTTTTCCATGGGATTCCTTGGATTGGGCAGGGTAGAAAACAAAAATGACTGATTTTGTGCGCCTTTCTGTGTGGTCATGTGGAGCCTTTGCTTAGCATTTAAGCCAAAGAAATCAGTGTTGATGTGTTCATTGGTCTTTTTTTTTTTTGCATTTTCGCTTTTGTCCGTACTTCGGGGAAGCTGAGGATGGTGTGTGCTTTTGTTCTTTGCAGTTTATCGCCACTTCACTCCCAACTTCCCTGGGTTTTTGTGGAGGGGGTGAGAGCAGATCCTTCTTTTTTACCAGGGACTTGAAAGAGAAAACAAAAAAAATCAGTCAACTGGAGGATTGCTTAAGTAAACCCAATTGCTTAAGCACTTTTTAAACAATTTTATTGGTAAGTACAGCCTGTGGGCGCCGCTGCAGTGGCAGGGATAATGCTGTTTAATATGTTTGGGCGCAGTGATTCCTAAGCATCGGTCAACGCGGACAATAACTCATATTTTCCCCGATAAAGCCAGACTTAAACCCGCAGCGTCCAGTCACGGACAACACAAAATCTACATGATTTAATGAGGCCGAAATTGGTGTTAAACACTGCTGTCCTGCGCAAGAAGCACTCATTATGCAAATAATCTGTCTCACTATATTAAATAAGTGGTAATAAAATTTCTTTTTATTCTTTTAGTGTTTTTATGAGCGGTTAAAAAAAAAAAAGTAACCTAAGATAGACTGCCGAGGAAGCGCGCCTTAATGAACTGCATGTTATTAAAATATATCTTAATTTGTTTACAAATACATCATCGGCGTCGATTGTTACAGAGAATGGGATGTATTTGGGATTGCAGTGCAGAGAAAAATATGCTTTGTCGGTGTCCTCATCATTTTCTTGGATAGTTTTGTCAATGGACATGAAAAGTTGGAGTGAAAAGTTCAGGCCAACCTGGTGAAGGCAGCGGCGAAACTGAACTGCGCCTCGGCCAATTAGCTTATTGCAGCACAAATAGCAGAGATATAATTATCGCAGATGATTTGGTCATGTTGACAGAGGAGAGATCCGCTTCCCTACCATGTGGAAGTGGCCGGCTCAGATTACCCTCTGCAAGGGAGCGAAATGAACAAAGGAGCGCTGCGCTGCCTGGACAGTCACTGTACCCCTGGCGTTTAGGTTTATTTAAGTCGCCACTACAAAAGCCTCCCGTTTAACTTAATACCGAGCCACACGTAATAATTCGGGGCTCTGATTGCTGGAGCACATCAGAAATATGCGTCGCGTTTATGAACGCCTTCTTGAAGGGCTGCATGGATGATAAAACCGCAGAGTAAAACTATCCTCCTTCTAAGAGAGGAACCTCGGTTCCCCTGATGCTGCTATTCTTAAATCTTCCTTGGCGCGTTTGCATTTGTTGGTCAGCTTCCTTCATCGGTTGCGCCTGTGTATGGATGCATATATTACGGCAGACGTCTTCTTGCAAATCGGTTTTAAATAAAGCGCATTGTAAATGAAATCATTGCGAATATTAATAATAAGCCAGTTACTGAAAGGTCCATTATTGTGTTGTATAACAATGAGCATGTGTTTCAGATATAAAAAAAAGCGGTTAGTACGTTCATAGGTCCGAGGTTTTGTTGCGTACTGCTTTAGACGCAGTCCCTCATATGGGATTATTGTATATCGGCCGCCGTTTGTCACATAGCACTGATTTTGTCTGTAGAATACTGCGTTTATCCAGAGCACGTTCGCCATGTATAGAAATCAAACTGAAGATCTCAACGGTTTCCTTGAATAAAGAGAAAGTGAAAAGTATGACTTACGTTCTGGTGTAAAGGCCTGGAATTAAAATGCAGATAAGATATTCTTTATTGATCCTAGGGGGGAATACTTGTGCATACAGAAGGGTTGTTGTTGTTATTGCGCGTACAGGTAGGCTAGAGATTATTGTCTGTTTATTTAAATGTATGAAATCAAAGCCATTGAACTTTAGACACCTTTCAATGGACAAGCATGCGTTCTGAAAAACAACCTGACAGATGAGAGAGAACTGGCTTTTCCAGTATTTCTGACAGTCTCATAAATTTCTTTGAACGTGACTTTCATAAGTGTGAGAAATTCAGACCTCTCCTTTGGGACTTTTCCATCATTGTCTGGGCCACCCCTTAATTATCTGTTGAAATAAGAGATACATATTTTGTCACAGGTTTCCCTTAATAAAAAAAACAAGCTTCCCCCCTCCCCCAGCCCTGTAAACCCCTTCTCCTTTCAAAAGGTCATAAGTCTGATTGATCTCTTCATTCTTTGATCAGCCATACTGCCCACAGGCTTGCCTGTCCATCTCTGCCAACTGCCCCTGAACCAGGGGAAGGCTGCACTCAGCCATCAAAAGGTGCCCCCACCCCCATCCATTCAGATGGGGTCTGCCTGGTGTCACTTCGTCAACATGCGTGACCTTCAAAGCCTTTTTATGCTCTACACAGTGAGCTCCCTTGGCCATAAAGCTGTTCTTGATGCAGTCTATGAGACGCTCTCAAAACTGGATGCTGTACCTCCCTATCTAATCTATCCGTACCCTTAAACCTGACCCGACTTTATTCACAAGCCCAAGGCAGTCCTATGAAAATGTACGAGAATCTTAAATTGGACGCAAAACCTAAAACCTAAGGCGAACCTCCATTTTGCAGTTTAGTCTTCATTCATGCATTGAGCTTTAGTGTCTCTCTTATTTTCCCCAGAGTACCATAGTTGAAAACAAGCGACGTTGATTGGAAGTCGGTGTTTTTTTGTTTTTTTTAGACTGGTCGTGAAGTTTCAAATGGAGCTGCAAGCATGACCACTGCCTTGCCTGACATCATGGCTTTATATAGGTCCACAGTTATTTCTGTCCTGCTTGTACGGCAGGCTGGGGGCCCTTTGACAAATTCTCCTCTTAATTAAAACCAAGTCCATGCAATGGTGTGTCATGTTTGTTTCCTGTCAGTTTTGCTATTTTGCTTTTCGGCCATAGTTTTGATTCAAAATCATTTAACCAAACAGTCTTTAGAAAGTCATTCTCAGAATGTCACCAGTATCACTGCTTCTGGGGAAGGGTTCTCAGTATAGTGTGTGTAATTTTTCTGAAATATTAGCCCAATACAGGCTCTCTAGGTATACTACGACTGTGTGATGCTACTGCCATGGAGATCGTAACCCTTTGCATATAGTATTTCCTACGCTGTGCTTCACTTGTGTTTTTGTTTGACTGGCTCTATCACTCATCTGTGCTGAACCTCAGACTTTCGGATGATTTTTCTTTGTCAGCAGGAGAATCGTGTTCACATACTCTGTAGACCACTAATTGGTATTCTTCCAGGTACTCTGTAGACCACCTCCTGGTACTCTTTCGCATACTCTGTAGACCACTTGTTAGTATTCTTCCGCATATTCTGTAGGCCACCTCCTGGTACTCTCTCATGTACTCTGTAAACTATCGGTTTGTACTCTTTCTGCAAAATTCTGGGAACAAATAACACAAACTCTTATCATATATTAGTAAATATCCAATCAGATTCCCCTGTGTTAATTTAAAAATCAGACGTTGTTTTTGGAGTTTATATTTCATATTTCCTTGAATACACACATTTCATGATTTAGATCGTTTTAAAACATTAATGACCAGTGTTTGCTAAAAAGCGACATGCCCCTGAAGGGCTGCACTGTTGGCTGTTTAAGGGCTAGTCTGTCACAAGGGGTTAAATTAAAACCAATGCAGTTTTGTGACACTGAAAAAAGTACATACCTTTCTGCATAATCATTTTCGCCAAAGTATGTATAGTAAAATAGTTGATTGTGGATGTTTAAACAGGGACATTGAATGATAATTAATATTGACAATTACAATGCATACATGTACTTAACTGACATAAGTAATAAGTATAATTCTTCATCTATGTCATTATCCAGATAGATTTATTATGTTGCTGATTAAAACAAGTTTTCGTATACAATAAATTAATTGCGGAGGTGCAAAAAGTTTTCAAAACCACTGTACGTGGGTTTTGAAGAGACGGCCGATTAAGTAGCTGTTACAGAAGGTCGAAATCTCACAAATAACAGGTGAGTACGAAGAGCGCCGAGCCCCCACCCTCCCCCCAGATGGCTTGATGGGATTGTTGGTGGATTTCATAAGAGCTGTCAGCACATGGGTGGGGTAACAGATTATTTATACACCTTCGATCTTCAGCAGAGGTTCTGCCTGTTTATTAAAGCGAACTGGCTCAGGTTCCCTTTTAAATGGCTCTGTAGCAAGGCCTCATGGGAATCTTTTAACCTTTCAGTTCAGCTCAGGTCCATTACCTCAAGCTGCAGGTGATTACTCTTACGAGCCCCGGGGTCACCCCCCTCCTACAGTGGGTGCAGAGCCTTTGGTAGCCTGTGGTCAAGCTGTTATGAAGATGATCTTCTTGTGAAATGTGAGTGTTGGCAGGCGAGGCGTTTGCAGGCTGTCCTTCCCGAACGTCGCATTAAAATTTCCCTTAATTTTATGGCTGTCCCCGCTGTGGATGCCGGATGATGTGAATGAGTCTGGAAGAAATTAGTCCGGCTCCGCAGAGTTCTTCTCTCTGCAGAGAAGCTTTGCCACCCTGCCGCATGAGACGCGCTCCTAAAGTATCGGCAAAGTCACCCCAGAGCGTGTATCCCTTATCGATGTATTGACCTGCTGTTTGAACAAGTTAAAGACAAGTAGGAAATATCAGTGTGGTTTGCCACGTGAATGATTTCGTAGCTGTGTGGGGCAAACATATATTTTGTCCTCACTTAAGGAAAATAACTGGCAACTTTCATTACCTGGCTAAAAGGTAACTTGATTCCTGATAATCAGTTTTGACCTGTCCTTGATCTACAATTTCACTCTTTTCTTAATGATTTTCTTTCCTGTTTTTGTTTTGAAGCAGGAAATGGGGCATTTTGGAGACTTTGGAGGTGCTCTGTGAATTGATGCGTTTTCTTTGGTTCTGCTCTGCTCTGTTTTTTTTTTTTTCTCTTAAGAACTTAATGAAAATGCACAGACTGATTTATTTATGTGCCAGGGCTCTATACAAAAAAAAAAAAAAACATTAGGTGCCATTGGCTCCTAAACCCAAAATATTTAGGAGCCAAATGCTTTTTTAGGAGCCGTAATCTCCGTCACATGCCATAGGTAAAATAAAAAATACTTACATGGCACATTTTGTCTCCGGTCTACCTCACACTACCATTCATTCCTCCTGTCTGACCTGCATACTGTTGTCTTCTGCATTGTCTTATACATAATAACGGAAGAATAAATGCCACGTGTGGATGGCCAAAGCAGGAATAGACACAGAATTGTGTTAATAAATGCATATAAAAACACATATATGACAGTTACTTGGTGTGCATAGTTTAATTCTAAAAGCACATTTAACTGGACACGTCTGTATCGTTTAGGTTTATACTTATTAGTCCGCAAACAAATTCTATGTTTTGTACCTTAAATGGACACAGTCCAGATATTAGTGATGGAAAAATATTGCAATATCACACAAAACTTGGATTTATAACTGATAGATTCTATTCGCAATCATTTCTTGGTCGGTAATAAATTCGGCTCTAACTTTTCGCGTATAACACCAAGCCCTGATGGTGTATTACAGATTCACTGAAAGCATCAACTTCAGTGATTATGTGTTGCATTCTTACAGTGCTTGTCATACACACATGAAGGGATCATGAAGGTATATAGTGACCTTCATGTCTGATGTAGTATGGTTTGCAGAGAATCGATCTGTCGCAATCCACTCTTCTGAATCTCTCCCAAATTGTGACTCCTTATTTTGCATAAGGAAGTAAAACTACAATTATACTGCATTTTGGTTTGGTTTGAGGGAATGCATATTTCCGTGTAGGAAATGAAAGTTGTGGAGTGTGCTTGTAATCAAAATTCATCTGGAGGGTGTAACAATGAATTATTTTATTTGGAGGTTTACGGGGCCAGGGTGCAGTTATCCAACATTTTAAGATGTTATTGCCACATAATGCCACATAAAAATTTTCAACTGTAGCTGTAAGGAGACTGCTACACAACCAGGTAGAGCTTTCTTCATGCCGTGTTTTAACACATAAGCTGCATACTTGGAACAAATGATCACTTGCGTTAATTACGTTATTGTTGTAGTACTATGGCATAGCTTACCTCTGCCGCCGATAAAATAATCTCAAACCGGTTATTGCTGTTGCAATAATTGTCATTTTATGACTTTATTCACAGTGCTGTTTATGAGCTCCCTGTTAAACCAGAATTCTCTCTCTCTCAAATGCATGTCAGCCAGTGTGGCCTTGACAGTTCGTGTGACATGCAGTGGAGTGAGGAATCGCTTTTTCTACTCATGAGGAAATTGTGAATCAGTGCCGTAGAAATCGTGAGATAATTACCATTCAGCTTATGCAGACTATAATAACCAGAGCCTCGGGAAAGGGACTGAAATATGCCATACAACTGTGTCTGATTTTTAAAAAAAAAAAAAAAAACATCCAGTAATTTTTCCAATACTCTGCTAAGCCATAAATACAGTTTATATGCACACACTGTATGTACCAGTGTATTACTGTCTTTATTTGGATGGATAGGTTTTTGGCCGATTTTGGTGTGGGGCTGCTTGTTGAAATGAGTTTTTCTAGGCCATGCTCTGAAACTGGTGTCCATCTAGGGGGGGAGCAGCCTGTATGTGTATCTCTGGGAAACTTGGGGAACCTTAATTAACTGTTACGACCTCGTCAGTATGAATACTCTGCCTCTGTGGTTGTTATTCTTCGACATATTTTGTCTTTGCTAACAGAAGCAAAGTTTTGTTTTATGCTGCCCATACATTTAAACAGCTGTATACCATCAACTGGTTGTGGGGGGGGGGGGGGGTGCTGGGAAAATATTTTACCTCTTTTCCACTAGTGCCATGCCAGTGCTGGTGCCATTTCTGGCAGGGAGCTGGTTGTTTAGTGGTGCCAAAGTGGCGAGGCCTAAGAACCGGCCCGCGTGTCCACTGTTTAACAACATACATTACGGGTGGCGAGTAAGTGGACAGCGATGAGTTTTCGATTTTGTTAAATGATGCTTTTTGACGGGGAATGTCTAGGCTAATGCTGACTTAAGTTCCAGTTCTTAACATTACTAATTATTATTTATAGCTGATTTATATGGTGCAATTTTACAGATGTTACAGTTGTACAGGCATTACCTGTTTGGGCATACCCACGAACAAGATATTGGTGGGACATAATAGAAATTATACCAGTTTCTGATTGTCTGTACCATGGGTGTCATTAGGTCTGTAGCCCCGATGTCCATCTTCCTTTAAAAAAAAAAAAAAAAAAAACATTTAAAAATTATGATTTACTTCTGATTTTTTCGATAGCTAGAAACTCCCGTGGTCTGAATGCGTACAGGGGCGCCGTAAAGGGGTGGAAAGTTAGGACAATTCCAAGGGCCTGACCGTGACTGACGGTGTCCCTAAAATTTTCGAACATAATTGGATTGGTCTGGGTTGAGGGCCCGAAATGATCTGCTTTCATGGGGCCAAAAATGTCCAGCAGCATCCCTGCCTGTAAGGAATTGTTTTGCAACCGCACCTTGGAGGTTGGCTGCAAACAATGAATACAGAACAGTGGTGCGTCTTTTCCAACCTGCACCAGAGCCAGCCGGAGCCAGTCTTTCAGGCAGTTTGATTGGTAGTGGAAAAGCGCAGAACTGATTCCAAACTGGCACCAGCACCGCATTGGTTCAGAAAGGGGTATTTCTGACTGAGGGCACTCACCCTCTTTAAGTTAAACCTTCGTAACCCATCAGTCAGTAACCCCCCCCCCCCCCCAGTTTGGCAGGTGGTACCCCCCCGCCCTGGTGATTGATGAAACAACAGGGGGGCATGGGGGTTTGGAAACAAACAGCCTCCTGGTCTCTTAGGTCACACTCTGCCAATCCCAGACAGAGACAAGCCAGGCGAGCGTTGGATTGGCTGACAGGGTGACATAATGCATAAGCTGCTAACTGTTAAAACACATTTTTGGTCCCTGTTTAAAGATCCAATGCTTAATTGATTTCCTGGATGTGAGACATTTTCAAAGAACTGGTGTCCTCTTTTTGTGTGCCATATGGGGGCTTGTGTCCAGGGGTCATGTTAAAGGGTTCTGTCACTTTGCCCCTGCTCTGGTGAGAATCTTGACCGGGTTGTGTGGATCTCTGTATGAATCGCTTGCGGTCCCCTGTTAGGCAGCCGCTTCTGCACCTTGTCTGGAAAATGTTGGCTCAGACCGCTGAGTCAGCCGGTGCCTGCACTTTATTCTTCCTGTGTTCATCCATCTGTCCGTCGCGTTTCTTTTTAACTGCACAGACCTCAGCAGTAGTGTCTTTGCGGGGTCCGGGTTTCATGCCGGAAGGTTCCCCGTGCGTTACAGAGCAGCGAACGAGATTCCCTGTAGACTGATAACTGGAGTGAAGTTGGATACCCTGATTCTCAAGCTGACTGGCGCCTTAGTTTTAGTTTAGTTAAGGATTCTCCGAGCAGAGGGTCAGTCAGCTCACTGGAAGTCTGTCGGATAAAGGCCTCGTGCTGAGCCGTCTGTACCACATACACGGTGGGTCACTCATAGTAAAGAACAGCGCCACCTGAGCTAGGACCCAATTCATGTGTGACCGTGTGGCAGGGCGACAAACCAACGGCATTAATCATCTGAGAAGGCTGAGCGTGGCATTTTAAAGCAGACTTATGGAAGCTGATGCAGTGTCGCATGAAATGGCGGCTAGCTTCTTTTGCAGGCCTATTTCTTGTGTCTGTAGGTTTCTGGGCAGCTTACAATATGTATGTATCTTACACCGTGCAGGGGGGTGGTTTGTATCCCCTTCCTGTCTGCCTGCGTCTGCACACCTCTTCATCTCTTTGTCCCCTCTCCCCCCTGCTCTTTCCCTCTGTCCCTTCTCCCCTCTTCCCCCTCTCTTTCTTTGTTCCCTCTTGTCTCTCTCTCTCTCTCTCTCTCTCTCTCTCTGTCCCCTATTCCTGCTCTCTGTCCCCTCTTCCTGCTCTGTCTCCTCTTGGCGGGGGGGGGCGGGGGGGGGGGGGGGGGGGGGGGGGGGCGGGGGGGGGGGGGGGGGGGGGGGGGGGGGGGCGGGGCGGG
>JAODLD010000044.1:13510379-13529024 GCA_026781065.1 Mormyrops boulengeri | reverse complement strand
CTTGCATAGTGTTTTTCCGAGCCTGACCCAACCCCCCCACGCCCCCCCCGCCCTTTCATAAGATGCTCGCTCACAAGGTGATGACTTAAATTAAGGGGACATAGCTGCCCCCCCATGAACCGCGCCCAGGGGGATTTTGACGTGTTGGTCACTGACGGCCGCCCGCTGGGTGAAGGGTGAAGGAGTCCATATTCTCCACTTCTATGGAATGTTCTCCTATGTTCTCTGCTCGGGGTATCTGGATACTTTTTCCGGAATGAACACTAGGTGCGGAATCCTGGCTTTCGGGCTTGTTTCCATGAAATGGAATATCTCAGTTTTATTTGTTTTTCAAATTAATCGGGAAACCATTTGGGAGTCTTTCAGGAAGAGCCCAAGGGTTTGCTGCAATTGATCTCCTTGGCAACAGACAACCTACTAATCTAAAGACCTAAAATACAGACCCTGCCAAAACCCCAAAGGCTTTCACCCCCCCCCCCCGAAGTCCGCAATCCATCCAGCCTCTAGGCGTGAGACCCGCAGACGAGCATGTGCCCCACCCAGTGGAAAAACCCCTCTGCTGGGACCTACAGGCGTCAGACCCTTGACAGGCTATGGGGTGCACACAGGCTTGAAAACAGGGTAAGGCAGCCCCTCCCAGGAGATCATGCGGCACCCCCACCCCATGGACGATGGGGTAGGGCCACAAGGGGGCTGGTGGCTGGCCTGTAATGGCCCTCTCCGTGAGGACAGGACTCGCCAAACGGACATAAGGAAGAGAATGCCGCAGGCTGAGAGATCAGTGTTTACAGCGAATCTCTGAGTCATGGCAATCTCCGTCTAATAGCCATGGCGGCGGCCAGTTCGCGTGAACCGTCAGAATGGAGTGTTTCTCTGGAAGTTTTACCAGCCCTGCTTCTGACACGAGCCAGCAGCCAGTCGCCGGGACCTCCCGGCTCGGCCTGTCCGTTTCTCTGACGCCCTGCCGGGAATGGAGCGGAAATTTCCACAGCTGAGGACAGCAGAAAGTCTGCTAGGGATCAGGGGTCGGGGGGGAGGGTGGTCTAGGCCTGGGTGGGTGCTGCTCCCCCGCTCTGAGTATCATGCTGTGAGCCCTTTGTTGAGATGCTGAATCAGAGATCATGATGGAGATGGGGAGTGGGGGCGTGGCCATTTGACATGTGGGTCTGGCCTTATTAATGTGCCTGCTCTACCCATAGTGCTTAGAGTTATGCAGCTGTTTGAGGTTTTTTGTTTGTGGCCTTGTGTTTGTGTACTTCTTTCTGAGATAATGTTAGCTGTTAATCTGCTTCTAGAATTGTCTACAAACAGAACTCTTATATTCACTTCTCACATTTACCTGCAGCTATGTGGCAAACCTCCAGTACTGTGAGGCCAAAACATGACATAGATAAACAGACTCTGAACAGGAAGTGACCTCACACCTGAACCCACTATACTTCATGATTACTGATGTTATAACAGTCTAGTAATGCGATGAAAAATGTGCAATTAAAATCCCATTTCCTATTTTTAAAACCCACCCAGTGGACTTTACATTTATCCGTGACAAATAGGCATTACTGCGAACATTATACCATAAACACATTTAAACTGACTTTGAAGTCTGCATTTTGGATTGGCCCACAAGTGTTTTCCATTTTCACGGGAGAGTGTGGGGCGCCCTGTCATTCCTCAGCGAGCCACCGAGAGGCGCCACTGCACAGAGCCGCCTATCTGGGGCTATCATCACTCATGAGTGTCTAGTGAAGGGCTTCAGCCAGTGTGTGGCGCAGTGGAGTCTGAAATTCAGAATGGGGGAGGCGTTCGTAGCCTGGAGGGCATTGATGGATGGATGGATGGATGGATGGATACTTAAATACTTGCATACGTACTTACACGCTTACATTCTTAGTTCATTAATCCCAAAAGAAACTGTGATCTGCACAGTTAGGCAGTACCAGCCTCGTATTTCCATTTTCTGTGAAGCTTTTTTTCTCCGTGCTGCGTTGCAGGACAGCGACTGAAGGAGAGCGGATGGCCCCTTCTCATGGCGGTGGCGCCTGAACGCAGCCCGCCGACATTCCGGGGCCCCACGTCATTGGCCCGTGGGCCTGCTCTGTCACGGCCTCGCATAGTGGACTCAATTGTTTGTGCTGGCCGCCCTGGCAAACAAAGGCGCGTTTGAGGGCCGGGGCCCAGATCCGGCGCACGGGGGCCCTCACTTTATTTACATGGGCCTTCAGGAGGCCACTGTGGGGTGGGGGCATGCTGCATTGTCCTGTGTAGGAGCGCACTGCTGAGTTTGTGATGCACCCACCCCCCAAAATCAATACAAAAGGCTTAACCTCCGAGTGTGCCTGATTGTGGACAGTACCCCCCCTCAGTAAAACAGGAAACGGAGGTTTGTAGGGTGTGCGTGTGTGTGTTTTTTAGTGCACATGGAGGTCCTTTCTGCTGTGTGTGTGTGTGTGTGTGTGTGTGTGTGTGGGCATTTACACCAGTGTGTCTGTATCTGCATGTCCTTATGTGTGTGTTCATGTACGTCTACAGCCATTTGCACACTGTCCCGCCTTTATGTGGCACCCTCTTTGAGAAGGTGAGCCCCCCCAAGGAGATACCCCCCCACCCTGACACGTGGGAGAGGAGGGGGCGGCAGAAGGCCGAGTGTGGCTGTCAGCACGCTCTTATGTTCTGGGGAGATTTATGCCTGGGGGGGTCTGTGCAGCTGTCCCCAAGGTCACACCCCCACCCAACCCCATTGGCAGCATGTGTCCTGACTGGCCAAAGCCGGGTCGCTTATTGCCGTCTGTCCTTCGTCTGCGAAAGGACTCCTGACACGTGGATCACAGTGGGAATAACAAACTCCAAGATGACTGACACATCAAGCGGCCGTTTCGGCTCAGCCGGATTCACAGTAGGGGGCGCTGTGTGGCTTGGTGGGTTTGGACGTCGTGCCTATGATCAGAAGGTCGCTGGGTCAAATCCCACAGTCGGAAAGGTGATTTCATCATTTGGGCCTCCGAGCAAGACCGTTAGCCACAATTACCCCAGGCACTGTCAGACCCTGGGATTTGAAACAGCGACCTTCTGGTCACGTTCAGTGTCCTAACCTGCAGTCGTACACCACAGCTGAAGCCCCAGACTGAAGTTTAACAGCCTGTTTTTATCGATTTAGAGCAGCAGTGCTGCTTGAGGCCCATCACCCATAAACAGGCAAGTGTAACCAAAGCCCATCCATACATTTTGTCTATTTGTTTCATCGCGGTATGTGTCTGGACGCCCTCCTTGCTAATGTCGGGTATGTTGCCAGTGGAGTAATAATACAGAGATCTGCCTTACCCCCTAGGACCAGAGTTAGTCTCTGTGTGTCTCACTTGGGACTCTGCTTATGCTCCAAGCAAAATATAAAAGTAAAACATAAGGTCTGTGCAGGTCCTCTTTGGAAGACCATAAATCGCACTTTTAGAAAATTATTCCAGGTTAATTTTAAGGCTGATTATTTTTCTTTTTGCTTTTTTTTAAAACTGATTTTAACTAATTCGATTTTTATACCAAGCATAAGTAAGCGTCTGCATTTAGAAACCGAACACTAAGACAGATATTTACTGTTTACAGACAGTAAATATCCTATTAAATCAGAGTGGCATGATACATGTATGGATATATACATACATACATACATTATTAATTACAAAGAAATTTACACAACACACACTTGCACTGTTAATGAGACATTTAGACCTAAATAGTAACAATAAATCACTGACAATAAACAGCAGCAGTGTATTGAATGTCAGAAGGTACTAAACAGAATTTCACAGAAGAGCCTGGATTATTAATCCATCGTTTTGTAAAGTTGTCAGATAATATTCTCGGAGGTACCTTGCTGTAGTGTCTTTAGAAAGAAGAAATACCACATGTATAACATTACATAAATGTTTAACATTTCTTAACTGATACCCAAGTGACGCAACATAAAATGGAATAGGTGCTTTATTAGTGTTTTGCTGCCATCTAGTGGTAGCAAGGCAGTGCATCAGGTATTTAAACAGGCTGGCGTTTGTTTACCCACGGACTAAAGTTACTTCTGGGGATGTCATATGAGTCAGCTGTTCTGGTAAGAAGCAGGAAGCTGAATAAATGGCTTCTCCAGGATCAAAACACTTCAGTTTTGGCAGTGCAGTCTGAGTTCAGACCAGTGTCTCGATATGCATCTCAGATGATAGGTTTAGCTCTGTGGTGTTCTATCTTTTTCTCAGCTGGATTAAGTCACTCCCTGCCAAGGCCCAGCTGTGAAGGTGAACATGAAAGAGCAGGCTCCTCCATTGTCGCTGGAGTAATGGGTCTGGGTGAAGGGCCCAGTAGCAAAATCAGCCATGGGATTTGAACCAACAACCTTTCGATCACTGAGGCCTAACCTGCAGAGCCTCTGTCGTGCTATAGCTGCATAAACACCTATAGAAATGGGTGGATTTTGAACTGATCAATGAATTTCACCTGTAAGCCAAATGGTGTGTAGGTCAGTCAGTTAGGCCTATGTGTCTGTGATCAGTTGGTTGCTGGTTTGAATCTCATGGTCAGTAATGACATTAGTTGTGCCCTAGAACAAGGCCCTTAGCCCCCATGTAAAATGCTGACTCTGCACTCAGACCACAAGCTTCACTCTCACCTCTATATGTATGTGTGTCTCAAAGAAGAGCATGATGGAATATGCAAGAACTATCACCTATGTACCTATACTGGTACAAATGGGAAGCATTCCATGTCAAGGCTGGAAGGTGTTGTGATGGCATGAGGTCCGAGAGACACCAGTGGAAATCTCATGTACAAGTCCCACCTTCTCCTGTCTTGCAGGCCGTAATGAGCTGATAGCGAGATACATCAAGCTGCGGACAGGAAAGACCAGGACGCGGAAACAGGTACCTCCGTCTCCGATCTCCATATCGTCACTTGCAAATGAATGCACTACTGAATTCAGAGGGATGCTTTGGTAATAGTGCACAGTCGTTCTGCCCTGGGGGACAGTACAGCAGCTAAATAAGTCGGCAGTCAGGAAGCGGCCTTGTTAAATTCAGTTCAGCAGGAGAGGAGTATAAGAGGACCTTTAAATGAGCTTTGGGTTTACTGTAACATTCATAGGTGTATTAGACAGTGCATGATTAGTTGATCTGATTTTAATGATGATTGTTTCTTCTTACCTGGGAAGCAGTTTTAGATGGTAAAATAAGCCTTCCAGGGCTTATGAGCTGTGAATGTTGAGCAGGTGGAGGGTTACCACCTCCTCCAGCAGACGGCGCGGTCCTCACGTGAACCTGCACCGTTACCGTTTTATTTATGAATGTGCTGCTGACGTTGTTTGAGAATTGATGTATCTTTCTCGTTGGGACATGTGATGTGCTTTCCAGCTATGAAGTTGCCATTTTTATTTTTGCCAGTTGTCTAGCCGTTACCGAGGTTTTCAGGTAAACATTCCCATTTGTCTGCAGGTTGTTGGATCACACAGTGACCCAGTCTTAAATGGAAGCTGCAGAGTGACTGTTGAATGCATCACTGTCTACGTACAGCAGGGGGCACCACACACCACTACAATCGCTAAATGGGCTCCCAGTAAAAATGATAACTTGAGGCTTTGTTTTTCTGGCTTATGAACTGCAGTGAACTGAATCCCCAGCCTTACTTAGAAGCAGTTTTGAACCCTTTGAGACACAAGGGAGTATCACAGTCTGCTTAGCCAGCACAAACGCTCCTAACCTTGAGAGCGGTGCCCTTAACCCCAAACTATCCATGGGGGATGGATGTGGGCCCACAGTGTTGTGAACTTGCTCTTACCTCTGTAAGTGTCTGTATGTTTCAGAGTAGCAGTGTCTGGCTCAGCAGGTTAGGACACTATACTCGTGATCAGAAGGTTGTAGGTTCAAATCCCCAAGTTAGCAGAGCGGTTTTACCGTTGGGTCCTTGAGCTCCAGGGATTGTCTGATTCTGCTTTGTGAGAAATATGTATGTTGCTTTAGATAAAAGTGTCTGTTAAATACATAAGATGGGAAAAGCAGTTTCCAGATGCAGATGAATGAAACATCACTGCTTTATTCTGTCTTACAGCAGGACATTAGTTGGAGCTGCCTAAGACAGGGCGGTGCTGTACAAACCCAGCCCAGCCCAGCTCTCGTTTGCGTCCTTCACACGATAGTTGATGTTACTGTTTACGTCGGTCTCTTTGGAGCTGCCGCTGTAGAGCTCTGCGTTGCTGGGCCCTGCCTGAGTGTTTAAACCTGTTTCACGCCCCCCCTTCCCCCCCAGGTGTCTAGTCACATACAGGTTTTAGCGCGGAAGAAAGTCCGGGAGTACCAAGCGGGCATCAAGGTAGGTGCCACCAGGGGGCGTGCGGGAGGCTCCTTCCTCTTTGGTTACGGCTTCTTCTCTCCTCTCTTTCCTCTCCTCCCCCCGTTCTGCTCTTCTTTTCTGCAGGTCTCTAGCCACTTGCAGGTTCTTGCCAGGAGAAAATCTCGCGAGATTCAGTCAAAGCTGAAGGTATGCGCTTGTGTAGCAGGCTGGGCGGGGCTTGTGGCGGCTTGGCTTTGAGGCTGACCAATAACAGTGGCTCGGCATGGCGGAAGCACCAGTGGGGAATGGCCTTTTAACCCTCAGGGCGCTTTACCAAGAATAGTGCTGTGGAGACCTCCAGCAACAGCCAGAAAGTCTTCTTAAAATGGATTTAGGTGGTCTAGGGTCAGTTTAGAAATACTCTGTTTATGTGAATCTGTAAGCAGTGAGTTGCATGTTGACAGAATAGTTCCAGTCGTGTTTGTAAGTGTTTGTAATTTTCCAAAAACATCTTCTTTTGAACTAAAACACAGGCACTGTAAAAACAGTTGTCTGAAAGAAATCACAGATAACGGAAAAATTGAATATTGGCATCTCGTTGGCATTTAAATGTCTCCGAATTCATGAATATGCACCAGGAAATAAAAAATTAGTTGAAGTCTAATAATGTTAGACTTGGAGTTTCCTCCGAGAGCTTTGTCCAGAAGAGGGCAGTAGAGCTCATGACATATAAAGACACTTTATTACAGCTTCTCCCCAGGTTACGATGGGGCTATGTTCTGAGAAACCTATCGTAAGGCGAAAAAGCATTTTAATGCCGTACACCTAACCTAAGAAACATCATAGGCTAGCCTACCTTAAACGTGCTTAGAACACTTACGTTAGCCTACAGTTGGGCAAAATCATTAAAAAAGTGGTGAATATCTCATGTAATTTATTGAATAATGTGCTGAAAGTTAGAAACGTTTAGCCATCGTAAAGTCTAAATATCGTAACATGGACCCAGGGAGCGTCTACATATCACTCTGTTTACACATCCAGGGTTATGAGATAACTTAAAGTGAAGAAATCAGACCCAGTGATAAGATATAAAGTTTATACATTGCTGCAATAAAAGATTAAGGGCAGTGTTGGGGAATTTTAGTTTTTTTTTTAGAGGTTTATTGGTTTCTTTGATCAGATCTTGTGAAACGGTTCAGCTATACTACTCTGTTGAAGGACACCCTGCCAGTATCGGAGTCTTTGGGTCACTTTCTGTGTCATGATTCAAGGTGCGGGCCTAAATTAGCTCCATCGTTGACATGATCTTTGGGGGCAGTACCAAGGCCGGTGGGCGGGGCTTGTTCTTACTCAGGGATACTTCTTTGCGCGTTACGCTCTCCTGGCACTTGATATGGGCAGAGTGACTGTGCTTACGATATCAAGGACAGTGTAGCTGTCAGTCAGGGGACACGCTAAGGACACGCTTACGGATGCATGACCTGCGGCTGGCTATCGCCATGGCTTCGGATGTGTGCCAGAGTATGGCCGGCAAGTGACCCCCCCCCGGTGCGGTCGTGCTGTGTGGCTAACGTGCTAACGCTATGGCGAGCAGGCTTTCCTGTGCTGCGCATTAACCCCCCCTCTTCCTCTCTGTAACCCCCCCCTTCCCCCCACCTCCCATGTTTTTGTCTTCTGTGGGGAACTGGAGAGCCTTAGCACTACGACAATACGAGTCTAAATTAGTGCCATGCGGGTCATGTTTCACGCCTAGTCCATGTTCACTCTCGGCCATCCTGAGGGGCTGGTGAAGCCGCTTTATGATGTCTCCACGCCCCGACCTCTCGACCTCATCTGGAGTTCCTCGCTGTTCGCTTTTTCTCTGTCTTAAGGGTTCAAGATGTTTCACAACATTGGCCGATTTCCTCAATATTTTTTGTAGCCTCTAAACTCACCACCCACAATCAAACGCACCAGTACACACGCTTTCCCGTGTTAATGCACACTTTTATGTCCGTCTTTAGAAGCTCTGCAGTATATCTGCTGAAGGTTCGGACTTGAAATGTGAGCTTAAACTCGTTTGGGTAACCATGTTAAGTGATCCTTACTAAGTTTACTAGTGCCATAACTATACTCGTACCCTGTGCTTAATGACCAGTTTCAACTGCTAGTTATCCTTAATCCTGTACACTCTAATCAGGAGCTGCTGGTTTGGGTCCCCTGTGTCCAGCCCAGTTCCTCCCTTGATGTCTAACTTCTGGTGTTACCACATGATGCACTGTCCTCTCTTTGGGGGATGTCTCCCTAAACACCCCCCTCCCCACCCCATCTATCCGGTATATGGACTCGAGTCTCTGGTTCTGCAGGGCCAGTATAGGGCTCAGTGGGTTAGGACACTGTGCCTGTCGTCAGAAGGTCACTGGTTCAAAACATTCAGCCCCTGAGGATAACCCTCAGTTGCTCCAAGGACTGTCTGACCCTGCTCTCTCAAAAACATGTATGTCACTGTGGATAAAAGCAGCTGCTAAATCTATAATTAATAAAGAACAGGAAACTGCAAGCTAATCTATGGGTTGTGCCACTTAAAATTAGCTAAATGATGGAAAAATACAATTTGTGAATAAGAATTACAAACCTTTCACTGCTTTCAAATCACTCTGAGACAGAGATGAATATCTTCCTAAATTGATTTTAGAAGGAAGTGGGAATTTGACCCCAGCTCTTTAAAACCAAAGACTGAAATAAGCAGCCGACGTTATAATAACTCAGCAGTGTACTTTGTCCATAGGCTTATGGTTAGGGAGGAAGGGACCCCGTTCTGCAGGTGTGCTCAAATCCGTCCTGTGGTTGGCTTTACTAACGGTGTCTTCTCTCTCTGATTCAGGCCATGAACTTGGTAAGTCTTCACTTGATTATCGCCAGTCGCTTCTTTGCTCTAAGCCTCCCAGCTGAAGCCCTGCCCGCCCGCACTTGGCGCGTTGCTCATTTCTCCGCTTGGCTCACAGGGCGAGGCCTGGCGCTAATGCTATTGCCATTAACAGGGCCCAAAGATCTGTGCGCGATACTCACCAGCCAGCTTCGCTTGCCTTTCTCAGCAGGCTGAGGGATCTTTGGAGACTTCCTGAGTCCATCTAAAATACACTCCTCCCCTGCAGGACTGTCTCCATCCTCTCAAAGTCAATGTCTCTAATTTACCTTAGTGTGGGCATAGGGGGTAGGCTCTGCCCCCAGCCGCCGGTAGGTTTCCTGGCTTTTGTAATCTACACTCTATAGATATAGTTTTGTCGCATGTTATTTTTTATGGACAGATCAACTTGATGAATTTCATCGATTTCTCTTCTTATACACCCCAGGGTTTGCACTATGAAAATACGTTAACATACGTTATACATGTAAATATAAATCCCTTTAAAGCAGTGTTTTCCAACCCGGTCATCAGGGATTCGCAGACAGTCCACATTTTTGCTCCTTCCCAGCTGCCGATAGGGAGCAAAAATGTAGACCACCTGGCAGGGAGCTCGAGGGAGCAAAAACATGGCCCGTCTTTTGGTCCCCGAGGACCAGATTGGAAAACACTGCTTTAAAGGGAATTTAAACATTTATCCACATAAATTTGCATAGATAAACGTGGCAGATTATGTGCCTGAGACCTCGAGAACATTGCGTCGACTGACACCCCTCTGCTCCTGCGCGTTGCCAAATACTTCAAAGTCAAAATATCTTTGTTGTCATCCTCAGCTGTATCAGCCTGCTCACACACCATAGAATATCAGTCTTGTCACTTGTAGTGTAAGAAACAGTGATAAATAGAAAATAAATACAGGCAGTCCCCTGTTAAGAACATCTGACTTACGCACTTGTACTTGTACTTGTACTTGTGGACAGACTGCCAGGAAGTCTGTTATGTAAAAAAAATAAATAAAATAAAATAAAATAATGAAGGCACACAGTACTTGAGTGCGGCTTCAGTGGTTCGTCTGCTCGAGGTACAGTACAGTACAGTACAGTACAGTACAGTACTGTGTAGTTATTGTTACTCATTATTATTATTATGTGTGTGCGTGAGCCCAGCAATGGGTTGGTGCCCCATTCTGGGTTGTTCCCTGCCTTGTGCCCGTAGCCTCTGGGATAGGCTTCGGACCCTCTGCAACCCGGAATAGGACAAGCAGTTACAGAAGATGGATGGACGGATGGATGATTATTCAAATGCAAATTTTATTTGTCACATAGATCACCACACATAGTACAACCTGCAGTGAAATACAGATAAAAAAACACTTTAAAATTATATAAAAACAGATTAGATATAGTACCATCTATACTATATACAGGGATATACAAAATATATAGTACTGTGCAGAAGTCTTAGGTAGCCAAAGAAAACGATGCTTAAATGATCTTCATGTTGGTGTAGAACCATGAAAGTTTGCCTGTCAAAGTGTGGTGGCTTAGCCATTTCAAAACCTCAGTTAAAAATCACCCCTGTATTTTCAGCAAGCATTCAAGCAACCATGTGTTTAACTTGACCACTAGCACACATTGAATAGCTAATCAATAAAAAAGTGACACTTAAAAACAAATTAAATTAATTAATTAATTGAGCTGGTGATGAAATTTTAAAAAATCATGGACTTACGGAAAGGATCTCGTCCGTCACCTGGGGACTGCCTGTATGTAAGGCTTTTAAATTTGGCATATTGAGATATGGACAGAAAAATACAGTTAAATATAGTAGCTTGTCTCTGTGTTGTGATTTTCTGGCATATTTGAAATGTGGGACACGCCAGCAAGGCCTCTGTCTGCCCCAGGGCTCCAGGCAGTCTGGGGAAAAATGCAGTTTGCCTTCCCTGGACCAGAACTGGGATTGCCTGGCGCCTCCGAGGCCTCCCAGCCAGATTTCACGTGACTGACGGCGGGAAACATCAGAAACTTAAATGCTGCGATGGGTGGGGTCATTGTGAGCTGTCAGTCACCACAAATTCCCAGCTTGAAGCTACATAGGAAAGCAGGCAGCTTTAGGCGCGGCCTTTATTTCACTGTTCTGATTTTCAGTCTGATTATTTAATGGATTTCGCTCAACTAAATTAGCTGGGAAAGGCTCAGTCAGATGATTGTCGCGTTTTCAGTAGAAAATTAAACTTCCTCGCGGATGGGAGCTTGAACACAGTTATAGAGGCACAAATACTTAATTAGTGATTAAAATGCCGCTGATGTTTCTCATCCGTAGAGTGAAATAGTCGCTTCCAGAATGGTTTCCCAAGCCTGTGTCATGTTTCCATAAACTCACTACAGGCCATGCCCCTAACAACTGTTACCAAGCAGTTATTGTCCAGGAAGCCACTGGCAGCAGAGAGGATTCAGGATTTAAATGTACCTGCTCTCTCTCTCTCTCTCTCTCTCTCTCTCTCTCACCCTCCCTCCCTCCCTCCCTCCCTCTCTCTCTCTCTCTCTCTCTCTCTCTCTCTCTCTCTCACCCTCCCTCTCTCTCTCTGTGAAGTCAAGCTTCCCTTAGCCTATTTTCTGCATGAAGTTGCACCCAGATGCAGCAGTGCACGTCCATAAGGCATGTCTGTGTCCACAAATAAATACTGATCTCTGTTTGAAACCTCAACATTCATATGGAAATCCTTACACTGTCACACAGTGTTCAATTCTAAAGAGTTTTATTTGAACAAAGTACTGCATCATTTTTCAATTTTCAAATTTGTTACATTTTTCATTGAGTTTTTTGGGGAGGCACAACGACATCAGACCTTGGTGTTTCATCAAGGAGTTTGGTGTTGGATTGTATTTGTGGATAGTAAAATCTGCTATTGGCTCAAATTTGCTCCTTTTCGTCAAATTTTCAGGTCTGGTTAAAGATAATGATAATTTTCAGTGTCAAAAATATGCTGCAAGCCAGATGGGCTCCAGTGTGCTTCTGCAGCACTCAGGCTGAGAAGCCGGTCTCTGCTGGATGAGACCACCTTCTCAGACCCCTCAGCACTCAGGCTGAGAAGCCGGTCTCTGCCGGATGAGACCACCTTCTCAGACCCCTCAGCACTCACACGCTTTCTGCAGTCCTGCATCTTCTTCAGCCCTAACCCCTGTCCCTGTAAAACCCCCCCCCACGCCACTTTGGTCAGATGCCCCTCTAATGTTCCTGATTGAAACCCTCACCTTTCCATCCTCCCCAGGATCAGGCCTCCAAGGACAAGGCCCTCCAGAACATGGCGGCGCTCTCGTCGGCGCAGATCGTCTCTGCCAGCGTGATGAAGAACCAGCTGCCCCCCCTGCCGCAGCCCCCCTACCCGCCGCCTGCCAGGGTGAGCTGCCACCCCTTGCACTGCCTGCAGGGGGCAGTACCAAGCTGCTCCAGCTGAGGCTTCATCTAAATCCATTTGCAAATATTTTACATATTTTTTGGCATATTATGCATATTTTACTCCGCACTTTAGTCTCACACAGCAGGATGGGGTGATCATTTCACACAGTAGTAACCATACTGGGATATGAACCCACAACCTCCCACTCAGATCATTTTCATTACCCATACTCCTCCTGTGTAGCTCTGTTTCTCTTTCAGTTGGTGACTCCATGTGATCCTTTTCTCCGCAGTTCTGGCCCACCCCCATCCCCGGACAGCCTGGCCCCTCTCAGGAGTGAGTAACCGTGCAATAGTTTTAGCTGTTTTACACATGTTGGTCTTCATGTCATTTTTGGTGTCCCTGGAGATGCCTTCTAGCCCAGCACAAATGGTGGAAGATCATTATGTGTCTCTAGAGCTTTCTGGAGGTGCTGTATGGCAAAGGAATGAATTCACACTTTGAAATTACACCAAGAAAAGAGGTCAGGTGTGATGCACAGTATTACTTTTGTTTTAAATAACTTCTCCTGCTTTTTCAGCATCAAACCGTTTGTACAGACCCCCTATCCCAACTTACCGGGACCTGTCCCAACACCTATATCAAGTGAGAGGAACCATAGTGTTGTGTGTGTATGTGTGTGCGTGCGTCTGCATACATTTTTACACCAGATTTTCCCACAGTGTAATAAAAACCTGAAACTTTTTACCTTGTGGGCACCACCTTTTCGGTCCCCACAAGGATAACCTCAATTTTCTCAAGTATTTGTGACTGCAATCAAAAAACTAAAGGTACCAAAAGTCTTGTATTTTGTTTGGTTTCTGATGGTCTTTGTTAGCACTGGGTAGGATTTGTCATAGCTGGGATTAGGGGTTATGCCCATAGAAATGAATGAAGAGTCCCCATAAAGATATGAATATGTGGAGTGTGTGTGTGTGCGCGCATATCTGTGTGTCCATATGTGATGCAGTTACATCCTGCAGTTATGCAAGTATATTTAGTGCAATAATTCTCAAGATGATTAAGTGAAGAATGCGAACGCTGTTTCAAAACGGGTGCCTTGTTTTTGTAACTTGTGGTTGGTCGCCCAGACATTTCCAGTTGATTTTGATACAGCTTCCAGTCTCCACCCCCGAATGACTGGGTTAGCTAACATATAAACGGTAGTGTGGTGTATATCTGTGTGTGTATGTGCACATAAATCGACTTTGCGGACTGACACCCGTCTCCCCCCTCAGCCTATGAACCCCTGCCCACCCCGCTGCCCCCGGCCGCCACGGCAGTGCCCGTGTGGCAGGACCGCACCATCGCGTCCTCCAAGCTCCGAATGCTGGAGTACTCTGCTTTCATGGAGGTGCAAAGGGACCCCGAAACGGTGAGCCCGCCCCCGGTATGTAAATCCATGCAGCCGGGCCCCACATACCATCAACAGCAATGTGGGCGGGGGAGGGTCGCGGGGGCTTCTAAAGCGCTAAAGGCCCTGCCCACCCTTTCGCCCCAACAGTACAGCAAGCACCTGTTCGTCCACATCGGGCAGACCAACCCCTCGTACAGCGACCCACTCCTGGAGGCCGTAGACATCCGGCAGATCTACGACAAATTCCCAGAGAAGAAGGGCGGGCTGAAGGAGCTCTATGAGAAGGGCCCGCAGAACGCCTTCTTCCTGGTCAAGTTCTGGGTAAGACATCCCAGTGCAAAGCCTGGGTGCTGACTGTTCAGGTACCACTTAGCATCTCCGCAGCATAGTTATAGTTTCTAGGAGTTTAGCAATTAGCATCTCAACGGTACAGTTATGGTTTTAGCATATGGGTGGACATGTATTGAGACAGCAGGGCGGTGAGTGTCCACATGCTGTGCATACCCCCAGGCGGACTTAAATAGCAGCGGCATGCAGGACGGTCCCGGCTCCTTCTATGGCGTGAGCAGCCAGTACAGCAGCACTGACAACATGACCATCACCGTCTCCACTAAGGTCTGCTCCTTTGGCAAGCAAGTGGTGGAGAAGGTCGAGGTGAGTCTGCCTTCGGTTTCCTCTGTCTCGCCCCCGCTTCTCTCCCCGCCGCTGTCCGGATGCTGAGCCAGCACAGAACATCACTCGATGTCCATTTGGAGGGAAAACCAGCTTTGCTCAGCTTCCTGGTCTCACAGGAAGTTTTAGAAATCCCTTTTCCTGTTCAGACGGAGTTCGCCCGGGTGGAGGGTGGGAGGTGCGTGTACCGGATCCACCGCTCCCCCATGTGCGAGTACATGATCAACTTCATCCACAAGCTCAAGCACTTGCCTGAGAAGTACATGATGAACAGCGTGCTGGAGAACTTCACCATCCTGCAGGTGGATACCATCACCTCCATCCCGCATGTCGTGATCGCCCTCCTGCATGTTTCTCTTCATAACTGTGTTTTTGCGTAGTATTTTTCTGGCTTATGTTCATGTCTCATAGACAGTGGACATGTTATGTTTTTAAATTTCTTTTACATTTACTAGTCTTTTTTATAACTTTCTTGCACTGCAAATTGCTAATTGGTCATCTCATCTGTTTGTTCCTTGACTCTTTTTGTTGATTGGTTACCTCACCCGTCTGTTCCCTGACTCTTTGTGCTGGTTGGTTACCTCCCCTGTCTGTTCCATGTCTCTTTGTGCTGATTGGTTACCTCACCCGTCTCTTTTCTCCTCCCTCCTCTTCAGGTGGTGACGAACAGGGACACCCAGGAGACCCTTCTTTGCATAGCGTTTGTGTTCGAGGTGTCAACGAGTGAACATGGGGCGCAGTACCACGTTTATCGACTTGTCAAGGACTAAGGGGTCCTCATGGGGGGTGGCAGCAGGGCTTGGGGGCTGCCTCAAACATTGAAAAACCAAAAAAGAAAGAAGATTACTCACAGAAACTCTCACACACACAGAAACTCACACACATACACAGCAACCTGGATGACAGAACAGATGGGTATATGTATATTTTATAGTACAGTGGGTATTTTTTACTATCATTACTAATTTTGTAAAATAGGAATTGTATGAAGTAAAAAAGAAAAAAAAACCGAACTATGCAGTACTTTGTGTAAGGGCAATTTCGAATATACTCTGTTTAAAAAAACAAAGCAGGTTGCATCAGTTAATGTTCCTTAACTGTTTTCAGGGATGACACTAATCTTTATTGTTTGAGCTGATGGATTGAGGAAGCATAACAAGAGGGTTTTGGCGATGTCCGAAGGAGCAGACGCATCGCTATAGGAAGCTGAACGCATCGTGCGGTGGTGCCGTGGGGGGAGGCAGTAAGAAGATGAGATTGAGCAGAAGATGGGAAATCTGAATGTGGTGACGATAGCTTTCGAGCCAAGTACAGAGGGTGTCGGACTGACTCTGACGTCAGGAGTCTGACTCTGAAGGCAGAGTTTTTGCCCCAGAGTGCCTTCTTGAACCCAGTCACTACCTCTTGTCTTGGGTAAAGCTAACCTAGTGTTTCTCAACCCGGTCCACTGAGACCCATAGACGGTCCATGTTTTTGATCCCTCCCAGCTCTCCGTCAGACTGTCCACATTTTCCACATGACCGTCTAGGGCAGGGGTGGCCAATCCTATCCAGAAAGGGCCGCTGTGTATATGGGTTTTCGCTGCAACTCAATAATCAGATTACTAATTAGAGGACTGATTGGCTGAAGAGTCCTCACACCTGGGTTTGAACAGCTGAGCTAAAGGTTATCCCCAAAACCTGCACACGCGCCGGCCCTTTGCGGATATGTTTGCCCACCCCTGGTCTAGGGGTCCCTCAGGCCTGGGCTGAGAAACACTGAGCTAACCCGAGAACACCAAGGGGAAGAAGCCAAAGGATACATGCAGACCAGAGGAGGCATTTTTTCCTGTTGCATTCTAGATGCCTGAGGCGAACTACCTGCCTGGTCTCTTTGGAGAGCACAGGAAAATGAGGAAGAACTTCACATGACGGGCAGTGCATTGAGTAGCAGTCTGCTCTGAAGCCACACCATGAAGCAGATCAAGTACAGGGGCCGGCTGTGGAACTGAACCTAGGTTGTTTTTGTTTTTAAAATTAGTTGTTTGCTTGTTTTTCTTAACCAATACAGAGTAAATGCAAAATGGGGTTGAGTGTATCTACCTCCTGGCTCTTTTTTAAGCCTTAAAATAAGAACCTGATTGGATTGCCAGAAACAGGGTACTGGGCTCAGGCAAGTGAGGAACCCTGATTTCCAGCACTTACTGTTCTCTTGCCAAAGGCGTACGTTGTATGTAGCTACCTTTGCTCTCACACTAATTTGAGGGAGACGAAGAGTTTTAGTCAAAGGTACTGTGAAGTCAAATGCAGGGTAAATGACTCAAAAATGTGGAATTTTTTTTCTTTCTTTTTTTTTTGGAAGCTACCTTGATGTAAAATCAACCATTTCTTACCAGCATGGCTGCAGGCGATTGGAGGGAATGTTACATAGCAGCGGTAAAAGATTCCCCCCCCCCCATGATCTGTAACTGAGCACTAATTTTTTTCCCCATTTAATGTATTTACTCGCTCAGTAGACTTGATGCAGTGAACGAATACGGTTTTCACTCAACAGTTAAGTCAGAATTGATGTGTGTTGACGGCCCACTCAGGCCGACACACAAGTTTCATGCATCTCTTTTATCTCATAATGACAATAAAAAATGCAATAAAAAAGAACAAGCAGGACACTTGCAAAAAGAGGATCTTTATGGATGTAACTGTTTACCTTCTAATGGAATGTGCACTAAAGGGAAAGGGACGCAGAGTATTAAACACAGGTCTGATTTTGAAATGTTTGTTTGTCCTCTGACCGATTAGCTAATGGTAGCTGCGCCCTAAGTTCTTTGTGTCTATGGAGAGGTCATTTGAAGTTTGGGGACTTGCATCCTATTGGATAGTGGGAAGACGGTAGGGAATTGGGAACACGGACAGAGATCCAGTACGCCTTACAGAATCTGCAGACAAAAGTGCGCTTCACTCAAGGACTTTGTACTCTTTCAGAGGAATTTGATCGCCTTGCTTGCCTTATTCATCCCTGTGTTTTTTTTCCCCCCCTATCTTTCTGTTTATAGTGTCTTGTCACCATGTAGCACTGGGGAAGTGGCAGCTGCCGCCACCCATTTTATGCTGTGCTGTGACCATCCATTTCCTCCTGAACGGGCCGCCTCCAGGCCGAGAATGGGGTTTTACAATTGTTTTCGAGTTTGTATGTCTCAATAGATGAGGTAAAAGCTCCTTCCTGAAGTGTGGAAATATGCAAGCATTAGAACCGGGTGAGCAGGTGGCTTAGGGTAAGGGGTTAAATGTGAGACGGACAGCTACAGTCTTCAGTCAAGAGCTTCCGTGAAACCAAACTGCCAGGCGTCACATGACCACATGATCACATGACCTATTAAGACTGTACCTTTCGCCAGTGTCTCATTCTACCCGGCTCAGCACCTGGTGTCCAGGGCTTCTACGGGAGCTTTCACATCCATGGCATATTTTGTGTGTGTTGTTGGTATCCATTAGGTACATGTATGGTTTTTATGCTCAAAGGGAGGGGGTGAATTATTTTGTAATTTCTCCCCATTTTATATCCCAAATGGTGCATTGCATTCTTGTATATTGTGTTGTCTACAATGTGAGGGTTTGTATTCTATAATCAGTGTATTGTGTATAATCTACCAATAAAGAAATGCATGGTGCCTCAGAAGGTGTTTTTTTTTTGTCTGAAAGCACAGGGGAGTCTCATTGTGTCCAGTGGCCTGTGCTACGAAGCGGGGTTACTGGCTTATCGGGGTAACTTGTCGGATTTAAGGTAGCACAGTTTAAATTGACTTCATACTCGTTCACTTACATTTTGACCAGACTACCTTAAATCCAACAAGTTACCCTGATAAGCCAGTAAGCCCGCTTCGTAGTACAGGCCATTGGTGTGTGGATTCTGGCTGGACATCACAACGTGTAGACATGCATTTGAGGTTGATGTTTGTTGAGACTATGGGTGTAAATTACTTTGGGGGGGGGGGGGGGTCCGCCTAAACGGGTG